>JARHVA010006673.1:790000-856358 GCA_037957365.1 Torreya grandis | reverse complement strand
TATACTAGTTTTGGTGAACAATATTTTGGTTATATTTACCATAAATTTTATCTCATATGTTTTCCTCATCTCCATGACCCTCTTAATGAGTAATGTCATGTAGTTTTTATTCCAAAATATCCATCCTTTATTTAGTAACAATTACCATGGATAGGGTTTTGTTGAGCTTAACCCGAAACCATCTCCATTTTGATCACTTCCATAAAATTTACATGTTCATGAAAAATAAACTAAAGGAATAAAATAGATATAGATTAAAAATGTAATAAGCATGTTAGTCCCAAGTATTGAAGTTGTTATTTAATGCCACGATGTCAGAACCTTCTCGGGGTAAATATTGAAAAAAAATAATTTTTTTGTTTAATACTACACTCCCAAAGGTTCTCTTGACTAATCTTGATTATAACATGAATTTTTAATTATTAATAAATTATTAAATTATAATAATACAATTCATCCCAATGAAATTTTTTAACAAATTATAAAATTAGTTCATACATTATATTTTAAGAACACTTACATAAAACATGTACTCTAGTATAACACTTATATGTTTGTTCAATAAATAAATATCAACATTCATGAACTATATTTTGAATTATAAAACATTATATAATGGTTTTTACATTGTTTAATTTCTTCTTATTAACATATTAACAATATTAAATTCATATTGTGTTTTTATTAACACATAATAATATCAAATAATTTCAATTGTTCAAGTTAATCCAACTAACATCATTTTTACCAAATTCAATAACATTTATCATCAATCATCAAATAGGTGCTCATATGGAATTTATTATTTCATTTATTATGACACTTATCCATGTGTATAATAATAAAATAACATTAAAAACCCTTTTTTAAATTTATTTTCATAGTATAAGATAAGGTAATGATTACTTAACTATATATTTCATCATTTGCAATTATGTTGTTTATAATTATAGAATAAGTAAATGGAAATGCATATAAAATCAATAATTTACATTATAAAATTTAAAATATAAGATAATTTATTATTTATATTTTCAAGTACTTGAAATTACATATTTGACAATATTATATAATTTAAATACATCCTTTTAAACTAATTTGATACAATATAGATAACACCAATAATGTTTTTATTTCAGAAATAAAGAGAAGAAGGATAACAACTGAGGCCTGTAGTAGACTATATAAATTTAGAGGAGAGTATCATGGATGGATTTACCTCTAACCACATATCCCTTTAGATTCCCCACACACATCTCATATAATTATAATGGAATACCCTTTATAAGAATGATACATATGAAAATGAAAACATGAAAGAGATCATTATATGATTAACTAAAGACCATAGTTACTGCATGAAACATAATTCAAGAGTGAACCAAGATAGGAATTGGTACATCCCTTCTATATACTCCCTATATAAACTAATTATGGCCATAATTCTAGATTTGAAAAGTCTACCTTGTTTTATCTAAACTCTACAAAATTTTGAGTCATAGTGAGTCTAACTAGGATTTCCTCCCATTGTTTAGTACTCATGTCTTGAAGTTCATGACTCTACCCTATGTCTACTCAACCTATCTATATAAATATTTATTGTCCCTAAATGCCTCTTAGGAAATAACACTATGACATGTGGAAAGAATTTATGGGAAAAAAGACTTTCATAGGTTTCCCATACCACCCATGCAATATAAATTCTCATTCACACTTTGAAAAATGATTATATAACGACATTATGGTGTGTAATTGATTTTAATTTGGTAGATTAAGTATATTCCTTTGTTAAGGATAACTTTAAACCTGTTAATAATGAACTATGGAATCAATATTTAGTTAATGTTAGTGATCCTAAAGTATAATGACAAGGGTGGTTGATGACAATTACTTGGTAGTAGGTTTATCCATGCTACAATTTACCTATCTATAAGGTTTTGGTAATGCCCCTTTAACAAATTATTTTTCACAGTATGAATCCATATTGATATATCATTTAGTATAAGGGAATACATGAGAATTTAATAATATCAAATTGGTTATTGAAATCAAATTATGTGTTTTAAGAGATATAAAAATCACATTCAATTTATCAATATAATTCACATTATAATTTCCTTTAAGTTCCTTTATCCTAACTTGAATACTTGATTTATAATTCTAAAAAAATTTCTTAAAAAAAAAATATTTCATTTACTCCTCACTCATAATGCTAATATAATCAAGGCTATTCACCTATATCATGTCAATAAGAGTAGTTTTATCTAATTAGAGTTCCATTTGTGATCTAAATTTCCATTGTTTGAGATAGTTTATAAAAATTATGTTATGAGACATGAAGAAGGTGTGAATATTATCAATAATAATAATAATAATAATAATAATAATAATAATAATAATAATAATAATAATAATAATAATAATAATAATAATAATAATAATAATAATAATAATAATAATAATAATAATAATAATGTGATAGGTTTTGGATAAAAATAATTAAAACATAATAATTATGATGATATAGATGGTACTAAAAAATAATCTTATTCTTTTACACCAAAAAAAAAACCTTCTTTGAATATGAAACTAATTAATCAGGGGTGACTCATTAATTAATTCAAGTTGTCATAAATTTTAATGTTTACGTTCTTATAATTAGCCTATAACAAGGGGGATTTCTTAAATTATCCATAGAAATCTTTGATTTGGGTATGTATGAAAATTTTATACCTCTTAGTTATTTAACAAAAATATTAGTAATTAGTTTCTTGGTGTTTCTATTATCTTATTGAGTTATAAGCTCATAAAATTCTTAATTTGATATTTTTCTAATTGACTCACCACTATAAACACAACAATATTTGTATTATTCTTTACATTAATCAAACATATATATATATTTTTATTAAATTTTATTTTCACAAAACATACTATAAATAGTTATATATTTGAGGAGAGAGTGTGTGATGTCTTGGATGGATATGTAAGGAATTAGATTAAGACTTGTGAGGTGTCATGTTTAATATAACTCTAGTAAGTTTTTTTCTAGTAATCTCTATTGTAATTTTAATATTTAGAAAGCAATCCAAAGGGGTTTAATACACAATCCAACTATATATTAAACAAATGCCAAACTAGTATAATAAAAGGCAAATGTTGTTCTAAGTGTCATGTCATAGTTTGTAAACCATAACATAGTCCATAAGAATGGGATGTATTCTATAATAAATGGCATGAAACATCAAATCATAAAAATAAATTAAAGGATTTACACATATAAAGAGAGATAAATTTTCAAATTATTAATGCTAAACATAACCCATGGTAGTTTTACACAATCTAAGAATTAGGAAAATTGAATATAACTATGTTATATTAAAGGTATGGAACTTTTATGCACAGGAAGACATAGATCAACAATTTAAATTAAAGTTTTATTCAATAATAGTATAGTTTAACATCCAAACATAATATAATAAATATAAAAATAAATCGATGAAGGGTATACCATAGCTCAAGAAGCATATAACATAACTCAAAGAAGGTAATTACAATCCTAATAAGATGAAATACATTACAAAATCTAAAACATTGTCTAAAGACTTTAAGCACATTTTTTACAAGATAAAAATATTTCATAAAGTTTGTGCATAGTTTAAGGATGTAAAGTTCAATATATATTAGATAACATGTAGTTTATAAAATATAATCTTAGTACATAAATGTTAAAACTTCTTTCATGAATGGTAAAATATAATTTATCAAAAGCAAGTAGTACTAGGAAAAATATAAATATTTGTTTGTTTCTCTCCTTCAGTATAACCCCCCTGAATGTGTCCTATATTCAAATTACCCACAAAAGGCATCCCTCTTCCTTCATTATAATTTTTTTTTCAAATAATGTGTCACATGAATAATAATGCATGAAAATATTTTAGACTGCATCTTATATATAATCTAAAACTCTAGATTAAAAATTTGGTTTCTTCCAACCATATTAATATTCCCATAGTGGCCTATTTTGGTACAATTTATATTTGTTTGGTGAATGTAATTAACCCTAATTTTTTTTTAATTTTTCATAAGATTCTTTTGTTTCATTATGGCATGATTCATGTTCCTTGAAATCTCAATGAAATCATTTAATAATAGTAAAATCCATTCTTATGCTAGTTACATAGGTCTATATGTTTTTTTTTAGTCTTTTCAATAAATGGTTGATGAAAATTATAAAAAAGAAGCCTTTGGGTTTAAAATAACATGATAATCACATGTTACAACAAAAAATACTCTTTTATTCTAAATTTACATGCCTAAACTATGTTCATATATGATATAAATACACATATTGTCATTAATCATGACATTCAAATTAATATTTTAGATGATGGATTCCTTGCTATGTTATAAAAACATGAAGTAATCCATTGATAAATGTCCATGAAGAAGTTTGCTGTATATTATCACATTAGTTAGTTTAATACTATGGAAAGGTATTTTTGAAACATTATATAATATATTTGTTTTTAATGGTTTCTAGGATTAGCAAAAGGTTCACAAAAGAACAAAATAAGGAAGTTACTAAGGTTAGTAAACAACTAATTATTTATTTAAATACATTTAATGATGATGCTAACACATAAAAATATGGAAAATGGTAAGGAATATATTGGATTTTCTACCCATCTCTCTTTAATGATACTCTCCCTCTCTATAAGGATAAAAAATATGTGTTTTAATCACATAATCAACATAACCCATTAACTGGTCAATCAAATCAAAATTTATTAATAATATTTTAAAAATAAATAAATATATAAATTTAATGATAAATATTAGCATCATGGAATTACTTAAAATGAATAAGTATATTCCTTTGATGGTTTGTGTCACATTCACTTAAACCTATGAAATTGTTATCATAAATATGTTATCAAATATCACATAATTGTCATGTAAAATACAAAAACATGCATATTCATTGTTAGTCCCAAAATTCATAATATAAATAAACACATTTAACTAAGTATTCATTTTTATTGACATAAGGAAATAGTCCTTACTAGACAAGTCTACATGGCATGCCACATCAACACAACATATGTGAATAATAAATTCATAAAAATAGGATATGACATACCACATGGATTAAAAAAATTAAAATATGGAATGTGAGGATTAAAAAAGAGATATAAAAGTGGAGACAATGATTATATAGTTCTACAAATGGTGAACAAAAGCATATAAAAAATTTAGGCACTAAGTCAATCCTTGACTACAAGGCAATTAGAAGATGTTGTGTGTGTCATTTTAAATGAAGATGATAAATCAAAAATAAGATGACTAATAGGATCAAAACATAGACACATTACATATAATTTCACCCCATGGTTACAAAAAAATTAAGGTAGAAATAATTCAAACCTCAGTAAAGATAAAATCAGATTTGTGAATTCCATAGATCCATGAAGTCCATAGGACAAAATTGAAACAAAAAATTTGAAATTAATAGATACATGGCCTCATGATAAATAGGATAAATTATTTCGACATGTGGATGGTCATAATTTTCAAAAGTGACTATAGATGTGAATGCAAAGAAATAAAAATCCAAAGTGATGTAAATTGAAAAAAAAAATAATCCACAATGAACACCGCCCACCATTAATATAATGTAGGTAAATATTTAAACATGAAGTAGTTGTGATTCATTAGTGTGATGTGATAGTGTAAAATATTTAAATTTGAAATAATTGTGATGCTTAATGTGTATCATGAGAAAAAAATCCCATGATGACACCTAAGGTGATACCCAACACATAGGTTACATAGAAATATGTTTTATATCAAACCCTAATTCCAAACCCTCTATGTTGTCATTACAGGATGATTTTGATTACCTATTAAGTATCCTAAATTTATTTAATTATTCATAATATTATGGGAGGATTCTCTAATACATGAGTTCATTACTAATAAGGTAAGAAATAATATTTTATTATCAATTACAATATTTAGGGTTTGGATTTATATTAAGAAAGTGAAATTAGGGTAGGATTTTTATGGAGAATGCAAAGGAATATATCATAATGATATATATATATTTTTTTTTAAATTTATTTTATTTTTAGATTTACTTAAATTTTTTTTTAATAGATTGGTTAAAAAGTCGGGTTAAAGGGGCTCGTACCCTTTACAATGAACAACCAAAAGATAAGCAAGTCAAATCATCAAGACAAAAAGAGACAAAAAGAGAAACCCAATGGCTACACCCACCTTCCACCAAATAACTACCAACTATTAGCCAAAAAACCAAAAATTAGCCAAAAATAAAATAGGGACCAATAAGCTATTCTGATCTAGAATAAAACACCAACTATTTGGTCTTAGTACTGACACTTTTTATGTTTTTTCCCCTAGTTTGATTCCCAATAAACTATTCCTTGCCATAATCCTATCTCTACCTCTTAAGGTTAGAGTAATGAAACTCCTCTTTTTCTAACTCAGGATCCCATGTGTTAGGGAAACCCCCAGAACAATAAACATGCTCCGATCCCTACTGAGTCAGGATCTTGCTCTACTAATTAGAACACATGTGATTACTTCTTGTATTAGCAACTAAACACAGAATTATACCGGAATCAATAAGTAACTAGAAATATGAAACAACATAGGAATATGAGAGACAATACACAATTGTATTAATAATCACTCAGAAGAATATACAATAAGGAAGATGCCACTTCTTCCTCCACCTCAAAGGTTTGCCACACCTCAAGACCTTCTTCCCTCTCTCTCTCGGTCCCAAAAATCAACTCCAATATAGAATTGATGTTCACCTCTCCAACCAGTTAGTAACACACTGCCAGTTCACCAAGTACACAACCGTACTCCAAGTAGATCCCCTGCTCTCTGTTGCTACCTGCAAATCACTAGACCTTACTCACCATGTAGATGTCTCTAAACCCCTGAAGAACCCTTGTCCTTGCCTCACCAAGTCCTTATGATTCTTCAACCAGTACCCCGATGGATCAGCTCCTTAACCTTGCAGACCTTGCAACTCTCCCTGATCATACACACTCAGCACCCCTTTAGAACTAGGAGGAGCTACACTAGCTCTCTCTAAAAGCTCTATGGATTTCTAGCACACGTTTACAATACAATCATGAGTCCATATATAGATCTCATCCAAACAATAATTAGACAATAATACAATAATTAAATCTGCAGCTCTTAGTCTAAAGATAGCTCTAAACATGCAAACACTTGGTTCGTCAACCAACTGCCTGTAATATACTCGTAGCTCGAACCACAGGTGACCGACACCGGTCCCTGACTACTTGGGGGTGCCGACGCCGGCCGATCCATGACCGATGTCGGTTGCCTTCCTGTCTCCCTCCTACCGTCGTCGGTTGTCCTAACCGACGCCGGTGTCTACGACACTCCGCAACTCATCTGCAACCTCCATAACTTCTCTTGTTTGCATCCTGGTGAAGCTTTTAGCTCCACAACCTAACAATCTCCCACTTGGAGATAAACAGCTGCACCTATACATGTATCTGTAGCCTGTCTAATCTATTTCTTGGTTTGTATCCCTCTTCAAGATCCATCCTGAAGACTAACCACCACACGACCTGTGATGCTATACCTGTCATTCAAGTAACCTACCGCATCTGAACCTACACATCCATGTAGTGGAGAACTTGACCCTGCATAACAAGAATCCCTGCTACTAGTCCCACTGAACTGCCCTCCATTACTCCTTCCCTGAATTGGCTCCATACTTTTTGACAACCCCCACTGCTTGGGAAAACTCAGATCTACAATAGACCTCATGTGATTTCGAACCCTGTTTCAAGCTAAGCTTGAACTATCCAGCCATTGGTGTGCTTACCGATTCTGCATCCTGCATAATGAACCTCACCAACACCATCTTCACATCAACTCCCACTGGAGATAAAATCTCCATGTCTCTTATGCCAAAGAATTTTGCTGCTCCAAATTCTTCATGACACACCTCTGAACTAACCTTACCTTTTAGCTCAGCAAATCCCTATATGTACAAAACCTACTAGCAAACCATCCACATACAGTAACTAGATAATGTTGCAACTCATCATCCACTTGGTAAGAACAAAATCACAATAGTTACACTGACATTGACTGAAGCCATGCTTAGTCATCCACCTATCAAAACCTGTACCACTATCCTGCAGCTTCCTCAAGACCATATGCCTTGGCCTTCTGTCTCTTGTATCCATCCACTCTCTTCTTTAAAATGGGAATCCATCTCTCTCAGTGCTTTCTTTCAGCTGACAACTCTACCAACAAATACTTGTTTGGTTCTTCTCCAAGGACTTACTCCTCATCCATGCCAAGCTCCCACTGTATCTGGACTCTACCTGAATTGCTTCTTCCATCTTCCTGGTTCTTGACCATTAATAAGCAATATAAAGAAGGTGAACAATGAATATGAGGTTCACTTACCCTTTCTAACCTCCACATGAGCATTTGAGACTTGTTGTCCGCCCAATATCCGTTCCAGTGACCGATCTTGGCCATCTCCCAGTCTACTCCTGACCGATGTCAGTTCCTTGCACTGACCCTAACTATCGATGTCGTCTCCCTGGCCAACGCTGGTATCCCTTCTGCCAACATCGGTTCCTTCATGACCGATGTCAGTTATTGTGTGATCGACACCGGTACCTGTGTTCATCTGTGAGTGATAACTTTTTACCCGCGAGCTCTCCATGGATCAAAATCCTAATCAAATCAACCTTGCTTTGCTCAAAATAAATTAGTTCCCTCACCTGATCTCTGTCCATCATCTCCTCCATGAACACCAAGGCTTTCCAGTTCTTTAGCTTGTCAAAAACATCTATCTTCGGCTTCAGAACCTACATTCTCCTTCTACATATGTAACCAAGCCTACAAAGCCACATATCTATAATAGAAGGTGAATCAGCAATATAAGTAGATAGATAAAGGATACCTACTTTCTTACCACCATCTAATTCAAGTGTATCCACTGTGAGAGTTACAGTACATCTCCCATGACCCAAATTTCCTGAAGAAATTAGACTCATCTCCAAGACTGGTACCTACATGACTTCCTTCAACCACTATGTGTCATCCATCTACAATTTTAGCTTCATTTCCCCTTTGTCAATCATTTGACAATGCTCTCCAGCTCCTAAATAAATCTCTCCAAAGTCTCCAAAGACATACCCATGAAAAGATGCTCTATTTCGAACTGCATGGAAAGAGGTGAAAGAATCTGTGAACCAAGATTCTACTTTATCCAGAACATCCTGTGCAACATCTCCTACAACATCTGCTCCTCCCTGTTGATCTGCAACCAACCAACAATCTTTATTTACCTACTCTTTCTTTCCATCAATCAGACCATTCGTGCTATTCAATTTCTCCATTCGTAGCTTACTTCCTTCTGCCATTACTATACTCCCACTCAATCAAAAACCCCTGTGAGTAACCTATAATCAACAAACACTACCAGATCTAAAACCACCTGTTAGTAACCCAACCAAAAGCTCTGATACCACTTGTCAGGGAAACCCCCAGAACAATAAACATGCTCTGATCCCTACTGAGTCAGGATCTTGCTCTACTAATTAGAACACATGTGATTACTTCTTGTATTAGCAACTAAACACAGAAATATACCAGAATCAATAAGTAACTAGAAATATGAAACAACATAGGAATATGAGAGACAATACACAATTGTATTAATAATCACTCAGAAGAATATACAATAAGGAATATGCCACTTCTTCCTCCACCTCAAAGGTTCGCCACACCTCAAGACCTTCTTCCCTCTCTCTCTTGGTCCCAAAAATCAACTCCAATATAGAATTGATGTTCACCTCTCCAACCAATCACTAACACGCTACCAGTTCACCAAGTACACAACCGTACTCCAAGTAGATCCCCTGCTCTCTGCTGCTACCTGTAAATCACTAGACCTTACTCACCATGTAGATGTCTCTACACCCCTGAAGAACCCTTGTCCTTGCCTCACCAAGTCCTTATGATTCTTCAACCAGTACCCCGGTGGATCAGCTCCTTGACCTTCCAGACCTTGCAACTCTCCCTGATCATACACACTCAGCACCCCTTTGGAACTAGGAGGAGCTACACTAGCTCTCTCTAAAATCTCTATGGCTTTCTAGCACACGTTTACAATACAATCATGAGTCCATATATAGATCTCATCCAAACAATAATTAGACAATAATACAATAATTAAATTTGCAGCTCTTAGTCTAAAGATAGCTCTAAACATGCAAACACTTGGTTCGTCAACCAACTGCCCATAATATACTCGTAGCTCGAACCACAGGTGACTGACACAGGTCCCTGACTGCCTAGGGGTGCCGACGCTGGCTGATCCATGACCGACGTCGGTTGCCTTCCTGTCCCCCTCCTACCATCATCAGTTGTCCTGACCGACGCCGGTGTCTGTGACACTTTGCAACTCATCTGCAACCTCCATAGCTTCTCATGTTTGCATCCTAGTGAAGCTTTTAGCTCCACAACCTAACACCATGTATCCTCTTCATCTTTTTTGTGTTGATTGGATTTACCTTTTGGGGTGTGCATTGGAATAACTATACCTTCATTAGTTAATTTAATATATAAATAGAGGAATCCTTTGAGATTATTGAAATCCTCATCAATTTCTCCATAGAGCAATTTTTGGATCACTATTTTTGTATATAGATTGTAGGAGTCCTCAATCTCCACCTTAACATTGGACCTAGAGACCCCTTTATCTTTGATATCAAGTGGGTGGACAAGAGTATGGATTCCTAAGATAAGCTTGGGTTCCTCTTGTACATTTTTAGCTAAATCCCCCCACATCTTACTCTTCCTATTTGTCTCCCATATCTGACTAAGTGTTATTCCCTTCTACCTCCTCAAAATTATCCCTCTCATTATTAATGTTTATGGCCTCAGTGATGATTTTTAACCATAGTGGCTTCCCATACTTAATTAATAATAGGATTAGGCCTTGATGTATTAAATCTAATAAAGGATTTTTCTTAAAATTCAACATCAAAATCTCTAGAGATTGTATCAAGAAAAATGGGATGATAATTTTATGACCTTTAAAGTGGATCATAAGAAGAAAGTGATGTGAAAAGATAACAATATGTTTACTCTCAAGGGTAATGTACCTCGTAATTTTAAAACAAACCTCTGACCATTTCCTCAGTAAATCAGTGCACATAAATCCATTGTGAGATGAATACCTAGATTTACTTTATGTATGACATCAAAATATTATCATATTTACTTTAGTTTTTAACTAGATCTTGGTGCTATTATTACTATTCTCACTATTTTTTTCTTTATATTATAGATAGGTGTTTATTTCATAGATTATAACTTAATGTTTTATGACAATGTTTTTTCATGGTTGGCTTACAAAGCTTATAGCACCATTTTATCTATATAAAATGACCATTGTAGTTGGTGAAACCTGAATATCCTTTATCCTTTGACTTGTTTTATTTGTTAATGTATTTAAATGAGAGTTATAATTTATTAGGACATATGTTTCATTTAAAATTGTAATATATAATATGTATATAGTTATGTCAGTGTTTAGAGACTTGGTATTAAAAAAATATGCTTCTACTTTGTCTTATCCATAAATTTTTTAGATCGATGCCTCTAGACTAGCTTTATTAAGACCTACAAATATATTAAGATTGATGTTTTGAATATGTGTTGTTATGACCTCATAATCGATAAATTTTACCCTCAAATTTTATGGCATCAATATTTATAAAGTTATTTGAGTTATTTATGCATTCATTTTGTGATAGTTTAGTAAACTTTCATATTATTTTTCATTAGATTTCATAACATTATTATTGTGTAGATTTGCATTAGTTTAGTTCTCTAAGACTATTATTCTTTTCCACACACACACACACACACACACACACACACACACATATATAATGAGTGGGTGTCCGTAGTAATGATTTAATGGGGAAAATAGCTAATTCATGTATTAATCATGGTTGTAGGCATTTGCATTAATAAGGCCTACAAGTCATATAAGAATGGTGTGTTTAGTATTATGATATTTTAAAGAAATGATCTAAAACACATATAATGTGTTATTTATATTGATATGTTTGTTTCTTGGTTTATTTATTTATCCATTAACCTCATGAAAAAATCAATATCAATACACATGGAGAAAAAAATCAATATTTCTATTAGAATTTGAGTATAAATTATAAGTGAATTTATTGTAAATTATATAAGGAATAGGTGGTGGAGATATAATTATTTATCTAATCATTATCCCATTTATTGAAACTTATTTTATATATAGAAATGAAATCCCACCATCCAGTTGACATTATATATTATTTATTTATATGGAATAATTATATGCTTGGAATGGAAAGGTATTCATCCAAATTTTCTATTTTCCATGAAAAAAAGTGTAGTTTTTATATTTTCCATTTTTGGAATACAAGGTGTAGGAAAGAATGGAAATATTCATCAATGTTCCTTTCCCATCTCATAGAATATTTAATTTATAATTTCAAGAGGCTATTTTCATATGAGGGCCCAACTATATTTTATTTCCCCTCTTCAAGACAATGATTAATAAATACTAATTTTATACCATTTATTTGATAAGAGGAGTTTAGAAATGACATGACACATGAATCCATAGAAGGATAATTCTAGGGTCAAAGAGGGCTAGAATGCATAGCCTAGAGTAATTATATAGAATTATTAGTTTGAGTATATTATTATACCTTTGTTTTTTATTATGTTAATGAACTTGAAAACTATCAATAAGAAGAAAATAACCAATAGGCCAAGATCTTGAAACAATACTCAGAATTGATTTGTATTGATTTCTCAAAATAATTACAAACCCAAACCACTAATAAATAAGCCTCAACTAAGAATTTATAGTTGACATGAAAAAATTCAAAAAATCTAAAATCTTAAAAATAAAAAAAATTATATTTTTAGAAGCCTCTATTTGTAGTAAGTTTTGCATGAAAACATGTACAGCTTTAAAAATTTCTTGAAATAACTTAAATACTAAAATTATTATATGTAAAAAAATTCAACTAAATTTGACTTTTGATTCTAAAAATATAAAATTTCTAAAAATAGAAAATTTCCAAAAAAATCATTAAACATTAATTTTGGACCTTCAAATGATCATGTTTGGCATCTAAAAAATATCAAAATCAAATATAAATAGATTAAGAGGCTCAAGGAAGAATTTAAATTTTTTATATGGTTATTTTGGCATGTGGAAGAGCTCAAACAGACTTACGAGTTAAATGTTATGTCCTCTAGAAGGTTGGCCTATTTTTTCTACATCATTGTCTTTTGGTTGAAAACAACTCAGCTCCTATGAGTTGGCCTAATTGTACTTATACCATTTTTCCTTATCAATATTCTTCATCTCTCATTCTATAATCCACGTTTTGTCTTCTTGTTACAATCCTTCCCATTACAACAACTACCTATTATAATTCGCTTGCCTTGTACTCACTATCTTTATATCCAAAATTTGCACTATTTTTTCTTTCTTCTTCTTTGGAACTTGTTGCTCCCAATTTACTTCTTCATATTCATCATCTTGACCATCTTTTCCATGGAACTCATATCAATCTAAAAAATTAAATACTAAATATATACCAAAATTCTATGGTAAACTTACCTCATAAGCATTGCCATTGATTTTATTCATAATTATACATGGTCCAATTTTCCTATACTTTAACTTATTCTATGTGCCTTTTGAAAACCTCTCTTTCCTCAAGTAAACCATTACCAACACTCCTTCAAATACCTTGGATCTTCTTTTGACATTTTTTATTGCTTTATATTTCTCATTACTTTATTACAACTTTCCTCTTACTCCTTGCAACTACTACATATGCTCTACAAATTCTTATGCATCATCACTAATTTGATCTATAATTGGTAATTATACCAAATATAAAATAACCATAGGATTTTTCCCATGAACAATATGAAAAGGTGACTTTCCTATTGATCTATCCACTAAACTATTATATGCAAACTCAGCTTGTGATAAAGCTGATTCCCATTACTTTTGCTTCTCTCCCACTATGCATCTCAATAAATTTCCCAAGCTCCTATTCAAAAATTATATCCATATATTTATGGGTGATATACACTACTGAATTGTAGCTTAATACCCATCTTCTTCCACAAAGTCCTCCAAAAATGACTTATAAATTTCATATCCCTATCTAAAGTAATAATTTTTAGAACACCATACAATCTCACAATATCCATAAAAAATAATTTTATAACTCTAGTGGCATCATTGATTTTTTTACATGCAATAAAATGAACCATTTTAGAAAATCTATCTACAAAAACAAAAATCGAATTGTTACCTCTTTATGTGTTTGGCAATCCTAAAAGAAAGTCCATACTCAAATCTATTCATAGTCCTCTTGGAACTGGTAATGGCATATATAATCTAGTATTTTGTGCATGTTTTTAGTCACCTAACATATTCTACACCTTGAAACATACCTTGTCACATCTCTCTTCATATTTAGCCAAAAATAATTTTCCTCCACCAAATTTGTTGTCTTCGTCTTACCAAAATGTCTAGCAAAACCACCACTATCTAATTATCTTATTATATTATCTTATAGAGATCCAACTAAAATGCAAAACTATTTACCTTTGAAGAGATAACACTCTTATATAAGACAATCATCATGAATAACATCTATCCCACCTATTAATAGACTCTTGCACTACTCAACTATCTTACCAAAATATGGATCAGTATCATATAATTTTTTAATAGTTTCAAATCCAACTACTTCACTCACCATAGTAGTTAATAACACTACCCTCCTTTTCAATGCATCAGCTACTTGATTCTATTTTCTCAATTTATAATTCAACACAAAAGTATACCCCTACAAGAAAGAAACCCACTTTGCATGCCTACTATTCAACTTCTTTTGTGTATTCTATACTTCAAAGCTTCATGGTCTATAAATAGTATAAACTCCTTAAGCACTAGATAATGCCTCTAATGTCTTAATGTCTATACAATTGCATAAATTTCAACATCATAAGTAGAATTATTTGTTCTTACCTCATTTAATTTCTCACTAAAATATGCTATTATATTTCCTTATTGACTCAACACAAAACCAATTCCCACAAATGAAGCATCATAATCAACCTCAAACACTTTTTTAAAATATGGTAATGTTAAAATTGGTCTTCATATAATCTTCTTCCTCAAAAATTCAAAGCTTTTTATGGTTTCTCTAGTCCATGCGAATTCTTTCCCTCTCATGCAATATATTATTGGTGCCACAGTACTACTTAAATTCTTAATAAACTTTCTATAAAAAGTTGCTAAACCATGAAAAATTCTTACCTCTATAATGCTTTTTGGAATAGGCCACTCAATTTTTTTTTTAATCTTTTCTTCATCCATTTTCACACCATCTACTTAAACTACAAATCCCAAAAATACCAAACTATTTTTCATAAACCTATACTTCTTCAAATTTGCATACTTCTCCTTTCTTAACAAATCCATTACAATTCTCAAATTTTGTAAGTGTTCTTCTTTAGTCTTACTGAATATCAAAATATCAACAAAATAAAAAACCACAAAATTACCAATATATTTTCATAAAATTGTATTCATCACCCTCATAAATGTGCTAGGTGCATTAGAAAATCTTAATGGCATCACCATCCACTCATATTAACCATCCCTAGTTTTGAATGCAATTTTACACTCATCTCCTTCACGAACTTGAATCTGATAATAGCCACTGAAATCAATCTTGGTAAAATATTTTGATCCTACAAACACATCCATCATAGAATCTAAATGAGGTATAGGAAACCTATACTTTATTATAATTTTATTAATTTCTCTACTATCCACACACATTTTCCATCTTCCATCTTTATTTGGAGTAGCAATGTTGGTGTTTCACATGGACGCATACTCTCCCTTATCACTTTATTACTTAGAAATTTAGTAACCTATTTATTTAATTCTATATGTTTTATTGGACTCATCCTATAAGCTACTTAATTGGGTAGAGTTGATCCTGGAATCAAATCAATGTGATGTTGAATACCTCTTTTCAATTGTAAAGCATCTAGTAATTCATCAGTCATAACATCTACATAGTCTTTCAACACTTTTGTTTCTTCATTCCTTTCTACTAGTGCATAACAACAACCTACTACCTTCATATCTTAGATAAACTCTTTAGTACATAACATGCTTTCTATCTTCTATTATTATTTAAGAGGTAACAAAACTACCTTTGTACCACCTTTCCAAAAAGTGTATATGTTCTTTGATCCATCATGAACTACTTTCCTATCAAATTTCCATGGTCTCCCCAATAACACATGACATGCATCTATCAAAATAACATTAGGCCATATTTCATCATTATAGGTTTTTACTATAGAAAACTTGATTAAGCACCTTTTATCAACTGTAACCTCAATCCCTTTCTTGAACCATGAAATCCGATAAGTTTAGGATGCTTTTCACATTGTAGATTTAGTTTCTCAATCATTTCTTTAGAAACCATATCTTCATAACTACCACCATCTATAATGACTTTACATATCTTTCCACTTGAATTACATCTTGTTCAAAAAATATTTGATCATAGCCATGCATCACCACCTTCTTTATTCTGCACTTGATCCTTCCTTGGATTTATCATGGTTCTTATCATCATGATATTCTCTCCAAAATCAGTTGGTACAACTTCAATATTCTACTCTTCTATTTCAGCCTCAATTAGATTTATTCTTGGGTGATCTTCTTACCTCCTTTCTTGATCTAGATAGTTTGGAAACTCAAATTATCTATGCCCTTATTCTCCACATCTGTAATAAAAATAAGATCTATGTTGATGTATAAACCATCCTCTAACACCATCATAACATCATCCTCTTTGAAATCCTCTTCCTTTATGTTGGTATTGAAACACTTTCCTATTATCATCTTGCCTTTCTACATCATGTGATGATTTACCTTTATTAACATTAAAGCCAAATCTAGTGGTATTAAACCCACATCATCCCCTTATTGGATGGGATCCACCTCTTCTTTAATCAATATATTTCCTTCTAAAATTATAACTTTTCTATTTTTCTTCTGCCTTTAAAACTAATTAATAATCCTCCTCCATGTTAAGTATTATATGCATGCTTAATTCATCTTGAATAATTTTTTTTGAACCATTCACATAACTTACATCCATCTTATCTTTTGTTTCATAATGCTTCTCTCATATGTAAAGCTTGTAAAATTCATCTGTATATTCTTTTATACTATGATATTTTTACCTTAAATTCTAAAATCTTTTGTATAAGGTTTGTGCATAATCCATAGGAAGAAATTTCTCCCTCAGCTTATTCTCTATATTTTTTCATGAATTAATATTCTCTTTACATTTTCTCTATCTATCTTTCTATAGGTAATCCCACCAAATAATTGCATGACCTTTCAATTTTGTGCATGCAAACTTTACCTTCTTGTCTTCTCTCATAGTCTTCCACTCAAAGAATTTCTCCATGTTATTCATCCAATCTATTAACTCCTCTATTTTTAAAATGCCTCCATAATCTATAAAATCAACATTGATTCCTTTATTTCTTCATTCTAAATCTTGAACCATCCTCTCTTCCATCGATGGTGGTTTTTATTGTTGTTTTTATTCTTGCTAAATTTCTTCATCATGATCTGTGTCTTCCTCATCACAACCTTGTATTATTTGTTGATTGGTGATAACCTTTATTAATTATTGAAATTTCCTCTATAGATCTTGTATAGTTTAGTTCATCTACATAACACCTCCTCATCCTCTTGCCATTATTTACTCCTCCAAGATTTGAACTTGCTCTAATACTAGATAATGAACCTAAAAACTATCAAAAACAAAAAAATTACCAATAGGCCAAGATCTTAAAATATACTAAAATTTGATTTGTATTGATTGATTGAAATAACTATGAACCAAAACCATGCTTAAATAATCCTCAACTCAAAATTTAAATTTGACATACAAAAATTTAAAAGATCTAAAATCTAAAAAAAATGTCTATTTTTAACAGCCACTATTTATAGTAAGTTTTGCACATAAACATGTGCAACTCTAAAAATTTCCAAAAATAACCTAAATACTAAAATTAGCCTATGAAAAAAAAATTAATTGAATTTGAATTCTGGTTTTAAAAATATACAATTTCTAAAAATAGAAAATTCTTTAAAAAAATTATTAAACATTAATTTTGGACCTTCAGATGATCACGTTTGGCATCTAAAAAATATCAAAATAAAATATAAGTGGATAGATTGGCTTAGATCAGAATTTTAATTTTTGATACAATCATTTTGACATGTGGAAGAGCTCAAATGGATTTACAAGTCAAAAGTTATGGCCTCCAGAAGGTTGGCCTATTTTTTTTACATCATGTGTGTCTTAGGGATGACCAATCAGGTCAAGAGCTAGCTCATCTTTTCCTATTTTCAACCAATTAAAATTCAATGATATATTCATTAAAATATAACACAAAAATGTTTATAAGGATTCATACTTTTTTTACCACACTTACACCACTATATAATAATAGGGTTTTTTATGATACCAAACACCAATTCCTCTTACCTTTGGCAGTGATTAGGATAAAATCAAAGTTGAAAGTTATAGTGTCCATAGTAAGATCAAATATATCAAATCATGATTAATTTCTATAAATTTGAAAAAATAGAATCAATTTCAATAAAATAGAGCCTATATAGGTATCCATTACAAGGTAAGGATAAAATTATTATATTCAATATAGGTGTAGACCCTATAGGTTAGTTGAAAGGGGGATGTCTTGTTAACCACCTAAAGGAAACCTAATGATCTAAAATTTTATAGTAATGTACGTAGTTTAGTTCTAGAATGTTTTAATTTCATTTAAATCCAAAACTAATAATATTAAATTTTATAGAAGGATTTTTTGGGTAATATGTTGTCATTTCATTCTTAAAATTTACACAAATTATGCTTGATAATTGTGAATAGTTCACAAGGATAATTCAATTTTTTATTTTAAATTTAAGTGTTTAAAATTTTTTACATCTCAATATTTATGTAAATGACCATTTGAAAAAAAAACTATGTAAATGAGATTTTATTTATATTTTATGAATTTATATACTCCTCATAGATTTGTATATGCCACACATAACCTTAGTCCTCAACATAAATAGAAATAAATCTTATTATCCTTTAGAAATTTCTAACAACTTTTTTAATAGAATGTAGATATACATCAATCAATATTTAAAATTATGTTTTTTTTTAAATGTTATGTTTTTAAATGCCCTATTATACATGTATAAAAATTTTGGAAGCATATATAAATAACATGATTTTTTTGAATGTATATCAAGTAATGCATTCACAACTACAACATCTAATAAAGATCCTCATTTATTTATTATTTGATGGATGCCCATACTTTTCATGGATTAGTTAGGTACCACATATAAACATAGTTATTAGAATAAATGTATATACTTATTATTATCCTTTAATCATTCTTATCATTTTAATCACTATAATTAAACATAAAAATTCAAACATATATAAAATTGGTGGCTATATCTGATAAGGACAAATTATTTTCTTTTATAAAATTTGGACTCTTTTTTCTAAAACATTAGAGTAGTTTATGTTTGAAAAGGAAATTATAAGTGACTTATTAGGATGAGACTATAAAGGAATAGCTAGTATTATAAGATAAAAAATATATCTAATATATATTTTTTTATAAAAAATGTTTTAAATTTATAATTTTGTTTTCCATAAAACTCTGTGACCACAAATAATTCTAGTATAAATATATTATAAAAGTATTAAGTTAAGATTAAAACATAAAACAACATGTTTATATATAATTTAATATTATTAACATATAAATACATATAAAACTATTAAATATACACAATATTTTATAATGGGCAAATTTTATATACTATCTCTTTATATAGTATATGTGAAATTTTGTTTAGCATATTTTTAACCTCGTGAATGATGTCAATAAATTTATGTTAAAATTTTGATTATTCATTTTTTAAATAAATTATTTATTATATTATTTGAATTATCAAGATAGTATTTCAATGAAATGTCTTAATAGGGTTGTAATGATAACATATATAGTTTTTTGCACTTGACTACATTATTTGAGTTCCTAGAGACTACCTTCATCTATAAAGTGGACATGTATCATAAAATATTATATTTTTAAATATAATATTAGTTAATATACATTAAGTAATGCTAATAATTATAGTCTTCACACCCACACCCACCCCTCCCCAAATTTCCAACAAACATGTTAACTTGATATCATGCATAAATTTAATTACTTCATACTTGGATGTTTTCATAGCATTAAAATGAAAATCATTGGTAGACACCCATTCTAAAATGTTTGGAAAAATAATAATAAAAGGTCAAAATTGACAACCATATATAACCCTAATTCTCAATGCATAAACCAAATCATTATGTAGATGAAGGAAATTGAATAGATGGGATTAGGTGAATAATAATGGGTCTAGATAATGAAACATAAGAATGGGTGGCTTCCCATTATATAAAAATTAGGTTATAAATATTTATTATAATGGAATACACATAAATTTTACCTAAAAATTTAGTCTCAAATATAAACACCCAATAATGCATGTAAAGTGGTCACACTATCCATGTAGTTCACTAGGTGGTCATGGGTTCACTATGTGTTTGAGAAATGTTGTCCTCTTCTTCTCAAGTATGGAAATTAATTAATCATACATGCATCATTACAATACTATTTTTTTCACTATGAATTAATTATAGGAGGCCACTAATTAAATATTCTCACAAATTTAATCCAGATGGATTTATCTAATTTTGAATTATAGCCTTGTTTTATTTTGATAATTTGACCATTTACATTCCTTAATCATACATCCTAATGATTATAGGGTCACAAAGATATGAATTTAAAATTTAATGTTAAATTTATCTTTTATTGCCTTTGAGGACATGTTGAATTCATATTTTTGGTTTGATATTCACATTTATCGTGGACATGTAGTAGTATCCTACACAATATGTTTTCTCCTAGATCTAAGTATTCATCATATTTTTCATTTATAAAATTCCTTTTAATTAACACATATAATATTTTATAATTATCTCATAATTATGAATTCATAAAGTGCATCTACAATTTTTAAATAAATTTATTCAAAATCTATAGATTCATTGAATATTTCACATTTTTTATCAATCATGATATTATTTTTCACCATATGTTTGAGAATGGGTGTCATCCCATTATTAAGTATGACTACTAATACATCAAACATACTTCAGCACATTAATAATTTTTTCACTATGAATTAAGGTAATATGACCACCAGCTAAACAAAACATTGATAAATAATGGTACAACATAAATATGGGTAGTTTCCTTTTTTTAAATGTGTTTTTCAAACATTTTAAGAATGGGAGGTCATCCATTATTTTTTCCTAAAAATTATAGTCTTAAATATAAGTGTCACTAAGATTAGTTTTATTTTAATTTAAAGAAATAATATTTTTTCTAAGACAATTTTGTATTTCTCTCCATGTTTTTTAGAATAGGTTAGTGGGTTCACCATACCCATGTGGACATCTAGTCACAAAATATGATCACATAGAAAACTCTCATCGTCATCACATATAATTTCAATGTGAATAAAAACAATTAAGTCAATAGTCACCCATATTCAAAATTTTATGTTGTTAATAATCTTAAATATTTAACAAACCCTTATAAAAAATAAAATAAAATAAAATAAAGATGATGAAAATATGGTCAAATATTATCAATAATATGGATAAATAATAATTTAATATTGAAACTGATAATTGCATGTATCCTTAATTCCTAGTTTGTAAAAAAAATATATGTGGATATGTAGGAAACCCATCACATGTGCATGGTCAAATAAAATATGAATAAAAAATGGTGGACCATCAGAATAAGTAGCTTCACATTTTTTTTCATGAAAAAATATATCTTCAAATATATTTTTTAATTTAGAATTTTAATTTATCCTCTATTTTTAAGAATGAGTGGATATTTGTTCTCTAGTGTTATTCTCTCTCTCTCCATGTTTTTGTGAATGGGTTGGCATAAATTCTAAAGAATGTTAATATTTTATGTTTTTAAATAAAATATGAAATATTTTTATTTAAAAAAACCTTATATATATATATATATATATATATATATATATATATATAAAGAATGGGTGACTACTCATTTTAAAATAAATGGATGAATAATAATTTTAAATTGAAATTGATAATTATATGTAGCCTTAATTCTCAATGGAGAAAAATATAATTTTGGATGTACATGTAACCCAATAGGTCTATTGGTGAATAATAACATGAAAGGACAATGGTAAACAATGTGAATCAGTTGATTCTGATTCTAAAATTTTAGTTTTATAATTTCTTTACAATGGGTGGCTACTAATTTTTACCTAAAAAAGGTAATCTCTAAGTTAAATGTCATTCAGATTCATTTTAATATTTTCAAGTTAAGGGATCATAATAATTAGTGGATTATTTTAAATTTTTGTACTCATTTTATCCAAAAATTTTATAATGGATGAATCCCTATGAACACATATGATAGATATCAATAAATAGGTAAACACAAAATATTAGACAAAGAAGAAATATTAGATTAAAACAATACCATTCATATATTGGTATAATATAAATTGTATAATATTACATTTAAAAATTTCCCTATGATTATCATGCTTAATATTTATTTGAATGGATTATTTTATTTAAATGTATATATTTTTTATGGGATATGATTTAACAAAGCATTCTCTAATTAAAGAGATGAAGACACAATGATATAGGACATGTATATATTAGATAAAAATTTATTTTTTTTACTATTTTATTTGTCTTAAAATTACTTTTATATCTATAAATATCCATTTATATGCTTTTGGATGCATTGTTATGCCTTCAAATTGATTTCTTGGCTTTCCCACCAAAATTATTCTTTTTCAAAATTCAAATCTTGCTTAAGCTTTGTAGTAGATTTAATATGTTTTTGTAAGTGAAAAATGATCCAAATTCATGTAAATATGGTTATATTAGGTGTAATAAATTTTATTTATAATATAATATTCTCTTATACATAATTTATATGTTTAAAATCCTTTAAGGTCTAAGCATGATAACTTGTTAAAGCCATTTCCCTACATTGGAGAATATTTAGGTGTAGTGTTAATAATATAAGACCATGAAAAACTAATGAGACACTCTCAATAGGTCGATTCCAAGGTGGTATAATGAATGATATTATAATAGGAACCAATAAGGTGCCAAAAATAGAGGAGGATATTATGTTGTGTTGTCTATGTAATTTTGGTGTACTATGTTATCAATGAATGAATGAAAAGAAGCATTGCCAAGTACTTTATAGGATATTGATGATTTTATAATATGTGATTAAGGTTATATTATTTTTATTTATGTTCTTATTGAACTATTTATATTCATTCCAAATTTAAAAATGTGTAACACATAGTACATTGTAGTTTGGAATAATTTTCTTAGCACATAGTTAGAAGAATAGGTTAGTGATATATTTTTGAGATTTATTCAAGTGTTTTTGAATGGTGGAAGTCATTTAAATATTAAAAATTATCTATTTGGTGAAAATAACCTTTTAAAAATATCATAACATAAGATTTAGTTTAAAGGTCCATTCAAATTTGATATAGTCTTGTAGAAGGAGCTCAAAACCTTGTTGAATTAATTGTTAGACATTTGTGAGGATTTTTCAAGACAAAATAAATATTTTATGAGTTGAGTTAAGGTGTAATATACCTTAAAAATTAATTATAAGGGTTTTAAACTAATTATAATTCAAATTTATCCCTTATAAAGAATCTTTCATAGTCACAAGCCTGTAAAACCCTTAATTAGGGCTTCCAACTTTAAATATGTTTATCTTTTCATTTATCAAATAAAAAATATTGAAATTTGGTAATCAATTACATTTTTTTCTAATTTAAAATATTTAAGAGGTTTATTGATGGTACAAGCCTGTACAATATGGAACAATAAGAGCACCAAAAAAATTAGGCCTAATTAGACCTAAAATATAAAATTTTGAAGGTTTATTATTATCTTATGTACTTCAAAGAGAATTAAATGCATGGCTGAGAAAAATCACATATGATTAAAATTTTGAGACATATTTAGAACCTAATTAATTTTATTTATTTCATGTTAAGATAAAACCTATTCTAGGTAGGGTTACATGGGCTTTAGGCCAAACATAGGGTACATATAACTTAAAATAAGGAATTATCCACACCAAAGTTTGGTATCAAATCCAAAAGAGAGAAGGTTTAAGGATTAAATACATCAATTAAGGAATTGAAAGATTGTGAAAATAAATTTGAGTAAGATGGCAACTAGAGGATGTGGAGCTATATAAGCCCAAAGGAGATTGATGAATATAATAATAATAATTATTATTATTATTAAAAAGATATTTAATAATTAGATATATGGTATAAATAATGACATGAATTTAATGATGATAAAAGAGACCAAATAACATAAACATAATTATTGGTCTATCTATAATGACACAATATTTTCCCTTTATATGTTTTTACTTGATCTAAAATTGGGATGGATTTTAATAGGTGATGTAGGCCAAGAATATGCAATGCCTTAAAAAATTTTAAGTGTGGACCATATAAAAAATTAATGAGTCCAAAATATATTATATTTAGTGGATACATTGGTGGTAGAGGTAATGAATTTATAGGCAAGGTTTCAAGTGATGGAATTAGCTTAGAGGATAGAAATGGATATAAGGGATGTGAGTTATAGAGAGGACAAAGATCCTCATGAAAAGGTTATAAAAGAGAGAGAAGTAGACAAAAAATAAGAGAGGATTATAAGAGAATACATGGGGATTAATTCAAAACCCAAGTTTGAGGTGCCTATGTATGAGGGCAGCCTTAATGTTGAAGATCTAGCTGACCAAATTACAATTATGGACAAATATTTTGATTTTGACGAATTGGATGATGTGAATAAGGTTAAGTTTTCCATGACAAAGTTGAAGGGGAATACATCCCTATAGTAGGATGGAATATAGTAGGAAATAAGGAGAAGAGGAAAGGAAAATATAAATTCATGGGATAATATGGTGACCAAACTAAAGGGAAAATTCATTTCTAAAGACTACCAAACCAATCTGTTTAGGATGCTTCAACATCTGAAAAAACCCACTTGATAGTGAAGGATTTTACAAAA
Source organism: Torreya grandis (assembly GCA_037957365.1). Lineage (NCBI taxonomy): Eukaryota > Viridiplantae > Streptophyta > Pinopsida > Cupressales > Taxaceae > Torreya > Torreya grandis. Next base: position 830,880 of record JARHVA010006673.1, on the reverse strand, counting down.
TAATTTTAAAAACTACCTATTAAACTAGGTCATATTTAGTAGGATACTAAAAATGCATTTTAAGTATATTAATGGGTTAAGGTTTAATATCTTAGATGAGATCAATATTTTGTCTCCAAGGATAGTAAAGAAGGCATATCAATTTACAATTAAGGTAGAATAAAAACTATCTATAAGGCAAAGTCAGAATGTCATATGAAGGGGTAGAAAATTTAGAGGAAGAATGTAATGTGGAGGAAAAAAATAGTTACAAACTCATGGTGAAGTATCTAGTAGTAGCTCTCAAACCCCAAATCAACCTATAAGAGGTGGTTATGTATTTAGAGGTAGAATAATTTACAATAGAGGATGAGGTAGAGAAGTATAGGGTAAGTGTTTCAAATACAATATGTAAGAAATAGGTATTATTATTGTTTATAGAACCCAAAAATATTTTATACAAGTATAAAGGGAAATAATTAGATTTCTAAAGTAGGAGAAGAGAGTGTAGGGTCTTTAGATCATGAGGATGTACTTGAGGTAGGATAATCATTATTGATGAAGAGAGTGTTGATAAAACTATCTAAGGAGATAAAGGAACCACCATAGAGAAAAAATTTATTAAATACTAATTTCATTTCAAAATGTAAGTGTTTCAAAGTAATCATTGATAGTGGAAACACAAATAATCTACTATATTTTGAGATGGTATAAAACTTTAATCTAAAGAAGTTTTTTCATCCCACACCCTACAAGGTCTCATGGATACAAAACTATAGAGATGAAGTTATTTTCTATGTAATTTTTTATGGATGGTTTCCACATTATATTAGGTACACCTTGGCAATATTATATAAGAGTTATTCATGATGGGAGGACTAATAGTTATACCTATGAAAAATATGGTAAGAAACACAAACTTATTACACTAAGAGATGAATTTATAGAAGATGAAGAACATACTAAAGTTATTCTAACTAGTGGAAAGGAGTTGTTACATCTTAATAAAGAAGAGTAGGTATGATATGCTTTAGTTGGTAATCCCAAAACAATAATTAAAACTAATCATTTTATTAATCTACCCATATAATTTTAGAAAATGATTAAGGATTTTATGGACATATTTTTAGATGAATTTCTGAATGAGTTTCCTCTAAGGATAAGTATCATTCATCAGATAGACCTCATTCTAGGAGATAGCCTACCAAACAAGGTAACCTATAGGATGAATCCAAGAGAGAATGAACAAATAAAGAAATATGTGCAAGGATTATTAGATAAGGGGTTAATTAGAGATATTTAAATCCATTTTATTATCCTAAAATTATTGTCACCAAATAAGGATGAAGGTTGGAGAATGTCCATAGATTAAATATCTATAAATAAAATCATAATTAGGTACAAGTTTCCATTACCTAGAATTGATGACCTCATGGATTGTTTGAGTGGTGTAAGTACTTTTCTAAGAAGGACTTGAAAGTGGATACCATCCAATAAAAATTATAGAAGGGTATGAGTGGAAGATATCCTTAAAAATGAATGATGGACTCTATGAATGGTTGGTTATGCCATTTGGACTGACAAATACTCCAATCAATTTCATGAGACTCATGAATGAACTACTCAAGGCCTAGGTTGGAAAGTTTTTTATTGTATATTCTGATGATATCTTGATTTACATCCAATCAAAAGAAGACATATTAACCACCTTAGGATGGTATTGAGTAAGTTGAAAGAAGAAAAACTACTAAACAATATTAAGAAATGTAGTTATTTACAAATAGAGATAGTTTATTTGGGGTTTATTATATGTAAATATGGACTAAAAATGGAAAAATAAAAGTTTAAATCAATAATTTATTGGCCTAATCTAAGGAAAAAAATTGAGGTAATGAGCCTCCATGGATTAGCTAGTTTTTATAGGAAGTTTATAATAAATGTTAGTATTATTTATACCCCAATTATAGAGATAATCAAATGAAGAAAGTAGACATTTAGATGGACCAATGTATCTGAAAATAATATTTATATTCTTAATAATAAGATCAAATAATAACTTATTCTATCATTGCTTTATTCTGGTAAACTTTTCCAAGTAGAGTGTGATGGTATTGGAATTTCCATAGGGTTTGTTTTAAGTCAAGTTGGTAAACTAGTTGCCTATTTTGGTGAGAATATTAATGAATTTATGAAGAGAGACTCAGTATATGATCAATATTTATATGCCATCATTTAGGCCTTGAATAAATGGAGACATTACTTGATGCCTAAAGTGTATGTATTATACATTGATAATCATTTTTTATAGTTCATTAGTAGTCAGATTAAGCTCAATCAAAGGCACATAAAGTGGGTAAAGTATTTTAAAAGTTTATCTTTTGTTATTAATCATAAAATTAGAAAAAATAATGAAGTTGTAGGTTCTTTATGTATATAAAGTTTTATTTTGTAGGAGTCATATGTGAAAATATTGAGATTTGACTCATTGAAGGACTTATACAAGGAATATGTTGACTTCAAAGAGATATATGAGGCATATCAAAACCTAGTGAACATAGATAGGAGGTCATTTATGGACTACATGCATAGACATTAGAAAACTATGAACTTATAATTTTCAATGATTACATGCCTCAAGACCCTGCTAAAGACCCCCTAAACCTTATTAACTCTTAAGAAACCCCTCTTAACCCAACTAAATTTGTATTTTCCTAATTGCATAATACTATTTAAAATTACTATCCAAAAGTAATATTCACTATCACTATTCATGATGACATGGCAAGTGGTATGGCATGTGACATGGTAAGTGACATGGCATGTGACATTTCAAGTGATTTTAGAGGTGGTATGTTAAGTGACATGGATTAGAAGTGATGTGGCTTGATGTGGGACATCATACCCCACCTAGGACACCCCCCAAAGTGTTTGATGACCTCATTTAAGCATTAAAAGGACTCCGTTAAAATATGGTGAATTTACCCTCAGACCATTAGTCAACATGTATTTTTCATGAGATTAACCTCCAAAATAAGATACATACCTCTTTAAGACAAAGGGCACCCATTTTTGACTTCTTAACCCAAATAGGACACTCATCAAACAAAATGGGAATCCCCACCCACCTCTTTTTGACTAATTCATCTACCACATATAAAATGGAACCATACATCTATTTTTTCTCTTTTGGCATGACTCTTAATAACATATGCTATAAATCCCCCCTTTCCTTCACCCAGGGTTAAGTTGGAAAGTGGCAAATTAGTATTTTTTATTATTAACATTTTATTGTAGGTTTTTGGAGGAGGTTATCCACTTGAGAAAGAGGTCATCCTCATCTTAGAGGATAAAATATTCATATCATCAAATCTCTACTAGAATCACTCCAAGATTTCATCAACAATACCATCAACAACACCATCATCAATAACCATCTCAAAGGTAACCTTGTTTGTTTATTTCATTTCAACTTATTATCTCCTTTGGCCTCTTCTATCTTAACCTACATAACTTTAACCTTTCACCTTTAATTTTCCCCATTTTTCAATTTATTTATTTATTTCATTCACCATATTTACCCACTTGACCCTTTTTACTTCATTGCCATAATTCACCCACTTGACCCCTTTTGACTCTTGGCCATAAATACCAACTTGACCATTTATCCTTTTTACCCTTTTCACTTCTATCTTCTTGATCAGTTTGACCATCACCTTATTGATCATTTCAATAATTTATCAACCTCAACCAAACCATCTTTCTAATTTGACCATTTTCTACACCAAAACCATAACTTTTCCTCAACTAGACTTTTAGTGTTTGCATTATTTAGTCATTTTCTTAGAAAATATTCAATATTAATTGTATTTAATTTCAGATTTTATGTCATTTAATGTAATGATATTTTAGTTTATCAATTAAATTTAATTATCTAAAGAAGGTGGAGTGATAGCCTCCTAGGAAGCTTTCACTTCTAGGACCTAGCTCACACTAGGCAATCCACTTTGTTACTTGTCTAACAAACAAGTTTTCTTAGTGTTTTCTTATTACAAGTTATTCCTTCCTAGCCAAAGATGAGTGTCCACCATAATCTAGATCATGTGTGCATTTTATACTAGGTTCTCATAACCATTACCCTTATTGATAGTTTTTTCTTTTCATACCTAGAAAAAAACAAATAATAGATAGAAACATTTTGGCATGCCCAGTGGGACACATTTCCCTTTCTTCATTAATTGGTTAATAATAAAATTAAATCATTTATTTTTGGGATTTAAAATCAACCATTGGCATTCATTTATTTATTGATGATTTTATTTCAGTTAGTAACTTAGGAGGCAAAGCAATCTTATCATTGCATTCACACTTGTTATCACACACAAAACTGAACCATGAAATAATTTACACATCAAAATAATACTTGAGACAAGGACTGATCGATATTCCATCACCTGGTGGAAACCTTACACCATCTTGGCTATCCCACTTAGATTTCACCACAAAGGGGAAAACCAACTTAACTCTCTAGTTGAGTATAAAATATGCAGTCAGTATATATTTTTTAAGCACTCGCATTGGATGTGAGATCATGAAGTGAGGGGAGTAAGCCCAAAACACCAAGCCATATACTAAATTTCAACATAGATATTCCTTTTGAGCACTTAAACAACTTGAAACTATCTGTAGACTTCTACTTTAGTACCTATTTTCCAATCCAACCTCCCTTATCAAACTTTTTAAGGCATAAGCCTAAAGCAATTTAAAAGTAATCCTAAGGATAAAATGCACTTCTTAGTGTATGTATTGATTACTTTGAAATTGTTTGTTTTGATCTTTATTTGAGGTATGAGTGTCACAATAACATTCCCTATTTTCTCATATGGTTTCAACCAAACAACAAGTGAGAAATCAAAATATCCAACCACTACCTTCTTCTTCATCTATGGATTATACCTCAGATGTTGAAAAATCTCCTCATGATTCACCTCACCATTCTCCACCACATTTTCATTCCATAATCCCAATCATATCTAGATGAGATCTAGACTTTAATGCCTTCCTTGATAATAATCTAGTCACTTTATAACATTACCTCACCATACCCTGCCTATTTTAGTTCTTTCTTTTGATCTTTCTCTTGGCATGTCAACTCACCTTATGGTAGGTACCACTTCAACCCAACCATTGAACTAAACCTCTTCTAACACCCCATCGACTCAACCTCAAACCAATCTTTCACCCCCAACCAAACACCTCTTTTCACACCCCATGTGGGTTTAACCTTACCATTTTTTACCTATACCCCATCCACTAATGCATTATCTTCCATTTTAGCTTCTATATTCCCTTTAGTTACAACTAATCCCTTAGCCATAATCCCACTTCAAATCCTAGTACTCTCCATACCTTAAAACCTTCACCCAAACATAACTAGAGTAATTACCCAACCTCAACTTTCCCAACTTCCTCCTACCTCAATCATACCAACCACATTTTTTTCTCAACAAGTACCTATGACAACTTACTAGTATGTCCCTCAGCCATAAAGGTACATTCCTCCCTCCACCCAAGATCTCATACTAAGTATTTATTATGTGCCACCATCTCAACCTCTTGGCACCACTTATCAATATTTGGTTTCTTTAGCACCATATGTTGCCTATTAAAACATTAACACAAACCAACCCCAAAAAAATGTACCTCTTAATTATATGGCTTCAAAACCTCAACTTAATCTAATAATAATTATAATGGACAAAATGACTAGTTTGGAGTCATCCATCTTTAACTCAATTAATCTTTTGTATTATGACCAAATTTGTAATGAGCCTATCTATCCATCTATGCCCATTCATGCTTACCCTCATCCATGGGAATTTCCAAAATTTTCTAAATTATAAGGTAAAGAGGATCCTTAGTAGTAGTTAAGAGATTTTCATCATGCTTGTTACTTGATCACTTATGATGATGCTCTCTTCCTTTAGACCTTTCCTATGTCATTATCCAAAGCTACCCTTGACTAGTATAGTGCCCTTCCCACTCATTCTATATTATCTTTCTCTCAATTGGCACAAACCTTTTTAGAACACTTTTCAATAAAAATATCTAAAAAGGTTTCCATTACCGACCTATACTCCATCAAACAATTTGAAGATGAATCCATTATTGATTTTGTTTCTAGATGGAGAGACCTCATAAATCAACTTACCTTCCCATTACCCCAACTTGAATTTATTGAATTAATCTCTCAAGGGTGTGTCAAGCATATTTATCCAACTCTCCAAGTCCAAATATTTAGGATCTTTGATGAAGCATTCACTATGGAATGCAAATTGGAAAATCATGCTATTGATAAAGGGAAGTTGAAGCTTCAAAATAAAAATTCTAGTCTCAAATCCACTAATTCATCCACCACCAAAACCATGAACCCAACCAATTATAAAGTGAAAGCATCAAAACATTCAATTATTATCAAAATTGTGCCTCCTCTAATTATCAGCCAAACACCTCTAACCAACAATCCTTCCAATCACCAAAACCATACTAAAATTAAGCTCTTTCAAAACCATTTACCCTAATTTAGGATTCTTATGCATCAATCTTGGAAAAATTACTTAAATCCAATCTAATCCAACTTCCACCCATCAATACCCCTCAACAATTTGATACTTCTCTCCCCTTTCTTGGGTGGTACAAGGAGAATGATCATTGTGAATATCATCAAGTTGTTGGACATGATAATGATAGATGCAATACCTTTAAGAGCATTGTCCAAGACCTAATTGATAAAGGGGAGCTTCTGTTTGATAACCTAAATGCTCCTTCTAACAAATATCTTGCTATTTTGTAAAAACCATTCCCAAATCATCCACCTTCAACCCAACACCAAGAAAACCAACCTGAATCCTCCAACTCACATGAGGCACATGTAATTAATGTCATCAATAGAGTACCCATTATTAAAAAGGTCATAACCTCTATCACCCAAATAGAGGAAAATAATCCACCATCACCGATTTCTATAGGTGCCTAAATGGAAGAAGTAGCTACCCTTTCTAATTCCTCAGATAAAACCTTAGTTCCATCCACCCCTCTTATGGTGTAAATACCAAAGGAGATAACCATTCCATGTCCCATTTCATCTACCCCTCTAATCCAAGTAGAAACACCACCTACTTATTTGGATAACCAAACCCAAGAAGAAACTATGCCTACCCTTCCATTTGAAATCATTACCCCCACCACTCCTATTATAGAACCATCTATACCTCCCTTGTAAAATCTTTCTAGAGAAACCTTACCCTCATCTTCCAAATGATCACCTTCAAAACCTTCCACTAAAGATAGAAACATTGAAACCACTCCTTATTCATCCTCAAAAGGATTGTTCTTGGAAACCAATGATTAGATAAAAAGACCCATTTATAGACCTTTTTCCTGACTCATTCAAAGTTTGGAATTTATCTCCCTACCTAAATTTGATATATCCACCATTTGGAATCATCTTAGACTCTTGTATCGAATCAAATCTAAACCTTCCACCTCACTTGAGTCTACCATCAAACCAATTGCTATAACTCCACCAACTACCCCTCTTAAGATCACTAGTGAACCATCTAACCTACCCTCACCTAAAATTTTCAACCCACCCTATGCTTCTTTCATCAAGCCACAAAAAAATTTATGGATCCTTCCCATGCCTAATCCCACTCACTCTCCATTGAGATTGGATTTAACCATATCAGCCCAATCAAATACAGATCCAATTAAACCTATTAAAAAGGGAGGGTTACCTAGGCCACAACCTTGGGTTAGGACCATACCATATCCTTCACCTTTACCCTCTATTTTGGGACCACATCCTTCCACCAATATTTTTACCTACTCTTCCTCCAAAAAAACCATCTCCCCTTTCTCTACCTATAACAACCTATCCCTCTAGTTCCTCTTCATCCCTTACCATCCTTTCTCCATCCACTTTCCCATCCATTAAACCCTTATCATATAGACCTTCAATTCCTAAACCTATTTTAACTAAGCCAATTGTTCATAAACCACCAACCAAACTCACTCCACCAACCACACCTCCTATTTAAAAATATTTACCCCATAATATCCCTACACCTAGAGTTCAAACTTCAACACCTTCTAGATCTTTACTAAAATCTTATACAACCATTTTTCAAAGACTATTGTAAGCCTCTATCATTAGCTTACCACCAATCAATCCTTTTGACCTCATTTTACAAAAGCCAACCTAGTTTAAGGATAGTTTTATTTGTCTTTATCATCAAACCCCTAAGCATGATATAAAAAACTATAAATCCCTCTAATCAATTATTCATGGACTTTTAGATGAAGATGATCTACTAGATGAATATTATATAATTCCTTTTCCTCTTATACAACCTATCCAATCCACCTATCAATCATCCACTTCCTTACTTTTGCCAAGGTGTAAAGAAGAGAAACTGAAGAAAGCACCCATCCCCCTTATCAAAACCATTCATATGGTGACTCAGTCTCAAGATCAACAAAGAGATATGGGTAAATCAATCTAAAAACATAAAAAGGGTAAGGCCAAGGTAGCCATTCCATGGTCTTATCCTTTAACTCCCCAACCAACCAACCACACCCAAACAACTACACCTTCACCTTCACACTCACAACCACCCAAGACCAAAGTATACATTTTGGGAGCCCTTTCATCTTCAAATGCATATCTATTAATCTAACACTTGGTGTTAAAACAACTTCACCAAATACCAATCAAAATTAGCCTTTATGACTTAATATCACCTCCCCTCAACATCATCATGATTTAATCAAAGCACTAAATTTTATAGAGGTCCAACTACATGATCTCCAACCTCTTGCATATTTTATTGGAGCCATCCAACATGCTACCATGGTCAATTTTAAAGAATAAAAAATTCTGCCATATCATAGTGAAGACCTTGATCCCCCTCTTTTCATCACCACATCCATCAGTCATACACATTTCAAAAGAGTCATGATTGATGGGGGAGTGAGTATCAATATCATCTCCTTCCATGCTTATGATAAACTTTAAATACCTAAAAACATCATGCTTGAAATATCGGTAGTTTCTAATCATTAAATGATACCTTGGCTACCACTCTAGGAAAAATTATTCACCACATCTATTTATGGCCTTGAACTATTCCTAATTTTTTTATGTCATAGAGGGTGAGTTTGAATAAAATGTATTACTTGGTCACCCTTAGATTCGAGCCATGGGTTTTGTCCCTTCTACCCTTTACTAATGTATCAAATTTGAACATGAGGGACAAGTCATTACAATCAAATATGATTCAAGTCCATTTACTTCCTGTAATATGACATATCGACCCAATGGCATCTCATTTCACCTTCACCCCCTCTATAACCAACCTCTAACCAAACCACTACATCAAACCCACCCACCAACACTTATGTCTACAAAATTGAGGAAGCATCCACTAGTTCAACCATCCCTTCATCTCAAATCTCAATCAAAAACCCCTTGTAATCCATATTTCAATGTCTCACATTAGGGGAATATCAACTCTTAGCTTTGGATGCTTTCCTTTCTTTGCACAAATTTGGGAATCTCCAAAATGATCCATCTTATGACCTTAATATCAGTACCCTTGTCCCCTTTAGATTTTCAAATAATATAACATATTTTTTCTATGGGGGACTTAATAATCCACTCCTTCCTCCTATCACCATGACATATATCTAGCCATTCACTTCTAACTTTTCTTATCTTAACAATCTGACCTTTGCCTAGATGTACCTTCATTGGTGAACTTAAAAGGGGTTTGGTTTTAGACTCTATGAATAAGGGCCTCATGAAATTTCCATCATCAAAATACAAAAACCTCATGAGTTACTTGGCCTAGGATACATTCCCATAGAATAACCCACATTACCAAGACTAGTTCTCACCACTATTGATGAACCTCCAACCACACCAATCCCATCTCTCCCATTTAGAGAACCTCAAACTACACCAATCCTAGTTGAGGAACTTCTATCCCTATCAGCCTCACCTTTCTAGTTTGAAGAACCTCTACCCTTACCAACTCCATTTGAAAACTCTGACATCATCCCATCTATCTTAGTTTAGGATAGCTAACCTATTAACATAGTGGCCAAACTAAACCCTTTCCTCTCATCCACCCCAAAATGATCAACCTTGATGCACCCACCATATATACCATTCAGTGCCAAGATGATAATTCTAACTTCACCTACTTTGGTGTAAGAGACTCTCCCATCCATAAATCTTTCCCTCTAAAAAGCCAAACCATGCTCAATGAAACAACTATTGACATTAACTTAAGAACCTAAGAGAATCCTCATATCATTAAACTATTCCAATCCTTGGACTCCAATGAGAAATGTGATTATCCCACCTTACTTTGGGATCATAGCATCAAACTTTCTTGGTATTATTAGGATATGCCTAGGATTGACCCTTTCATTTCCCTTCATAAAATTATTACCCATCTAAAGACTAAGCCGGTACGACAAAAGCTTCACAAAATACACCCTTGTATATCTCTTCTTATCAAGGAAGATGTTGACCCAATTTTGCCCCTCAGGCAAAATCTCGGTCACCTCCTACACCTGCGTTGCACGACCAGTCATTTCAGGTTGTGAGGTCCACCTTCAGTTTTCGATAGCTCTGCTTCAGAGCATTGGTTCATCAGCCTCGTTCATTGACATTCATGGTAGCAAAAGGCAGAGTCTTCAAACGTCCATAGGAGAAGAGAGGGAAAAAATGGAGCGTTAACACTTAGGCAAAAAGGAAGGCAGACAAAATGTAGAGGGTGGCAAAATTGCCGCCCACTACATGGGTGGGTAAAATGAGACCACCTACACACATGCAGAGGGCGGAAAATTTGCTGCCCATGACACAAAAGGAAAAAATAAAAATGCCATCGACATCGGCTGATGTCGGCAATACTACTGCCGTCGGCATTTTACATAGGCTGACGTCGGCAAAACTACCACTATCGGTAGGTTATCTACCGATGTCAGCAGAAATCCTACATACAGAACATGCAGCGGGTGGCAAATTCACCACCCACAATAGATGGCATCAAAAATCACTTGCAGTGCACAAGAAAAAACTTGCCCAGCCACCGAAGGAGAAGACCAACATGCAAAACAAGGCAATAAGCATGGCCTTGGTAGAATTGTGACATCAGCTACAGTGTTTTTTCCACTCTTCCCACTTGACTTCTCTTAGCTCTTCTGTTATAAATATAGGGACTTAGCCATTTTATGATCATCTTCCCCAATTTTGTAAAGAGCACTGCTCTCCAAATTTTCCACCTGAATCAATAAAAGATAGTTTTACCTCTATTTGGATGGATCTTTCTGTGTATGCATTGAATGTTAATCTATGTTTAGTCATTGTCTCTTGATGCTCTCACAGGTTCAACACCAACAAACCTATGATCTATAAAGTGCCACTGTTTATTGCTACCAGGAGTAGAGTTCTGTTTTGGAGGTATAAAACAGGTGAGGTCACTTACAGTGTGTATTTCTCAGCACCTTGGTGAGTCCCTATTTCTTGTGCTTTCCATAAGAACCTCCCTGTCATCCCAGAGACCTGGTCTTTTCTGCTAGATCTGAGTGTATGTATGTTTTTCCCTGATCCTGAGTGTGGATGTGGAAGGTCAACCTATTTTGGTGTATCACCTCTTTTAGAGTAGGCTATTTGTTTTTATGCTTTTTCTCTCTCTTTTCATCCCCCCCAGTATATAGTTGTATACCTATATTTTTGCGCTACCTGAAACAAACAAGATACATCAAAGGGAACTAGCCCATATCTAGAGACTCTCCTCTCCTACTTCACCATCCCACAGGTGAGAGAGGGGTTTCCATGTTGCAGGGAGAGGGTAGGAATCTATTTTCCTGCCGTAGGGTGCACTTTCCAGTGTCAACAGTTTTAGCACACCCGGTGGGACTATATTTTATCAAGTTTTTTAATGCAATAAAGTTTTAGGATGTTAGGTTGTGGAGCTAAAAGCTTCAACCTTTGCAAACTGAGGAACAGATGGTTGCTGAGTTCTATAGGAACCGGCGTCGGCAACAGGACCGACGTCGACAGAGTCCAGTGCAGAAGGCAACCGGCGACGGCAGGAAGTCGGCCGACGTCGGCAAAACTAGACTAGCAGGGACCGGCATCGGTCACCTGTGTGTTCCTGAAGTGTTCGTTTCACGGACAATTAGTTAAGTGAACGATGAGTTTGCATGTTAAGACCAGCCAGAGTCTTGGGCTGCGAGGATAATTGTCTAAATTAAGAGTCTAAGTTATTGTTTGAGTTAGGGATCTATTTATAGACCCATTGGCATGTATTGTTTAAGGCATGAGATAGAAAGGAAGAGTTCCTTCTAGTTGTAAGATTTGTGAGTTTCAGGTTGTTGCAAGCTCATTGGGGATCTACATGTAAGTTTGGTCTTTGAATTTCAGGTTGCAGGTTCATGAGAGATCAGCTTGAAGTGCTATAGAGTGCTTGGTGTACCGGCAGGGTTATTACTGACTGGTTGGTGAGGTGAACACCAATTCTGTGTGTGAGTTGGTTGTTGGGACCGTTTTTGTGTAGGAGAGTGTGTGTGAGAAGAATTACTATACACTTGAGGTGTGGCGAATCTCTGTAAGGTGAAAGAGTGTGGCGGCTCTTTGATGTATTCTTTTCTGTATAGTGTTAATACAAGATAGTGTATTGTCTCTCATATTCTGTGCTATTGGTGAATTCTAGTTACTTGTGTTTCTGGTTATTTCCGCATATTCAATTGCTTATATTTGGTAATCACACTGTGCTCTTTTTGAGGAGCAAGATCCTAACGAGTGGTATCAGAGCATGTTTGTTGTTCTAGATTCCTGACAAGTGGTATCAGAGCACGTTTGTTGTTCTAGATTCCTGACAAGTGGTATCAGAGCCAGGTTTGTTGTTCTAGATTCCTGACAAGTGGTATCAAAGCTTTTGGTTGGGATACTAACAGATTGGTGTAGATCTGGGTAGTGTGTTTTGATTACAGGTTACTCACAGGGCTTCTGTTTGAGTGGGAGTTGAACAATAGCAGAAAATAGTCAACTACGAATGGAAAAGTTTAATGGCAAGAACTACCAATTATGGAGGATGCAGATTGAGGACTATCTATATCAGAAAGATTTGTACTTACCGTTGGGTGGGGTTGCTAGCAAACCCTTGGATATGAAAGATGAAGAATGGGAGGTTCTTGATCGGAAGGCTCTGGGATCTGTTAGATTGAGTCTTGATTCATCTGTGATTTCCAGCTTATCACAGTGTAAGACAACGGTGGAGTTGATGAAATCTTTGGCAAATTTGTATGAAAAACCCTCGGCTTCAAATAAGGTATTTCTTATGAAGCGTTTATTTAATTTGCAAATGTTGGAAGGTGGATCTGTTCATAGCCATCTTAGTGATTTCCATGGTTTGGTAAACCAGTTAAGTTCAGTGAATATTGTATTTGATGATGAACTTAGAGCTCTCTTAATCTTGTGTTCATTACCTGAAAGTTGGGAAGGTTTGGTAATGGTAGTTTCTAATACTGTGTCTCCTTCAAAAGTCTTAAAAGTGGATGATGTTGTGAGTGTGATCTTGAATGAAGAGATATGTAGGAAAAGCACAGGTGAATCATCTGGAGATGCTTTGAGTGTTGAAGGAAGAGGAAGGCCAAGAGAGAAGACAGAGCGTGGGAGATCAAGGTCGAAGACAGGAAAAAGATCCAAGTCCAGGTATGGCAGAATAACCTGCTTGAAATGTGGAAAGCAAGGGCACTTAAAGAGAGATTGCAGATTGGGTGAAGATCATCATGAAGGACATGGAGAAGAAGCAGATGTTGCAGGTTACGTTGCACAGGATGCTCTGGTATGTTCTTTGGATAAAGTAGAATCTTGGGTATTAGATTCTGGTGCCTCTTTTCATGCATCCCCACATAGGGAATTTTTTCATGAGTATGTCCAGGGAGACTTTGGAGAAATTTGTGTAGGGGATGGTAAGTCTTGTCAGATTGTTGGCAAAGGCAAAGTGAAGCTGAAATTGCAGACAGGTGACACATGGGTGTTAAAGGAGGTCATGCATGTCCCAGTTCTGAAGCAGAATCTGATTTCTGTTAGAAGTTTGGGTGAAGAGGGTTGCACAGTAACTCTCACAGCAGACTCTTGGAAGGTTACCAAGGGTACACTTGTTATAGCTAGAGGTAAGAAAGTAGGTACGCTTTATCTATCTACTTGTTTTACTAATTCTCTTTCTGGGTTATCTACTTCAGCTGTAGATTTAGAGATGTGGCTTGATAGGCTTAGTCACATAGATAAGAAGGAGATGCTGGTTCTTGAGTCAAAGAATATGCTTTCAGATTTGGAAGGCATGGATCGTGGTTTCTGTATGCAGAAGAAGAAGGTAAGGTTTCTTGAGGAATCCGATGTTAGTGACAAGAACGGGAAAGCCTTGGTTTTCAAGGAGAAAGTGATGGATAGAGTTCAGCATAAGGTGCAGAGGAATTCTGAGCAGAGCAAGGGTGATTTGGACAAGGTTTTGATCCAAAAAGAGCTCACGGGAAAAAGTCAGGTCTCACAAGAAAAACACAGAGACCGACGTCGGCAGGAAAATCGGCGTCGGTGTCCAGACAGGGACTGACGTCGGCTATGTGCAGCCTGACGTCGGTGACTCAGGGTAGAAAAGAGATCGGCGTCGGCCAGGGGAAACCGATGTCGGCAAGGAGGCAGTCACAGGGAATTGACATCGGTCAGCTGTAGACTGAGATGTGACCGGCATCGGTTACTGAGACAAATTTTGGGTGGACAACTAGTTGTCATGGAGTCTCAAGCACTCATATGGAGGACTGAAGGTGTAAGTAAGTTCTTAAATTCGTCATTTCCCTTCTTTACACTACTTGTTGCTCACTTATGGCATAGGACCAGGAATTTATTGAAGAAGCAGAACAGGTAGATCCAGGAAACAGTGGGAGCTTGGCATGGATGAGGATGTGATTCCTTGGAAGAGAACCAAACAGGTGTTTTAGGTAGTGTTGCCAGCTGGAAGTAAGCACTGAGAGATGAATGGATGTTGAGGATGAAGAAGAGCGGAAATGGATACGTGAGATGGAAGATCAGGGTATATGATCTTGTATTAGCTGCAGGGCAATGGAGGTTTGATCATTGTGTTTCTCTTTACCAGGTTGGATAATATTAGCTACATTATCCTATTTTCTGTATGATGTGCTTGTTGCAGGGTTACATATACAGGTATTGCTGAACTAAAGGTAAAGCTAGTTCAGGGGTTTGTCATGGAGAATCTGGGAGCAGCAAGATTCTTTGGCATGAGTCTATTCTAGAGACATGGAGGTCTTGTTGACTTTGTTTCAGGATGATTGTGTGAAGCCGGTTAGCACGCCGATGGTTAGACAGTTCATAGAACAGGTGTCTTGATTCACATAATGAGGTTGAGTGCATGGTATGTACTAAACCTGAATTTTCCCAAGCAGTGGGAGTTGTCACAAGTTTGGAGTCAATCCGGGAAAGTAATACTGAAGGGCAGTTTAGTGGGACCAGCAGCAGGTGCACATGCTATGCAGGGTCAAGTTCTTTTTCTACATGGCTGTAGATGCGGATGTGGCAGGTAATTTGGATGACAGATTTTGCACCACAGATTTTGTGGTGGTTGGTCTTCAAGAGTGATCTTGAGGAGGGATACAAAGCCAAGGAAACAAACTAGACGGTGTACAGGTACAGGTACAGGTTGCAGCTGTTTATCTCCAAGTGGGAGATTGTTAGGTTGTCGAGCTAAAAGCTTCAACCTTTGCAAACTAAGGAATAGATGGTTGCTGAGTTCTACAAGAACCGGCATCGGCAACAGGACCGACGTCGGCAGAGTCCAGTGCAGAAGGCAACCGGCGACGGTAGGAAGTTGGCCGACGTTGGTAGAACCAGACTAGCAGGGACCGGTGTCGGTCGCCTGTGTGTTCCCGAAGTGTTCGTTTCAGGGACAGTTAGTTAAGTGAACGATGAGTTTGCATGTTAAGACCAGCCAGAGTCTTGGGCTACGAGGATAATTGTCTAAATTAAGAGTCTAAGTTATTGTTTGAGTTAGGGATCTATTTATAGACCCATTGGCATGTATTGTTTAAGGCATGAGATAGAAAGGAAGAGTTCCTTCTAGTTGTAAGATTTGTGAGTTTCAGGTTGTTGCAAGCTCATTGGGGATCTACATGTAAGTTTGGTCTTTGAATTTCAGGTTGCAGGTTCATGAGAGATCAGCTTGAAGTGCTATAGAGTGCTTGGTGTACCGGCAAGGTTATTACTGACTGGTTGGTGAGGTGAACACCAATTCTATGTGTGAGCTGGTTGTTGGGACCGTTTTTGTGTAGGAGAGTGTGTGTGAGAAGAATTACTGTACACTTGAGGTGTGGCGAATCTCTGTAAGGTGAAAGAGTGTGGCAGCTCTTTGATGTATTCTTTTCTGTATAGTGTTAATACAAGATAGTGTATTGTCTCTCATATTTTGTGCTATTGGTGAATTCTAGTTACTTATGTTTCTGGTTATTTCCGCATATTCAATTGCTTATATTTGGTAATCACACTGTGCTCTTTCTGAGGAGCAAGATCCTAACGAGTGGTATCAGAGCATGTTTGTTGTTCTAGATTCCTAACAAGTGGTATCAGAGCACGTTTGTTGTTCTAGATTCCTGACACAGGATTGATGCTGGTCTTGTTACAACAAATCAAGTTTCTTCAGCATCTGGTGACTTCGAGTAAATCCAATGGTTAAGCAGCCTGGTGCCACCAAGAATCATCTATTTCTTGTATGTATTCTTCTTTTGTAAAAAATCATGGGTCTTGTTTTCCTTCATATGAACATAATTAGACTTCAGATATTCAGAGAATCTCCTCAAGTAGCTCTCTTAGTTGCCCTGCAACTATAAGGGAGGTGGCGCTGGAATTTGAGAGACAGACAATGGAAATCAACAAGTTGGAAGAGCAGCACAAGTATCAGCAGGAGCTGATGTATAAAGAGGAGTGCTTGTTTAGGTAAGCACAGGCCATACAATCCATGAAAGAAGAGGTGCCAGAATGGAGAAATCCATTTATTCAAGGCAACCAGCCTTGCGTACCCCTTCCTAACCTAAACAAAACCCCCTCTTTTGCACCAAATCCATTTTACCAAATAGCACTTGCTCACTCCAACTCATCAAATACTGCTGCTCCCAATCCCGTGCGCATGGCTTTCCAACACCAGAGGGTATCAGAACAACCTCCCATGGAGATCAATCTTTTCAACTCCTTAGATCAGGAATCTTCCATTGAAAAAAGTACCACTAGCCAGCACGTCCCTCTTCTAGAGTCTCCTCCAATGCCTCAACAATGTTTTCCTCACATTCCCCAACCTCCCCAAATCCTCCAACATAGTGTGCAAATTCTGGATTGGAGGAAGGAATCCCAGGAACCAGTTCAGAGCTTTGAAGAGGATCATGCTAGCCACCTCCAAGAAAGACTCTTCTAGGAAAACCTAGCCAGACAAATTAAAAACTTAGAGGCTAGGATGAAGCTACTCCTTGAAAAGGAGTTAATTTTTTCAGACCTTACGGAAGAGCCTCAGGACCTCGTGGAGAACAAATTTGCTGCCTATTTGCAGGAGCAGAATTCAAATTTAGAGATCCTGAATTGGGGGAAGACAGTGGAATCATGGGGCAGCAAAGAGAAAGAAGAAAAGCAAGGTTTTTCTCAAAACCTTAAAGAAGCTGAAGCTACGCCTGCCTGTGATGATGCTAGCAGCCTCCAAGAAAAGCTTTTCCAAGAAGATCTGAGTAGGAGAATTATTGAGTTTGAGTCTAAAAAGAAATTCCTCAGCCAATGTGTGGTAGACGGCTTAGACCAAACAGCACATTCTATGCCTAAACACACCCCACCTACACATTTCCAAGAGAGTTATCAGGCCGTGCCTGATATAGATGAAGTACTGATTAAATGGAGGGAGAAGAATCATTCGATTCTAGCTTAAGGGCTGCCCCCTCTCCCACATGTTTTATCCACTTCACCCCTTCTCGAGGAAGAACCTATTTTGCAAGAGGCAGGAGAGGAACAAAAGATCCAATCTGCAAGTCTTCAGGAGGCTATTATGAGCTACAACGAAGAAGAAATCATCATTGATACTCCTTGTGAAGACCTTACCAGCAGTGGAGAAGATGCAGGCCTTGCGTATATGCGAATGTTCCAGAAATTCAAAGAGGAACAAATGCATGGTAAGCTCTCTCCTTTGTTTGATGAACTTCCTTGCTGTATTGATGAGGATGACTACATGGAAGAACCTGAGTTAGAGGAGGATCAGGAGGATATTTATGAAAATCTTGAGAACCTGATCAGCAAAGAGGAAAAGGAGAAGTCTATCTTCGTGGAGGAATACCTTGAAGAACTAAATTTTAAATAGATAAGTGAAGTCTTGTGGGATGAGCAATCATTTTGTGGGCCCCTTTTAGACATTGCCACATTTTCCCTTCTTCAAGAAGGCCAAGAGGAAGTAGAGGATGAGTTTGATAGAGTTTTTAGTGAAGCAGAGGGAAACAAATCAGACCATGATACATTGTAGAAGAATTGTGCAAATCAGAAGGCTTACAGTGATAAACTGACAGCAATTGATTTCTTGGTGAGGGGCACCAATTTGAAGGACCAGCATCCAACAGGCCTCTTAGAACAATCAGAATACGTATATATTGGAGGCATGTTCGATTTCAATCCCCTCGGTTCCCAGCCAACTCAGGTGACAGGGAAGAAGAGCAAGTCACCATCTCTCTTTTTCTTTCAGCTACTTACCTATCATGATAAGTCTCTTTGCTAGAAAGGGGACTTAAGAAATTTTCCTTTTGATCCAGGAGGGATGTGAACATTCCTAGTTAACTGTATATAATAGTTTGATTTCAATTGTTTTCCCCGCTTTCCCTAAGTGCAATTTGCACAGTTAGTTTTTTTTAGCTTTGTGTGTTTCCCTTTTTTTGGGGGTAAATTCTTTGTCTTTTGATTCTAGGATTATCAAGTTGTGGAGAACTCTCTTCAAAGTTACCATCTGACTCTGCACCCAATGGATATTCAGAGGCAACTGGGTTCTAAGCATAGCAGGCACACTTACCCTGTGAGTCACCAATTTGTTGACCCAATTTTGCCCCTCAGGTAAAATCTTGATCACCTCCTACACCTACGTTGCATGACCAGTCATTTTAGGTTGTGAGGTCCACCTTTAGGTTTCAACAGCTCTGCTTCAGAGCATTGGTTCATCGGCCTCGTTTGTTGATGTTCATGGTAGCAAAAGGTAGAGTCTTCAAACGTCCACAGGAGAAGAGAGGGAAAAAATGGAGCGTTAACACTTAGGCAAAAAAGAAGGCAGACAAAATGCGGAGGGCAGCAAAATTGCTGCCCACTACATGGGCGGGTAAAATGAGACCACCTACACACAT
Organism: Torreya grandis; assembly: GCA_037957365.1. Lineage (NCBI taxonomy): Eukaryota > Viridiplantae > Streptophyta > Pinopsida > Cupressales > Taxaceae > Torreya > Torreya grandis. The sequence continues at coordinate 811,410 of JARHVA010006673.1, read as the reverse complement.
GCAGAGGGTATAAAATTTGCCACCCATGACACAAAAGGAAAAAAGAAAAAGGCTGCCGACATCGGCCGACATCGGCAATACTGCCACCATCGGCATTTTACATAGGCTGACATCGGCAAAACTGCCACCGTCGGCAGGTTATCAGCTGACGTCGATAGAAATCCTACATGTAGAACATGCATCAGGTGGCAAATTCACCGCCCACAATAGATGGCAGCAAAAATCACTTGCAGTGCATAAGAAAAAACCCATCCAGCCACCGAAGGAGAAGACCAGCACACAAAATGAGGCAACAAGCATGGCCTTGGTAGAATTGTGACATTAGCTACAATGTTTTTTCCACTCTTCCCACTTGACTTCTCTTGGCTCTTCTATTATAAATACAGGGACTTAGCCATTTTATGATCATCTTCCCCAATTTTGTAAAGAGCACTGCTCTCCAAATTTTCCACCTGAATCAATAAAAGATAGTTTTACCTCTATTTGGATGGATCTTTCTGTGTATGCATTGAATGTTAATCTATGTTTAGTCATTGTCTCTTAATGCTCTCACAGGTTCAACACCAGCAAACCTATGATCTATAAAGTGCCAGTGTCTGCTACTGCCAGGAGTAGAGTTCTATTTTGGAGGTATAAAACAGGTGAGGTCACTTACAGTGTGTATTTCTCAGCACCTTGGTGAGTCCCTATTTCTTGTGCTTTCCATAAGAACCTCCCTGTCATCCTAGAGACCTGGTCTTTTCTACTAGATCTGAGTGTATGTATGTTTTTCCCTGATCCTGAGTGTGGATGTGGAAGGTCAACATGTTTTGGTGTATCACCTCTTTTAGAGTAGGCTGTTTGTTTTTATGCTTTTTCTCTCTCTCTTTTCATCCCCCCCAGTATATAGCTGTATACCTATATTTTTGTGCTACCTAAAACAAACAAGATACATCAGAGGGAACTATCCCATATCTAGAGACTCTCCTCTCCTGCTTCGCCATCCCACAGGCGAGAGAGGGGTTTCCATGTTGCGGGGAGAGGGCAGGAATCCGTTTTCCTGCCGCAGGGTGCACTTTCTAGCGTCAACAGAAGAACTTCAACATATTTTATCTATCAACTTTATTGAACCCACTAAATACCAAAAATGGGTCTCTAATATTATTCCCATTAGCAAGCCCACTGGGGGACTCTGCCTTTGTATATATTTTTGAGACCTTAACCTTGCATGCCCTAAAGATGACTTTCCTTTACCCAACATCGAACAGCTATTTGACCTTGATATAAGACATGAGATGTTATCCCTCATGGATGGATTTTCAAGATATAATTAGATCCTGATCGCCCCCCTAGACCAACATAAGACTACCTTCACTACTCTTTAGGTAACCTTTTGCTATCGAGTCAAGATTTTTGGCTTTAAAATGCAAGAGCATTGTATCAATGGGCCATGACCTATGTCTTTCGTGATATTATTCATAAAATTATAGAGGATTATGTAGATAATCTCCTTTGAAAATTTAAACACCATAAGGACCATTTATTTATTCATACTATCATTTTCTACTAGATGATCCAATTCCATGTTTGGCTCAATCCTAAAAAATGCATTTTTAAGGTTTTGTCTAGAAAGCTTTTGGGCTTTATCATCTCCCTTCATGGAATTGAGATTGACCCTACTAAAGTAAAGGCTATCCTAGAAATGCCTCCTCCAATAAACCTTAAGAAACTTCATAGTCTATAGGGAAAACTCCAATCTATCGGTTGCTTCATCTCTCAATTATCACATAGATGCCAACCCTTTCACCACCTCTTAAAGAAAGACACCTCATTTAGATGGACCAAAAATTTTCAACAAGCCTTTGATTTAATAAAATAATACTAGCTTTCTCTACCTATTATTATCCCACCTAGGGATGATCAACATTTCTAACTGTATATATCCACCATTGATCACTCTTTATGTTCCACGCTAGCTCATTGGGATGAATAAAACAAAAAGTAAGTATTTTAATATATTAGTCACATACTTCTAGAGTAGGATACATTATATACCCATCCTAAAAAGATTTATCTTGATCTCATTTTTGTTTCCTCTAAGCTTCATCACTACCTTCTTAATCATAAAACATTTGTTATCACTAACACCAACCCACATAATTATATGCATTCCAAGCCATACCAAAATCAATGTATGGTTAAGTGGCTCATGCTTCTAGTTGAGTTGATCTTGAGATTTTTCACCAAAAATCCATTAAGGGGTAGGTCATTACTAATTAATTACCTAAATCTCCTCTCCCAGATAACCATCCCATTCCATTAAAATTTCTCAATGAGTCTATTTCAACTATTTCTCAGGGAGAACTCTATTACCAAATGACCATGTTTTTTGATGGCTCTAAATGTCAACATGGTGGGGGTGTAGGCATAATTATCATACCCATTCATGGTGAACCCCTTACACTATCCTTTAAACTTGACTTTGAATGCACTAATAACATGGGAGAATATGAAGCTTTGGTCATTAGTCTCCAAACTACTCTCTCCTTAAAAATCAAAACCATTTCTATCTTCAGTGATTCTCAACTGGTGATTAACTAAGTCAATGGGTCTTATAAATGTAAAAATGAAATTTTACAAAACTAAAAGATCCTCATTGTTGAGATATTAACATCTTTTGACCATTATCAAATCCAATTAGTGCCTCAATCTACTAATAAATTTGTAGACATAATGGCCTCTCTTACATCTTGAATACCCTCTCAACATACAAAATCCAAATTATTTGTCACCATCCACCATTTCATTAGTCCCTCATATATTAATTTAGACCTTCCAACCATTTTTAGTGTTGAGGCATCTCTTTTTGATGTTTGGTATGACTAAACCTTTAATTACCTTAACTTGGGCATCATTCCACCTGACCTCTCAAAGAATGCTTAGAAGGCCTTTATGCAGGGAACATCTCATTATACAATACTGGGGGGAATCCTATATAAATTTGGGTTTGATAGTCTTCTCCTCTATTATTTATGTAGTCATGAGATTCCTCATGCATCAAAGAAACCCACAATGGAGTTTGTGGGTGGTATTTTAGTGGCCTCATTGTCACCAAAAGAATCCTATGCTCAGGTTACTATTGGCCTACCCTCAATCAAGACTATTGTGAATATGTAAAGAAGTATGTTAAATTGTAAAAACATGCTAACTTGCATCACATGCCTACTCACAACCTTCAAGTATCCATTTATTATTGGCCTTTCTCATAGGAGGGGTTGGATCTCATTAGAGAAATAAATCTTCACTCTTCTTAGTGACACCAATATATCATCACCTCTACATAATATTTCATTAAATGGGTGGAGGCCATCCCCCTTATCTCCATTAAAGCCAAAAAAAATATGGATTTTATCAATCACCACATTATCTATCATTTTGGGGTCCCTCAAAAAATCATAATAGATAATGGTAAATCATTCAAAAACAAAAAATTTAAATCCCTTTGTGATGCTTTTGGCATCAAACTCAACCATTCCTCACCTTATTTTCCATAGGTAAATGGATAGGTAGAAGCCTCCAACAAAACTCTCATCAAAATACTGACCAAAGTTATAAGTTCTTTAGGCTCGAACTGGCACATACACATACCATTTGTTTTATGGGCCTATCACACTAGTATCTAAAATATAAAAGGTACTACACCTTTTTCCCTAGTATTTGGTGTAGAGGTTGTTCTACCTCTTAAAGTTGATATTCCCTCTCTTTGTATTTCCTTACACGACATCATTTTTGAAGAGGATTATTATTAAGAATGCCTCACATGCCTTATATTACTTGATGAACATCTCCTTTATTCCCTTAACCATATTCACATATATCTAGAGTATATTAATCATGCTTATAATAAGCACCTAAAATAATAGGAATTCAATATCAGAGATCTCATTCTAAAAGAAAACCAACATGTGACCAACATGGAGAAGAGTAAACTAGGAAAGTTTGTTTTAAATTGGCTTGGACCCTACATCATTACCCATAAATATGGATCAAGAGCTTAAGATTTGTCTTCTCAACTTGAGCCTCTCAATGCTTCACATTTACATCAATTTGTCTATTAAATAAGGATCAAGCTCACCTGTTTGTCTAACTTAAGCTTATCCCTTGATTTTGATATTTTAACCTTCACCCACCTTTCTCCTCCCCTTTTGAGGAAAATTTATTACACCATAAAACTTTGTGATTAACCATAATAATCATGGCCTAATCCTAAATATGGGTACCATGGCTCTACCTATAACATGGGTTTTATTGATACTTTTTATCTCTAAGAAGATGGAATCCCATGGTCATTGTCTCTCAAAACCACACCCTTTCACATATCATTAACCTTATTTTGTATATTTTTTCCCTCATAAAGGTAAACCTCTGAACCTAATTAGATTAGTTCATGTATAAACACATTTCATCTTGTAACAATTACTTGGGTCAATATCTTAAGCATTAAAAACTACTCCCTCAAAGCACAACTTCCTAGAAGCAAAATAAAAGATACCAAATTTAAGGTAGACCACTCCCCTAAAGGATAGCTATCAAGATCATTAAATAAAGCCAATAAGCTTAGACCAATCCCTTGAAGGATGGATAAGTTCACTTTGTCAAACACAAAGCAATTTCTTGGAAGATTCTCATATCGATCAGCTTCCCATATATGTAAATAAAGAAAAAGACCCACTATCATAACAAATTATAATGTTGCAAGAGGCTCTCTAACAACATAATAAGTTAGAAGCCACAATCAACTTCCACATGTAGACTTCCCACATTCATGAGTATACATCTAGCATATGACATGGACTTGTCTATTACCATTATTAGGTCACCTATAAAAGGGGAAAATTAATTCACATGTAGTCATCATACATATCACCCCTTACCCTTCACACCACCCATCACCCATCTTCCCTTTAGACTATCTATAAATTAAGGGAGCTAGAGCTTACTTGACACCTTGTGATCAAGAAACCTTTTTATATTGACTAAAGACCAGTCATGAATAGAATTTGAGGGGCTTATATTCATTAATTCGATCCCACTTTAGGTCTAATTTTAGTCCTTATCAGAAACAAAGCATTGTGCCATGTTCTTAATATGCTTGGTTGGTTGGTGTTTTCCTCACAAATTTTACCATCTAGTGTTGCAACAAAATAATCATTATTTTTACATTCAAAGAGATTATAATAACCACAACCATATCAATAATAACCATAACCATAAAATTTGTAAGTAGCCACACAACCTTAAGCATGATACCATTTGACTAGTGACATCTAACATATTTTATACATAACAAACTATGAAACATTTTATTTAGGGTATAAGGAATTGCATGATACATACATAATCATTAGATTAAACATGGCCTAAATTAAATGCATACATTGACATACCTTATGAAGAAGGCATCATTTATTTTAAATTTTTTGCCTCATGAGCTAGATGGTAGCATTAGTGCAGGATGAGGGGATGACACTCTGGTTCATTGTTACTATTGTTTTTGATGATGAATGTGGTTGAAGAAGGTAGTCTTAGTGCATGGAGGTACATACACTATCATTTTTAATGGAAATTTGAATGATAATTGTTTGAAGGTAGATGTGCTCACATGAAGGACATGATTTGATCCTATTACTGGTCCTTATCATGATTCTTTAAATAGAATACCTACCCATTCTTCCCCACTGACCTAGTTATCCATTCTATCGATTGGGAAGGTCATATGATGTCATTGATTCCTTTGAATAGTCTTCCCAATATAAATGGTCATCTCTACCTACCTTTTCACATAGACACATCACCCTCAATATGATTGGTCATCTCAATAAAGCCATTATACACCACCATGATATCTTTTTGTTGTCGTTGTCATCTAATTTGCATCTGATGTCTTCCCTTACTTTTTCATCTCAAAAACCTTATAGGCCTGGTGGTACTTTGTTTCATTATCACCTTTGGCATAGTTGACATAAATTGGCTTCTAACCATGGGCTACTATAATGATCATGCCTTCAAAACTACCACTGTTGCTAGTGGTGGTAACTCCCAAATCTTTACCACTATAGAAATTATTCCATCAGAGATAGGCTAACATGAATTCACAGCAATACATTCACCATTTTGTCCCATCTGCCCTCACCTTACTACTATCCCATTTCCATAAGCTCTAAATGTCAGACCCTAGCCATTAGTAGTACCTACTCTAAATGGTAGTCTTTTATTTTGTGCCAATTAAACATTCATCCATAACAAGGGAACTACCATCTTCTCTCAACCATGTATCTTCTTGTTGTTTAGGGCCAAACTAGTGAAACTAATAAGTCATTGGTTCCATGGAGCTGAGATAGAGGATGTAGACATGACCACCATTTTTTCAGCCTACCCATGTATCTATTAGGTTAGGCAAGGTCCATCCTATATCACTCACCATGCTGCTAACTTCCTTACTTGTAGAATCTACTTAACAATTAAAGAAATTATTTTCAGGTCTTCACTTCATTACTACCCTTAAAACTCAGCTCATAGTAGTGATGAACCTTGGCCAAAGTGACTCTAAAATTTTTAATATACTCCCTCCTCCTAAAACTCAACTTGTAGTGGTCGACACTATCTCCAAAGTCATATCCTTACATAATATTAGAAAGTGTAAACTCCTAACAAAGGAACCTCTTCTTTGGATTATCTCTATTGAAGATCATTTATGGTACTTAACATTATGTTCCCTTATAATTTATTCTACCTTACCCATTTGCATCTCTCATACTAATAAATGTGGGATCATTATGGTAACTATTTATGAGTCTACACCATTCACTTTCACCGACATCTTCACCAAAATCCAAAACTATAATTTTACAAAGCCTTCTCCCTCAACCCAAACCAACCCATGTTATCCATTAAATTAGGGTAGCCAATTTGAACACCACTCACCCAAACCTTGTTGAACTACATTGGCCTGATGTCCATGGACTATGTATGCACTACTTCACTTCTAAGGGTAGCTCAGCCACTAATAACTAATTCCCATCCCATTTTTATTCTCACTCATTTCCATTGCTAATAGTGACCTCTTTCTTATGTCATCCTACATCAAGGAAGATTTGAATTATTTATGTAGCATCCTTATGTTTTAACACCATCTAATACTTCCTCTTTCCCCTATGGCTGGTAGAACTACATCGACCTGAGCTCTTTTTGAAATATGAAGGTAGTGCTCAGTTACTAAGGTCAACTTAACCACATCCTTTATTTTATTTTCCCTTCTCACCTAAAATCTCTTCCTCCACTTCTCTACCTATCCCCTCACTAACTACCTCCCTTCAACTTGTCAATCTCTTTTAACCACTTTTCCATCTTGTCAATCTATTTTAACACAAGGGTTGACAGCCTTCCCCATCTACCTCTCTTACCTCAAACCAAGCCTCTATATCCTCCACTTTGTTGCCCCCACCCACTTTTTATGTTTCTTGTCCCTCTCTCAAATTATTACCAACTAGGACCTTTATCCCCTTTATTTTTTTCACCATCCTCATCATCTCCCCTTGCCCTTAGATATTTATCATAACCTCTTTATCACTCTCTTTTCCTTAGTAATTCCACATCATACTATGCATCTTTCAAGATTTCAATTTCCTCTATTACTATAATTCTTCTTTATGTATACCACCACTCTCTACCATTTCACCATTTTTCCCACCATAACCATTTTCCATTTTTCCTCTTTGATTTCTTTCCCATCCTTTTTGTATTTTGTTTTCCATCCACAACTAGTTTCTACCTAGGTATTTATCCTTTGAGAAGCCTTCCATAATTTCCTCTTTTCTTCTTCTCAATTCTTGGCTTTTGCCTTTTGCATTCCCCTTTTCTTCTTTCCATCTTGATACTCACTTTTCTTTTCCATATGTGTGAGTATCGTTATTTTGTATCCCTACTTCAATTCTTCCTTTTTCTTCTTATCATCTCTAATCTTCATACTTTATCTTCATCTCATTTCCTTTCATTATTTTCCACCATCCTCTCCCTTTTCTCCATCTCTTTTCTTTTTTATCATCTTGAGGACACTCCTTGTTCTTCTTAAACTTTTTTTTCCTCTTATGACCATGCTTGGCTCCTTCCATATTTATTCACCTTTGTCTTTATCTAAGACCTTATTGTTTTCTCTACATATTTCTTCATCCATCTCCTAGTCTGCCTTCACCTCATCCCTTGTTGAAACTCCTTTATTCTCTCCCATTGGCACTCCACCTTCTCACTCATTAGAGTGCAATCACTAGTTAAACTATTTATAGATATATCTCTGTGTCTTCTTCCTCATGTGCTCCACACTCTTGCTTTTATGCATGAAATCTAGTCAAGTTAATTGCTTCAAATGCATCCCTTTCTTTATTTAATGTTTATGTGTGTTGTGCTTAGACCCTCTTATTTTTAACTCTCTAACTACTCCATTCACCCTACCTATCACCTTTCTCCATTTTAAACCCTCTACCCATTTTGATCATGCTAAAACCTCAAAAGTCTTCCACTCAATTTTGGTTTATTGTGAGATATATACCAAACCTATGGCTTTATGACATAATTGTCCAAGACCATGGGCTCATATGACTAACCAGTAAGTTGAGCATCACTAAGCCATTAGGAATAATATTCCCTCCCCACCCCTTCTAGTCTTGCCTATTTTAAACCCCTTTTACATTTACCTTTGAATAAGTTAGAATAAAAAATAAAACCAATTCCAAATGGAAGATTTGGGATACCCACATGGCGATGATAGCTACACCCTCTCACATGCCCTAACCTTCCAATAAATAATTTCCCTTGATTCTCACTTTTCAGACTACATCTTCTTAAATCTTGAAATAAGCCTACTCTTTAATCACAATCCATAACCTACTCCCTCATTTAATTAATATTAATATTATTAAACTCACTCCATATTCCAAAACCTCTCAATGTATTTATTTGAATTCCCTAAAAACTCAATGCTTACTTATTCTGGGGCCCCACAAACTCAAGGGTCAAGGGTTTAAATCTTCATCACTTCTCGTTTACCACTTTACTACTTTGCTTCCCTTAATTGTTGAATTATACCCTTCCATATCCCATTAACAACATTATTATTAAGTGTGCAAAATGTCAGCTAATTTGGATGCTGATGAAAGAACCTGTTAGCTCACCATGACAATTTGAGTAGTGGTAATTTTTTTAAATTCTAGTAAAGCATATTTTTCCTTTAGAAAAATGGTGACAAAAATTTCATGCTTGAACCTACTTATCCATGGCTATATATTCCTTTTGCATAGTTTACATCCTAAGTAATCTCATCTACCATTTATACCAAACCAATAAGAAAACTATTTGATACCCATATTTTCCACCCTTTTGGAACTTCCCTTTAACCAACATTGTTCACCTCAAAAGAAATACATTAACCTAATGTTCTTTTTGGATTCTTATCCATGAAACTATGTAGGTAGCATCCACTTATCACATGCATCTGGAGTCAGCTCATCCATCCCCTTATAGCCCATACCTAATTCACCCATGATTTCACCACATCCACTTTGATGTTGGTTACTTCTAACCTAAAACATTGGCATGTTTTGAAAAAAACATTTGACCATAATGACCAACCTTACCTTGTTAAAATTTTCAACATTTTCACCACCTCATGCATGACCCAACCAATTGTGTTGTTTTGTAGGAACACTTCCTACCCTAGATACTTGTGACCAACATCAAACCTATCTAGATGACCTGATAGGCCTAACTCGATCAGCTATGACCAATGTTATGGATTGATTATCCCTATCACATGTCTTTCTAGGGCCAACCTTATTGTTACCAACATTGGTATCTTTAATATTTATCCAATCTTGGCTTTCATTCTTAGTCACATTTTATACACCCATTTGCATTTCACATGCCCATCTACCTTGTTGAACCACCTAGTACCTCCCCACCAACTACTTATCAAACATACAAATTATTCACCCTCCCCTCATTAAATCTCAATTTGAGGGGGAACACCTCCTCCTATACTTAGATCACCCTAACCTTTGATTAAGTGATTCATTTTTATTTTGTAGCTTGTTAACTCAAAGTTGCATAAAAAAAAAGGGCTATATGTAGACACTATAAAACTAAGCACTTGTAGTTTTCAATGAATAAATACCTCAAAACCCCCTAAATACACCCTAAACCTTCTTAAAACTTAACAAAACCCTCTTAGCCTAACTAAATCACTATTTTCCTAGTCATATAATACTATTCAATAATATTATTTGAAATTAGTATTCAGAAGTACTATTCACTATCAAACCCACTATCACTATTCATGATGACATGGAAAGTGACATGTCATGTGACATGTTAAGGGACATAGAAGGTGATTTTTGAGGTGATATGGAAAGTGACATGGCTTAGAAGTGATGTGGCTTGATGTGGGACATCATACCCCATTTGGGACCCTTCCCAAAGTGCTTGATGACCTTATTTAAGCATCAAAAGGGCCCCCTTTAAAAAATGGTGAATTTACCCTCAAGGGAACATTATAAAATATGTATTTTGAATGAAATTAACCTCAAAAATAATATACCTACCTCTTTAAGACAAAGGACACCCATTTTTGAATTCTTAACCCAAATAGGACACTCACCAACCCAAATGGGAATCCCCACCCACCTCAATTTGACTAATTCATCCACCAAATATAAAATGGCACCATAAATATATTATTACCCTTTTTTATTGACTCTTCACAACATATAATATAAATACCCCCCCTTTCCTTCACCTATGGTTAAGTTAGAAAGTGGCAAATTAGTATTTTTGTTATTAACATTTTATTGCAGGTTTTTGGAGGAGGTTATCCACTTGAGAAGGAGGTCATCCTCATATTGGAGGAGAAAATATTTAAATAATGAAATATATATTATAATCACTTTAGGATTTCATCACAATATCATCAACAACACCATCATAGATAACCATCTCAAAAGTAACCTTGTTTGTTTATTTCATTTCAACTTATTATCTCCTTTGGCCTCTTGTCTCTTAACCTCCATACATTTAACCTTTCACCTCTTATTTTAACCTTTTTCTCTTACTTCATTTATTTCCTTGGCCATATTTATTGACTTGGCCCTTTTTACCTCTTTGCCATAATTCACCCACTTGACCCATTTTTTCTCTTGGCCATATTTACCAACTTGACCATTTATCCCTTTTACCACTTTCCCTTATATCTTATTTATCATTTTGACCATCATCTTATTGATAATTTCAATCATTTATAAACCTCAACCAAACCATATTTCCCTTTTGACCATTTGCCAAAATAAAACCATAACCTTGCCTTGACTAGCCTTTTAACATTTGCATTATTTAGTAATTTTCCTTAAAAATCATCCATCTTAATTGTATTTAATTTTAGGTTTGTTTTCATTTAATTTAATTATATTTCAATTTATCATTTTAGTTTAATTATCCAGAGAAGGTGGATTGACAGCCTCCTAGGAAGCTTTCACTTCTAGGACCTAGCTCATGCTAGGCAATCCACTTTAATACTTGTCTTAAAAACAAAGTTTTCCTAATGTTTTCTTATTACAAGTTATTACTTCCTAGCCAAAGAGGAGTATCCACCATCATCTAGATCATGTGCACATTTTATACTAGGTTCTCATAACCATTACCCTTATTGATAGTTTCTTCTTTTCATACTTGGAAAAAAGCAAAAAATTAAGAGAAACAACATGTTGTAAGAATTTATATTGTTTAAGGGCATTCATCTATGCATTCAAAAAAGTTTGATACAATCTACTGAAGGAAAAACATAGCGATAGTTTGGTAGCATAGTTTGGACAAGAAAATACTTTAGCCCAACTAAGTGCACATTATTATTGGCCTAGAATGTAGAGGGATAGAATAAATTTATTGATAAGTGTAGGATATATCAATATGCCAAAGGAGCAAGTCAAAATTCAAGTTTATATCAACATTTGTAAATTCCTAGCAGTCCTTGGGATTTTATTAGTATGGATTTTGTGCTTGGTTGGAAAAGAATAAAAAAGGTAATGATTATACTTCAGTATTAGTTGATAGGTTTTGTAATATTTCTGACTTCATTCCTTGCACAAAAATAAGTGATATAACTAATATTGCTAGCGTATTATTCAAAGAGGTTGTGAGACTACTTGGTTGGAAAAGAATAAAAAAGGTAATGATTATACTTCAGTATTAGTTGATAGGTTTTGTAATATTTCTGACTTCATTTCTTGCACAAAAATAAGTGATATAACTCATATTTCTAACGTATTATTCAAAGAGGTTGTGAGACTACATGGCCTTCTTAGATGCATTATATCTGATAGGGACACTAAGTTTTTTGGTTAATTTTGAATAAATATTTAGAATTTTTTTGGGACTATATAAAATTTAGATTATCATACCATAATAAAATTGATGGTCAAAATTAAGTAGTTAGCATAATATTTGGAAACATCTTTAGAAGATTAGTAAGTGATCACCTAAATTAGTGGGATCTAGTATTGGCTCAAGTAGAATTCGCTTATAATGATTTCCCAAATAGGATTACATGAATTATTCCATCCCAAATTATGTATGGTATTCACCCAAGAGGGGTGTATGAGTTGAGAACCTTGGGAAAATAATAAAGAAGTGCAGAAGGTGAGGACTTTGAAGTACCTATGTATGAGTTACATAAACATGTGAAACAAAATAAAGTAAGCATGATGATTTAAATATTAAAGAGGTCCAATTTTCAGTTTGTGATATAGTTATGGCACACCTTAGGAAGGAAATATTCCTAAAGGGGGAATAAATTAAATATAAACTAAAGAAAATTGGACCTTTTAAGGTCATAAGGAGGTTTTTAGCTAATGCCTATGAGTTATAACTTCCATTTGATATTTATACTTCTCTAATTATCAATGTTGAAAGTATATATCCTTAAAAAGGAGAGGAAAACTTAGAGATAAAAATTAGAGACATAACTAATCAGACCATTTAGTGGGAGTAATAGTTGCTAAGAGTATAACCTAGTCAACCTAAAGTTATTATGGATAACAAAGTGGTGAAAAAAATAAGGGAGAAAGATTAATTTCAATAATTTTTAAATTTTAATTCCATAATATTGAAGAATCAATGTGTATTACACATGAAAATATCATTAATTTAGGAAAAAAACATTGGAGAGTTCATGAGAAGGAGCTCATGAAGAATTCCTTTGCACCTTGGTAGTTTGATGCACACACACACACACACACACACACACACACACACACACACACACACACACACACACACACACACACACACACACACACACACACACACATTCACATACATACACACACACACACACATACATATTTATACACACACACACACACACACACACACACACACACACACACACACACACACACACACACACACACACACACACACACACACACACACACACACACACACACACACACACACACACACACACACACACACACACACACACACACACACACACACACAACAAACACACACACACAAACACACACACACACAAAGTAGAGGAAAAATTAGAGATAACTATTAGAGACATAACTAATCAGACCATTCAGTGGGAGTAATAGTTTCCAAGAGTATAACCTAGTCAACCTAAAGCTATTATGGATAATAAAGTGGTGAAAAATATAAAGAAAAAAGATTAATTTTAGTACTGTTTCAAATTTAATTCCATCCTATTGAAGACTCAATTTGTATTACATGTGAAAATATAATTAATATTGGCAACAACATTGGATATTTCATGAGAAGGAGCTCATGAAGAGTTCTTTTGTGCGCTGGTAGTTTGGTGTGTGTCTATATATATATATATATAAGATCAAATTTTGTTTATTTTCATGTATTAGGTGTCTTATAAGTATTTATATATCAATAAAGATCCATTTCTAGTATTTTGGATGAATTTAGAGGCCATAAGATTGAGTTATTAATTTTCCTACCAAAACTAGTCTTTTGAAAATTCAAATTTTGCTTAGGCTCAATAGTGGCTTTAATATGTTTTTCTAAGTGGAAAATTATCCTAATTCATGTAAATATGGGTCTATTATGTGTATTAATTTTTTTTTATAATTTAATACACTCTTATACATCATCTCTATGTTTAACATCAGTTAAGGTCTAAGCTTGATGACTTTTTAAAGACATTTCCCTACATTGGATAAGATATTAACTGATCAAAAGTGTTTATATCTTGATTTAACTAATAAAAAATCATTAAATTTGGTAATAGATTATATTTTAACATTACTTCTCTCAAAATTTGGTATTGCCCTTCAAATAATCCTGAAGTTCTCTTCTTATGGAAAATTACTCTTCCCCATATCTGGTGGGGAATATGGAAGGAAAGAAATAACCGAATATTCAGAAACAAAGAGCTCCCTGGATGGGTGGTAGGACAGAACATCATTAGAGCTCTAAAGGAAAAATTTTCTTCTCAAAAAAATCTAAGCTCTAATCTCAATGTGGATAATCCCCTGAGGATGGATTCTATTCCTGTTAAACTTGATAACCCCAGATCAGGTGTTACTTGGATCAGTCCACCTCAAGGTTGGATTAAAGGTAACTTTGATGGTGCAGCAAAAGGGAATCCGGGGAATGCTAGATGTGGTGGTATCCTGAGAAACCATTTGGGTATGGTTATTGATGCTATTGCAATTCCCATTGGTATATCTAACTGCCACATTGCAGAAGCTACAGCTGCCCTCCAGACCCTTAAACTAGCTGTGGACTCGGGATATTCCAAATTGTGGCTTGAAGGGGACTCTTTGAATGTTATAAATATCCTTAATAATAAGAATACTGCATCTTGGACCATAGAGGATAAGGTAAAGGAGAGGAAAACTCTTTTGAATAAGTTTGAAGATATAAAAATCACCCACACCTATCGTGAAGCCAATGGTGTTGCAGATTGGCTTGCTAACTATGCTGTCCGGGAAGGTCAAAAAGTGAGGTGGGATGAAACCTTAGATAGGATCGTGGATTTAAGGGTGATCATTCTTCTTGATGACACACATGTGAATGAAGGTAAGATTGGAGTGTAATAAAAACATAATGAGTAGGAAGAGTGGCAGCACGGGGAAAGGAACTCTATTATTAAAGAGTAAGATCCTCAAGAGGGAGAAGCGGATCCTAAAAAGCCAAAAACAAAGTCGATGTCCCAATCAACTTGACAGTAGGAGGATCTAGGGTAATATCCATAGTAATTGGGATTCAAAGAAAATGAGTATGGCGCATGAAAGGAAGGGAGAACCCCATAAACAGGAGCCCAAGAGTTGTGCAGAATGGAGAGAGAAACATCAAGTATGGAGAATTCTATAGAAAGGGAACGTTACAAGCTACATGGAAAGACTCCACGGCTCTAAACCACATATCACGATGGCCTTCTTCAAAAATTGGTCAGACGACAGAGTCACCTTGCATGGTATAACTGTAAATTTAACTAAGGATTTTCTTGCTGAGGTTACAGGGTTGCCAATGGATGGACTCAAATTTTCCAAGCAGACTAGCATATTGAATGAGGCCTTTTGCAAGTTCCCCAAAACAGATGAGGAGGAGCAGAAGTTGGTCAAAAATGGGGATTTCTACAAGCTGGACCAGATTAAAGGGATTTGGAGGGACGTCCTAAGCTGTATAAGGGAGTACTTCATCCTGGATGGAAGAAGCAAACGAGTGCATAAGTTCCATTTTGTATTCCTCAACCACTTCAGGCATAAGGTTAGCTTGTCTTTTCCTTTCTATCTTCACTACTCCCTGATTCAAAGCCTTTATGCTCATAGGAAAAAGGATTTGTGCCCTATTCTTCATGAAGGCATTATCCTGCTTATTGAAGGCTATTGCAAGAATAGGGCACTGGTTAAGTATCCCAAATAGGGGAAAAATAAGTTGCTAGGAAATAAAAAGAATGAAAATGTAAGCAGGAGAGGCAAAATCAAGACCCCTAGTCATAATAAATAGAATGTAGAAGAAGAAAGGGGTCGGGAGAGAATTGAAGATCTCGAGGAAAAATCGGAGGAGGAAGACAGAACTGAGAGCTGGGACACCAACTCTTGTAATGATGAAGAAGGATCTGAGGAAATTGAAAAAGAAAAAGTTAATATAGAGGAGGATTTTGTTATTAGAACAGAGGAGATGGAGGAAAACTAGAAAGTGTCAGAGGATGCTTTTGTTCAGGAAGATCCTAGTGAGGACCCAACTTCTAAGAATGAAAAGGAAATTTCTGTCCAGGATGATATTCAAAATATGGAGAAGGAAATTCAAAATGGAATCAATGAGCGGGAATAAAACAGTCAAGAAGACTTCTTTGAAGAAGCAAGGATTAGCCCCAATAAAAAGTCTGAGGATTGGAGAGGGAAGAATCAGAATGAAGAAATTCACACTCCTATGACCTGGGTTAACTATAAAGCTGAGTCTTCTTCCCAATTTGATTCCTAGTGGTGTAGGGAGATCATTGATCTCAAGAGAAAAGTGGAAACATTGGAAGATTCTCTAAAAGCTGCTTGGAACAAAGTAAACAACATGGAAAATCAGTTAAGTGAGATCCTTGTCAAGCTCAAAGCTTATGAAAACAACCTCTGAGAACTAATAAAGGATAACAAAAAGAAAATGGAGGAAGTAACGTCCAACATCTGTGCAGCTACTATCAATATAGGTAAACGAGCCAATGAGGAGACCAAAGCACTAGAGGGTCCCAGTAAAAGGACAAGGCAAAGTTCTAGAAAGAAAGATACACAAAAAGGAGCTTTCCTGGAGGATACCACCCAGGAAACTGCTTTGAAAGGAAAAGAAGCCATGAACTTGATATTGGAACTGGATGAATAATCTGGTCCTTCTTGTTGGTTTAGAAACTGGTACTGATCTTTGTCCTCCTTTTATTATCTTTTGTTTGTTGTGCTACCAGATTTTTGTTTCTGGGTTTTGACCGGATGTGTCTCTAATGGTTTCAGGTCCATTTAAAACTTGTTTTGGCTACTTCTTAGTAGTGTTTTTTAGGCGTTCCCTGTGGGCTTAGACGTTCTTTATTTTGCTTTCTGTTACAGGGTTTCGGGGCCCCTTCAAAACCTATTTTTACCTCAATCTAAAACATTACTTAAAATAATATTTAAGAGGTTTCATGATGGTAAAAGCTCATACAATATGAAATAGCAAGAGCACACAAAAAATTAAGCCTAATTGGACCTAAAACATAAATTTTTCAAGGTTTCTTGTTATCTTAAGTCCTCACAAGGGAATTAAATTCATGGTTGAGAAATAAAATATGATTGAACATTTTATACATATTTATAACCTTGTTAAGTTTATTTTTTTCATGTTAAGATTAAAACTATTCTAGACATGTCTACAAGGGCTTTAAGGCAAAAACAAGGTACATAAAAGTTAAGAGAATGAATTATCCACACCATAAAGTAATAATATTAGAAAGCTAAATCAATTTTATATATATATATATATATATATATATATATATATATATATATATATATATATATATATATATCTGTGTGTGTGTGTGTGTGTGTGTGTGTGTGTGTGTGTGTGTGTGTGTGTGTTTTTATTATTACATAAAATTTATTATAATAATTATATATTATACAATAATATCAAATAGAGAGACACACATTATAATATATTTTTAAAATTTAAAATTACAAAATAAATCATGTTTTGAAATAATTTGTGTTGCACATAACACAAAAAAAAAAAAAAAAAATTACATTGAGTGAGAAAATATTAAGGTCTAAAAGTGTTTTTGTTCTCATACAGTATTTAAAATAAAAGTTTTTAAATTATTTATGTTTGGTATTTCAATAATAAAAAGGCATCAATATAAAAGAAATCAATTTTTGGGATTTTTTACCAAAACAATATATTTGTAGAAAGAAAAGCTCTAAGAGTTGAAATAAAAGATTGAAATCAAGAAAGGAATGAAAATGAAACTTATGAAATATATCTATTAGAAAAAAAATGTGTATTTTCCCTAGACTTTATTTATTTAAAATTAATAATAATCATATTTCTTTATATTAGCTCTATAATGAATGTTCTAGGTAGTTAATTCTTTTAAAATAAAGAAAACAATATTTTTTTAAACATTTTTTTTAATGCAATAAAAATATATCAAGAATATATATATATATATATATATATATATATATATATATATATATATATATATATATATATATATATATATATATATATATATATATATATATATATATATATACATATATATATATACATATATACACACACACACACACACACACACACACACACACACACACACACACACACACACACACACACACACACACACACACACACACACACACACACACACACACACACACACACACACACACATGTAAGAACTTAGATATTTTACTCCACCTTGGCCTTCAATTCTAACATTTATTCTTTCCTAGGTAATTTGTGATACTGATTATTTCCTTAAAATGTTTTCCATGTTTCTTTCTAGTTACTACCCTTTGATATACTTCTTAGTATTTTCTAAAAATGTTGTCTAATAATTTTTATCCAAAATTAAAATAGTAGAAGATCACATGCAAATGCTTTTGTTGGATCTACAAAATGTCCCTGTAATTAAAAAAATGAAACCCAAATTATTGAATACCAAAAAGTTTATATTTTACTTAACCATTAACAATTTCCAACTAACTCAAGCACAAAAATTTTCAAAATTTGAATACACCCCCATTGAATGCTTTTTTTTTTTTTTTGAAAACTAAGATAAAATATCAAAGATAATACTTATACTAGCTTGATGTTATTCCATCTTTGAGTCTCATCACATTAATTGTCAAATTTTAAAATTTCACATATAGGATTGTGTTATCATGAACACCTAACAACTTATTTTTGTATAAATCATGATATATGAGCATGTTGACCAATATATTTAAAAGTGAGAAAATTTAAATGATGAATATTAAATATACATATTTTTTAATTTAATCATTGAAATTTAGAACGTTAATAAAAAAATCATGTCATTAAATTAAATAAATTAAATATTTTTTTTAAATAAATTAATTATAAGATCAAATATATAGTATTATACAATAAAAATAAAACTATTAATCCTTGAATCACTTAGTTGTAGTTTAAAATAAAAACATCATTAATTTTAGCATTAACTATGAATCAACTAAATCCCAACTTAGTTTCTAAATATTGGTTTTAACTTAATGATGTAGATTTAACAAAATAAAAAAATTATTTATTATCCTTAAAGAATACATATTTATAAAGTAAAAAAGAATTCGATTTTAAAAAATGTAATCCATTTAAATTATTAAAATTCAATCAAAGAAATCAATTAAATATTATCTTAGCTTCAAAATATTATTTTTAACTTAATGACTTAGATTTACCATAATAATACATTTTTCCTATCCTTAAATTGGAAATAGTTACAAATTAAAAAGTTAATTATATTTTTAAAAATGTAATTTAATTAAATAATGAAAATTTAATCAAGTAATCATTGTAATATAATTAAAAATTGAGTTAAATTAAGCATAAATTATATATATTTAATATTAAATTAAAACTACTAAATGCCATGGGTGGAAATATGGATTATTCAACTAAGGGATTAGTTAAGTCATTAGGGTAGGAGTTGGGCAATTCAAAATTTTTTGGCTCAATATCTTTCTAAAATTAGAATGAAGGAGGGTCCAGTCAAGGAAAAATAGAAGAAAACCCAAGGTGAAAAGGATGGTATCTTCATCACGGTTAACAGGGATGTGGAAACTTTACTACAACTAAAGGGTTATTTGACCCTATGAAAGCCAAGGTAAGGGAAGGTAAAGGTGAAATTACTCATTTGAAAAAAAAAGTAAGCACTTAATCCCCTAATAAGATGGTGAGGATGGAGTAAATTAAGACCAGGAAGAAGGATAATTAGGGATCTAGAGAGGGGTCAAGCAAGAAGGGATCACTACAGGACAAAATGAATAATTTGGAGATTAGGCTAAACCAATAATAATATAATATAAAGAGGATCAATACATATATCAAAAGTATTAGATAAAAATTCCATGTTGGCATTGAGATTGGAAAAATAGTAGGCGAAGTATGGAAAAATCCAATATGCATGCTCAACTTAGACTTAGAATATATTTTTGGGAAAGAACATGCCATCTTGAAGAAAAATGAGGAAGTTAAAAAGTAACCTAAAGTATCTAATTAGAAAGGTAAACAGGCCATGCTGGTTAACTGATACAAGGTGTGGGATCATGGAAAACCTCAAAGAATGAAAGTAGTAAAGGCCCTAATAAAAGGACAAGGCAGAGTTTAAGGAAAAATAAATATAAATATAATGAGATTTTATATGCCAATACAAAGTTTAAAAATAATAAAGATGTAAATAAATAAATGTTGGATGGTCTATTGGATAGTTGTTTCTTAGTGTTCTTGTAATTTTTTTATTGAATTTTCTAGGGACTATTGCTAAAATTTGGTGTAACTTTGGTAGTTTCTTATTACTTTTATGAGGAAATATAATCCTTTTTTAATCTCATTTTTCATTAAGTTTTTTTTTCTTAATTATGTATAGGTTATGGGATTTTTCAAAACCCATTATTTACCCAAATCTAGAAAAACTACTAGTCACCCATACTAAAAATGTTTATGTTTATATTTATATGATTGGATAAAATCAGCATCATTTATTACTCAACATATTATCTTTGAGTGTCACATTATAAGGTGAAAAATAGATAAGGTGGCCACCCCTTCTAATAATTTGTTTTTTAATGTCACTTCAGTTTTTTGTTATTATAGGATAGGTTGTCAATTTTATGATAAGAAATAAAAAATTATTTTTGAGTGTCACAATCTCAAGATAAAAGTTGAGAAAAAAAATTTATGATAAAATTTGAGATTAGGAAATAACATAATATTTTTAACTGTCACATTAACATTCATTAAAAGTTGCATAGTTAACAATCTATCAATTTATCAAAATAATAGTCACAAATTGCCTCAAAACTTTAGAATTTTGTTGTTCACATCTCACAAATCCATTAAATCTTTTACCTTTGGTTTCAAGTATGATATAATTTTTCACCATGTGTTTAATAATGGGATTCCAATTTTTATCAAGTATTTCCATTAATGCATAGCACATAATAAATCACACTACTATTTTATTAAATTTTAATTAATGGTAGGTGTCCACCAATTATATATATCATAACTTGTATTACTATAGATTTATCTATTTATGAATTCTTCTCCCTTTTTGATTTTAATAATTATGAGAATTTTCA
>JARHVA010006673.1:582500-785000 GCA_037957365.1 Torreya grandis | reverse complement strand
GTCAATGATTGATTGATAGTTAGTTATATGTGTATTTAGTATTGAATAGTTGTGTGCAGTACATATTATGAGAGTGTTAATATATATAAGTGTTTGGTTATATTTAACAAATAATGGTGTATCATGATGCATTATTATAATTTATATTAGTTTTAATGTTAGTATGTAATTTTAACATAGGGTATACCCAGGTGGTATAACCATGTTCTTTCTTGATTGTTATTTTATATGTGGGTTATTTGATTCTTAAAATCATAAGTTTGGTTATGTGTATTTATGTAGTTATGAACTATGATAGTATGGGATATAATAGAATAATACAATATAAATTTATGTTAAACCCAGATGTTACATACTATAATTGATATGTTTAGACTCACACCTACATTTGACTGAATAAATGTATACATGTTGGTTATTACTATGAATAATATGTTTTGTAATAGTTAGTATGACTGTATTTATGATTGCATGCAACCTTAAGAGTTTAACAAATACTATGATAGTATATTATTGTGTTCCATGGGAACTACGACTTTCTTCATTATATCTAGTTACTTGAATAAAATATTATGTTTCCATGTATTTAAGACTACTTTATATGATTGATTATGCAAAACTAGTAGTTATGTCTTAGAATACTAGACTATGGTAATATGGGTTATCATAGGGTGTAGTATGTTTGAAAATAATTATGGTAGTGAAAATCTATAGTTAAATGTGTTTTTACCAAGTATCATAGATTGTAGTCATTATTTCTAGTATGGGATAGAAAATAATGTATGATTAATTCATACATTTGACAAAATAAATGTATGCTTTGGTTACTCCTATGTTTAGTATCTTATATGATGTGTTTTCTAGTAGGATGTAAATTAAATGAATCATGTGGTTAAATTGTAATTTACCAATCTGCATTGTTGATACAAAGTAAAGAGTGAGATGGACATCATTGGCTTACTAGTATCACAATTATAGATGAAGGTAGTCTGATCAAGTGATGTGTATGCATTTCATTTATCTATAGATCATTATTATTTATTATTCATAAAACTTTGGGATAAAATATGTTTGGTGATAAATTATCATTTCATGAGTATGATTTACATGTTTGAGTGATATCTTATAATATAATAATTTTTTTATGATACATTTCATGTTTAGTTTAGAAATCATATAGCACACATGTACTTATTTGTCTCTCTAGATTTTTGCACCATCAATATTGACTTTTGGGCACCTAAATCTAGCCATTGATGATCTCCAATCAGGGTTTTTGTCAATTTCCACCTAAAATGCACAATTTGGCCTAAAAGACTAAAACACACTAAATGATGTGAAACTGACATATTCAAGTGCCAATTTTGGTTAGGGTATCCCTAAATGGGGCAATACAATTTATGGTCCTACTAAATTTGATCAATTCATTTCAAGTCAAAATACCAAATTTGCACTTGGGTGCTTTGGATTGCTCTTTCCTATCAAATCTTCTGCACAAGACATGTGCCTTTGTTATTTATTGTTGGCAACACTCTAAATGGGAATACAAATCCAACACATCTGACATGGACTTCTAATTCCAATACAGTAAATTTTTGGACCAATAACAAGGCATTATGATTAATTTGAGTCATTTATGCACAAAGTGCTTAATCATGCTTAAGAGCTAATTAATCCAAATCAAGCCCTAATCAATAATTCCATGGAAACTTATTGAAAACTTATTTTTGAAAATGAATATTGAATATCTACATCATTAGGTGACCTCATTTCATAGCAAGACATTCATATGCCATAAATGCCACAAATATCAGGATTCATACCCTCCATGCCTCATCAATGCCTTGCTTGATAACCTCCATGCCTCTTAATTTTCCCTTTTTCCAATGGCATGATGAGGGTAATTAAAAACTTAATTATTAAAATTGAATTAATCCTCAAAGACACATCTCAATCTTGAGATGGATGGCTGAGGTTGATTCTGATTAAATCCAAAAATCTGTAAATAGAAAGGCCATGAACATCACTTATAAGATATTTTGGTGAAAATTTATTATGCTTAAATATCTTCAAGGAATTTATTATGTAAAGTTATAATGCCAAATTGATTCCAATCCAAGCCAATCATAAGCCACAAGGTGCCAAGGAGAGATGGAGGTAGCCAAGATTCTATTGCCAAGGACTTCGTGAGCACAAGCCGAGCAAGCCACCACTACAAAGTAATTTGGAGCATCCAAGGAAGGTAAAAGAATTATTTTATTTGATTCCTTAATTTTTAGTTGTGTTTTTCATTTTATTTTGTTAACTAAGATCTCCCTAGTGTATAGGCCTAGAGATATTATGTTATTAGTATGTTTATTCCATTTTATTTTCATTTTGGAACTAACACCATACTAACCATACTCTCTTGAGTCAAATTCCTAGATCACATAACGACATGCCTGGTGGGACTATATGCATCTCACACCTAAAATAAATCATTTTTCAACTCTAAAATATTTATTTGAGCCTTTAAAAATCTTGTAAATTTATTTTCTAACTTTATTTTGCCATTTTTGTTTGCCACAATTTTACACAGTAATTAACATCAGAAAGTAATATCGACATACCTATCTTAACTGATGTCAGTTAGTAAAACTAGCATCAGTTAGATCTTATTTAGCCAAAGTAACTAACATTGATGGTAATAACCAATGTTGGTCACTATATTTTTCTAAAAACATAGACCTGAGAGATACTTTTTCAAAGTTCATTATTTCAAGCTAAAAAGAGCTTCAAAGCTAAAGGACATGTTAACATTTTTGATGTTGGACCAAGCTTGATATTTGCTCAAAACATGTTTAAATCACCTTTTTCATGCTTAAAAATAAATTAGGAACCTTGTTTTGGTGTTTAACAAAGAATTTAGGTGTTTTTTATGAATGTTTTCAAAGTTTACAACTAAGACCAATGGGTCAAATGATCACCACCAAATACTTCATTTTGAGTTTAAAATTGAACAAACTTGTCAATTTTTGTTTGCAATAGTTTTTTAATCAATTTTTTGTTTGTAAAAAAGAGGAATGATGTGTGTATGCTCTTTCATTTGTCCCCTATAGGGAACCCTTGGAATAAAAAACACCATTCCTATTACAAGTAGCTTAGTCCAAGGCTTATAAAGAAAGTCATCTAAAGCACACCTCAAAAACTCATCAAAGTTTTGGTGATCATAAAAATGATGCTAAAGTATTTCTACTTTCATGATTTATTTATTTATGCATCTTGGCTTGTGAGGGTGAATTCATCACCTCCCATAAGTTATTTAAGGAAGCTTTGACTAGGGGTTTCATCTCCCAACATTGACTTCATTTGGCTCATTTGTAGTTGCACATGGGATGTAGTGGCACTTTAGACATTGAACTATACTAAGCAAATAGCAGGATGTAGTGGTTGCAAAAATTACTAGACATTTTTTCAACAAGCTAATTGATACGGACCAAAAATCCATGCTTTTCTTTTACATTTTTTAGTGTGAAAGTAATTGTATAATTGATTCCCATAGATTATTTGGAAACTTGTTATATCTTAGATAAATCCCCACTTGCCATGGAATTATTGTTGGTGCAAGGTGTACCTCAAGGCCCATGTTGTAGTACTATCATTTGAGAGAAGGGAGATGTAAAACCCCTACTATATAATACTCATGTACTTTTAGATAAACACTTAAAATCCTCTCAAATGACATATACTGATGGATTACAACAATACCAAGCAACCTTGTCAGTTTAGGATCTAAGAATGATTAATTAGTTAGTCTTGTCCTAGTTTAAAGTCTTGTTTGGAATCAAAACTTGGTGTAAACAAAAAATCCAAACCAAACACATAGTCCAAATTTTCCTTTGAACAAAGAGGCATTATGTTGTTTGCATCAGAACATAAATTTGTCTTGTTCAAAAGATTCAACAAAATCTTGAGAGTCATATCATCCACTTTGGTGTAGTTATGCTGCCCAATTATGTTTATACCTTTACCAACATTGTTTAAGTCATTCACTTATAATCTAAATTTAGAATTACACCTTTATAATTTCATAGGGTTGATGTGCTATGTGGGTTGACCATTTACACTAAACTTGAGGGAATGTAGGTTTAATTTCCAATATATGTTGAAGGCCATTTAAAGACTCATACTCATTATCATCACTTAATATACTTAAGCCATTTTGTGATAAACACTTGCACTTTGAGTCGATACACCACCATATTTTGAGTCAAGAAAGGTAGTGTTGTGCTGTCAAAATTATGGAAAAATGTCTTTGCTTTAGAGAGTTTTTGAAAAAAACATTTTTGTCACACTTTTTAGGTAGTATAACATCATTACGCTACCCATAAAATTTCAAATATTATTTCATAGACCTTCTTACATAGAATCCCAAATTTGTTCCTATGATTTTAGACCAATCCAAGTGTACTTTTTGTGATCCTTTGTCTAAAACATAATTATACCATTCACTTTTGTCTAGCTTGTTTGTCAAAAAGAACCTAGTTTTATAACATTTTTTGTGAGAAAATAAACTATTGATAAAGTGCCTTTTTTTCATACCTTATACCTAGTTGATCAATTTAATGTCCAAGAATAAAATGCCTAGTGTTTTTTAGAAGTGATTCAAATCCATTATATTAAAACTTTCATCTATTTCAAAGTCTAGATTTTGATGTCACTTGGCCAAAAGTCATAACACATGCCTTGTTTGAGCCTATCTTATGATGCCATGTTTGGCCAAAAGACCTAGAAACTTTTAAACTCTTAGATTAGACTGATTTGAAACAATTCAACCTTAGATTTTGATATTTTGATTTTAGGTCCATTTACTTGCTTATCTTTGTGTGAATGGTGAAATGTTATATACTTCAAACTAGCTTGTTTCCTCACAAATATTTTCATAAACCTTTTGATCATTTTGACAAATTTAGACCAAGTTGAAACACCATATATTTTATATTTTGTCCTTTTTAGAGTTTGTATAACTCTTTAACCTTTTATCACAAAAACATTGACTATGGATCCCAACATGCATTCCTATACTTGTAGTGGACTCATGTATAATCTAAAGATTAGTAATGTAGTTACATAGAAATAAATGGTGCAAAACCCCTATGTAAATAATATTATTACTGAGATGATGGATTATTATCCCTCTTATAATATGCAATTAGGGGCACAAATCCAAGATCCATTTGCTAACTATTTCGTTAACACACCACCTTACATAGAACATGACAAAGAGTAAACTACATAATACCTAGCTACAATACCCATAGTGGATGAGCTAGTTCCTCAACAATCATATTTTACTAATTCGGTTTCCATGTATGATCCATTTTTGTTTGAGAAACATTTTTTAGAGAACAAAGATGAAATTTTGGTTCGAGCCATCAAGGTAAGGGCCAAGTTTCTAGTAGACTGCCCCCAAGAAAATTTACCAAGTCTAGTAAGAGTTCTCCACAATATTATTTATGATCAACAAGATTATTCCAACAATACTATGGCTCTAGTCCACAAAACATGCCAAGATCCTAACATATCTAATTAAGGCAAAAACATCATGTGAGAGAACTTTAACTAAATGCAGACAACCTATCAAACATATCTAAATCTAGCACATGATTTCAATTAGATGAACATGGTAAGTAAGCCTCTCATTGACCTATTTCATTTAATAGGAGTATTGATAGAGTTAATTAGATAAGAGAATCTAAATTCTAACCCATTTGTAAAAATTGTTTGAATAGATAACTTGATGCATATTCCCATTATTGAAGAAGTATCTTTAGCCTTTATACTGAATAGTGAGCTAAACATAGTAGATATTATGCAAATAATGTCTAGTCCTAATCAAAGTGGTACTAACATGCAAATAATTAGCCAAAAACATGTGCCTATAGTTAATCCTATGAATAGGTCATCATACCAGGGAGTAGGAGTTTCTACACCCCAACCTCAACTGACTAATTCCTCAAATGTACAACTTATGGGATTAGGTAATCAAATAATGACCAATATCATACCTTAATGATAGAATGTGACAAATATTACTCCTTCTCAATAGGTAACAAGTAGTATTCCACAAAAATAGGCACAATCTAGTGTACCAATGCAATAGCTTATAAATACATTACCACCTCAATTAGGGATAATAAATGTTCCACCTTGCTAGGTAAAAATAAACATATCTCTTCAATCATAGACTAATATGCCAATCCAAAATCAAGTAATGACTAGTTAATAATGTGAAAATATTGGTCAATGATAGATTCCAAATCTACAACCTAATTTCACTTCCTCATAGGGATTCATACAACAAAGAGATCCCCATGTTTCTCAAGTACCTACTAGACAACCATTGGTTCAAAATATGCCATAAATATGGAGATAAGGTCTAGGTCCATAAGTTCCCACTCAATAATAATGTTTGATTAGTTGGTAACATGTCCCTTTCTAACCACAGTAGGAATAATATAATTATCCCTCTATCCCAACCATAAAATACCCCAAATCAAACCTTTATCACCAACCTGAACTAGAATATCCTGCAACTAAATGTGTAATTTTTATATACATCCTAATCCATCTATGTATAATCCTAGTCCATTCCTCAGCCCAATAAATATACCCCAATAGGTATCTCTATCATACCTTTGTCAAAGTGTTCCACTTTTTACCTCCCAACCATCTATCCAAACCCAAATTCTCCCTCAAACCAATATTCCATCTAGTTTCCTATCCCAAGAATTCCAAAAAATGAAGGATGAAATCGCTACAATTCAAGTTGGTAAACAAACTAAAAATTTCAAATTGGATGACATATGTTTCTATCCATTCAACATGGAGTATCTATATATAACATTTCCCCTAGGATATGAACCACTAAAATTAAATAAATACAAATGGAAAGGTGGCCCTAAGGCTCATTTGACCAAATTCTTTATCACATGTCAACTAGTGACATATACCTTTTGCTATTGTTTCCAAGGAGCTTGGTAGGGCAAACCTTGGAGTGGTTTTTGAAATTACCCAAAAATTTATTAGCAAATTTTGATGATCTTTTTGATAAATTTGTGTAGCACTTTTCCTATAATCTAGAGCATGAGATTTCATTAGTGGACCTGACACAAGCAAAGTAAAAAATGGTGAGAGTTTTTCAAGTTATTTATAGTAATGGAGAGCCCTTCTGATCCATTTTACCCATAGTTTAAAAAATAAAGAATTATCCATTGTGTTTACTAAAAAATTTCATAGTGAGGTAGCCTATCATCTAGAATTACAATGTGCACATACGTTTAAAGAGATAATTGATAAAGGATTGTTGATTGAGTGGGAACTCATCAATAAAGGAGTCATAAAGCTTAATTAAACTAATAAAAATCAAGGTACCAATTAGGAAAATGAGAAACATCCTAATCAAGTGTAAGCATCATAATCCGCATAGGCCAATAACCAAGAAAGACCAAATAAATTTTACCATAATAGGAATGTTGTGGGAAATGGAGTAACTAAATCCTGTCATGTCCAAAATATGTAAACCTTATCCACACCACTTTTTTAGCTTACTCCCACCTATCAACCTCTCTAACCAATGCCAAAAGCATAATAACCAAAACTTGCACAACCAATACAACAACATTTACCATTGCAAACCACTCCTCCTATGAGAGTCGTGCCTACACGTTGTGTCTTTAGTGACCTAGGAGAACCTATTAAATATATATTTCACAAGCTTGTTGTCACTAATCTAATTAGTTAGCCTATACAAAAGCATTATCTATAAGGCATTCCTTATCTTGATTGGTACCATGAAAATGAATTTTGTGACTATCATTGGGTTAATGGGCATAATCTACAAAGATGTGTCTAAATCAAGCATTTAATTAAGAATATGTTGGAGAATGGGGAGGTAAAATTGGATAATGGTGATTCCACCTCTAATAAAACTCTTGGGATCTATCAAAACCCCTTTCCTTGATATAATAATCAATAGTAATAGAATAATCAACAACAAAAATAATAATAATGGCCTATGCAACAACAAAATCAATAGTATCAAAATCAAAGGTTAAACTAGTAGAATCAACAAAATTAGTAGCAGAATGCACAATGACAAAATAATGGACAAAACTAAGGTTAGAATGGTAACAACCAACAAACCTACCATGTAGTTTCATATGAATACAACAAGGTTGCAGGTCATATTGTAGGGGGTAGTGTTAATACCATCTATATTAATCCTAGACCAAACACTAACTAGTCTAGACCATTCATAGACAAATATATTTATCCAAATTACATGGATAATCCTCCTTTGACCTAGGAGTGCATATAGGCAGACTAGAAAACTAGGACTTCCCATTTTGAATCTTATAGTGACAACTCATTCTTGCCACATGACCACATACAAGTACACCAGCAACTGAGACTTGTCTTATCTAGTCACACACCATCTCCAACATCAGTTAAAAATAATGGTCTAGTATTTAATATTCATTATAAAATCATAAATCAGAGGTCAAAGATTACTATCCTAGGCCCACAACCATCTAATTTCATCCAACCAACAATTTAGCCTTAGAATAAACCATTAACAATTGACCAAGATAAGAAGTTTGATATTGTGAAATAATTATAGAAGACACTAGCACAAATTTCTATCTTAGATTTGTTGTGAACATCAATAATCCATAAGAACATATTGAATGAGTTTTTAACCCAATCCACTATTTCTAGTGACATATCCCCTAATAAATTTCAAGCTTTGGTTGGACACCTAGCTCCAGCCCAACAAGTAATATTCAACCAAAGTGATATGTCTTCCCTTGGCCTGCTCCATAATAATCCATTATATATAGAAGTTTGTATCGAAAGGCATAAATTAAAATGTGTCCTTATAGACAATGGATCTAACCTCAACATAGTGTCTCTAAAGTTCATCAAGCTTCTTCGGTACATAATGATAGATCTCCAGCTAGAAGCAATAACTATTAAAGCTTATGATAATTAGGAATGAAAGTCATAAGGCATCATTAGTTTACCAATCATCATTAGGCCCTTGACCCATGATACACATTGCCATGTGCTAGATTTTGAGTTATCATACAACATGCTTCTAGGCAAGTCTTGGTTACATGAGATTCATGTAGTCCTGTCAATGTTGCACCAATGTATCAAGTTTTCCCACTTAGGGATGGAAGTGAATATTTCAAGAGATTTACACCTGTATGAACACTGCAAGCATCTTGAGGCCAAATTTCAAAGCTATAATTATTATTACAATATGAATCCAAGTTTTAAAAAGGATAAAGGAAAGGCTATACTTATTGATCCTTCATTAGATAATTGTATAGATCCTAATACCTTAGATTTTATTTCCCATATGCCACCTCTTGAAGCTTCTAATCATTTCACCATTTTAGATAATGGACTGGGAGAATATGTGACCCATGATACATTTCATATTGCAAATATTCCTTAGAATCTAAAAACCTTTGGGAAACCTAAAGTCACCCCACATATGCATTGGCAATAAAAGAACAAAAATAAGGGACCTATCACATTTGTACCAACATTTTCCCTAGAACTTGACCCTCTTGAAGGAGATAAATCATGGCTATACAATGACAACCAAGCTAATTATTATAAAAATACAAATTATCATATTCCCAATAGGATCATGGAGCATCACAAATATGAATGAAGAGGCCTCAAATTGAATCAACAAGGAACCATCAAGCCAATTTCCATGACTAAGTATGAAAGACCTTATGAACTTAGATTTAAATCACATTGGGGTAACCCCACATATCTTGCACAAACTCCATCACCGTTGACTAGTGATGATGATGCTGATAATGAATTAGAGTTTAATCATAGCCTCACCTTTGTTGACCTAGCTAAAGCTAACCTATTTGATAACAATACCATTTATACCCTTATCCTAGTTGTTCATCACAACCCATTGCCATTATACTATCCCCAACTAATAGATTGAAACCAATAAGAATCAAGTCTGTCAATTAATGAGTTTCAAAACAATGAGGCATTTTATGATTTCTTAGGCCTTACAGACAACATTCTATTAGGAGATCACAAATCAAGATTCTCAATGACATTGGATCTTGTAGCCTATTTTAGAGAGTGAGTGAACACCTTTAGCTGAAAACAAATAAGTAAAACATTGAGGTCCCAAAGTGAAAAACTCTTTAAGGCACTTTTCAACTAGGAAAGAAGTAAAGATAAAGGCCAGTCTAGTGGTGAAAACCTATTTTAGGCACCATTAGATGAGGGCATTCATTGTTCTTTGAATTTAGACTAGGAGACCAGCAACGATGAAATTGCTTGTGGATTAGAGTTCAAATTTGAGAAATAATAAGAATTTAATCAAATTCTCTGAGAATTTATAACTATTTTTTTTACATGTCCAGATCTCCCATTAGAGGACTCAGATTCATCATGCCTATGAGAAGTTAAAGAGTAAGTCTTAATAGAGGACATTGACATAATCCAATAGTTCAAATTTTTGCCTACTATCCTAGAAGATGGTTCGACCCTTCTAGTTAAAGACACAATAGAGGTAAATATCAGGACTTCATCAGACCTAAAGTGGATAAAATTAGGTTCATCCCTCAATAAGGAGGAACATGCTGTCTTTATAGCTCTGTTGAGAGAATTTGTAGATATCTTTGCATGGGCCTATTTTGACATGTTAGGTTTAGACCCTACCTTGGTTCTACACCACCTTGTGGTTAATCTTCATGCTAAATTAGTAAAACAAAACTTACATAAGATTCATCCTTGCATTTTTGTCTTGGTAAAGAAAGAGTTAGAAAAAATCTTATAAAAATATGATGTATCGGATCTATTGATTACTTAGAATGGATCTCTAATGTGGTACTTATTAGTAAAAAACCTAAAGGGATCAAATTTTTTACTAATTTTCAAGATATTAATAAATCTTGTCCTAAATATGATTTCGCCTTGCCTAATATTAACATGATCATCGACGACATAGTGGATTATGAACTAATTTCACTCATGGATGGCTTTTTATGATACAACCAGATCCAAATCGCACTAGAATACCAACATAAAAAAATATTCACCATTCCATGGGGAACATTTTATTATCAGGGAATACCATTTGGGCTTAAAAATGCTAGAGTTACATATCAAAGGGCCATAACTATCATATTCCATGATATAGTGCATGATATTGTTGAAGACTATGTCAATGATATATTAGGAAAATCTAAAACTAGAGTCAACCATCTAACAGTGCTACATAAAAATATTTGAAAGATTACAGAAGTAAAAAGTTAAACTCAATCCAAATAAATGTGTGTTTGGTGTAACTTTAAGAAAATTACTTGGCTTCATCATGTCTCATAGAGGTATTTAAGTCAATTTAGCTAAAGTTCATGATATAAATGAGATACCACCACCAACCAATTTGAAGCAACTTCATAGTTTATAGGGTAAGATCCAGTCCATTTGATGCTTTATCTCTTAGTTAGCAGATAAGGGCCATCCATTTATACACCTTTTGATGAAGGGAGTTATATTTCACTAGGATGATCACTTCCAGACAACTTTTCAACAACTCAAAGACTATCTTGTTAATCCACCTATTTTATTACCTCCTATGCTAGAAAAGCCACTTTTGTTATACCTATTATCTACCAATAATGCTCTAGGGGCACTCTTGGCTCAACATGATGACAAAGGAAAGGAGCATGATATATACTACCTAAGCCATACCTTGGTTACATATGAACATAACTATACACCTATTGAAAAAGCTTATGTAGTTATGCTATTTGCATCTTAGAAATTGTGCCATTACATGTTGAATAATAAGACAATGGTAATTTTAAAAGTAGATCCACTCAAGTATATAATAACTAAAATAACATTGCAAGGAATAATGGCTAAATGGATCATGCTTCTTAGTGAGTTTAACATAGAGTATGTCAATCAAAAACTAATCAAGGGATAAGTTCTTATAGATCAACTTGTTGAAGCACCTCTCATAGACACACACCCCCTCATGTTTAAATTTATTAATGAATCTATCATTACCATCATTGACACACCCCTTTAGGAGCAATCCTAAAATCTATATTTTGATGGTTTATTCACTACACATGGATCAATGGTAGGCCTATTATTTATTACACCATAGGGGGATCTAATCCATAAATCATTTAGAATAAGCTTTCCTTATACAAACAACATGGCCGAGTATGAATCACTTACTATACGACTATGAAAAATAGTGCATTGGAGTATATATTATCTTCAAGTTTATTGTGATTCTCAGTTAATCATCAATCAGGTCATAGATCATTTTTAGACCAAAGATGACAAGTTAGCTCCATATAAAGTCATGGTCGACACTCTTAAAAAATAAATTACCAACACTAAGTTTAATCATATACCAATGGCTAGTAATATAACTATAGATTCCATGGCTACTATTGGTTTTCCAATTTGACAAATAGATAAAGCTAGAGAGTATCAATTCGTCATCAAGAATTTATTAGTACCAGTTCATGAACCTTCAACCATCACAATGATTTATGATATTATTGGTCCTAATTCTATCTAGTACTTAGAACTTTACAACTACCTTCAAGACTAATTTTTACCACCTAACCTATCTCAAAAACAAACCAAAGACTTCATTCATCATTCCACTCATTATAATCTACTTAGATCTACCATTTACCATCATAGTTTTGATGGAACTATGCTTTATTATTTAACTTCAGTAGAGTTTACATTAGCATTAAGATAAGTTCATGAAGGATTATGTGGAGCCCATTCTAATGGGGAATTCCCATCCAAAAATCTCTTGTGTAATGGTTATTATTAGCCCATAATGGACACAAATGCCACTGCATATGTAGAAAAGTATGACAAATGTCAATGGCATGCTAATCTAATTCATGCCCTAGCAAAAACTCTAAAATTGATGTTGATACCATGGCCATTTTATATATAGGGACTTCAAATCATTGGGAAGATTAAACCCACTTCATCTGACACCCATAAACATATCCTTATTTCTACTGAATATTTCACTAAGTGGGTTGAAGCTATACCCCTCACTTACGTGATTGGAAAGCAAATTTCCAAATTCATTTTCAACCATCTCATTTGCCATTATAGTATCCCCTTTGACATTATATGTAATAATGGAGTATCATTCAATAATAAAGATGTTAATTAGCTATGTACTGAATATAACATCATAAAACATTTTTCTATAGTATATTACCCTCAAGGTAATGGCCAGGTGGAGGTATCCAATAAAACCCTTCTCAATATTCTCAAAAAAATTGTCAATGATGTCGGTCATGATTGGCACCTCAAGATATTCCATACCCTTTAGGCATACCATACCAATCATCTTACCCCCACAAGATCCACTCTATACTCACTTGTTTATGGTACTAAAGCCATCCTTCCCATTGAGGTTGAATTTCCCTCCCTACACATCTCCTTCAAGCATGTCCTAAATGATCATTACTATCGAGTAGCTCACTTACAAGAGCTAAAACTAATTGATGAGAAATGCACAATTGTGATAAAAAATCTTCAAGCATATTAGAACTAACTCAAAGGCCACTATAATTGACATGTTAAGTATAAAACATTTGAACTTAGTGATCTTGTTCTTAAATAATACCATGGCTAAGAATAATCATAAAGGAAAATCCAAACCAAAGTAGATATAACCTTGGATCATCATTGTAGATTATGGATCGGGAGCATACAGACTTGCCACACCAGATGGTGATAAACTTTCAAAGCTAGTGAATATTATACATCTAAAGTGGTATTATGCTTGAATGTTATGGTGTATTATCTATAAGGACCATTTTAGTTATGCCATTTTGTCTCGATTATTATTTGTACAAATCCCATCCTTATCTATCCTCTTTGTTGTATACACTTTCTTCTTTCATTCTATTGACCTAGTATGTTCTAAAGCCTAGCTCATTTGACCTTGGTTTTTATCATTCATTATACAATTTCAGCATCAAGGTATCTAATCAGTTCATTAGTTTGTTCAATTACTTTAGATAAAGACCTTGGGATAGTTTGACAAAAGTTTTGATAGTTGCATACTCTATGTGATATTTCTTTCTTACCACTGGTCTTGATACTAATTATAACCACCTTTGGGAAAATTAGTAACATTAATCTATGTTTTTATGTCATGGTTATAACTGCCTATGGGAAAAATATGGTAAACATTAATCCTTGATGTACCAAATTGCCACTTTTTATGTGTCACTATGGCTTTATACCAACTGTGCCTATTTTATTTGAATTGATTGTTGCACTAGTCAAATTCATCTGATATAATGGTGGAACTATAGTTACTTGATGTCCTACTTTGGGACTATGTAGGTAGTGCTCAATACTTGTTAAGGTTAGCTTAGTCACCCTAGGCCATGCTATCACCATTTTTCCAATAACCTCAGTCATGCTCTCACCATTTAGTAAATGACCTTAGTTTAAATACTCTCATTTTTTGGTGAGCTTGAACCATTTAGTGTCTCATCATTCTTAATTGAGTTGAGAGACTCCAAAAAAATTCCAAAAACATTTGAAAAACCATTAGAAAAGAAAAAAATCATTGACCACTTCTTTTCCTTAAAGATTCTGGGAACCCTTACTAAGTTACAAGAAAATCACTTGTCATTTAGTTTCCCCATCCTTTTTAGCCTTTTTATCTCATAAACTTACCTTTTTTTAAGCCCATTCCTCTTCTTCTCTAACATCCATTCTATTTTTTTCCTTAGTTATCACATTCTCCCCATTCCCTGGGAGAACTACATTTGGCTTGAAATTTTTTATTAGATATTACATCCATGGAACTATGTAGGTAGCATCCACTTTCCTAGTGCATATGGAGATAGCTCGGCCACCCCCTTCCTTTTCTTATATTCCTATATTTTTTTATTTGTTAAGTTGTTACCTATTTTTTATGGGCAATGTTCATAAGTTTTCTATTGTTTTTTTATTTGTCTCTACATATTTTATTTATTTGTCTATCTGTTTGTTTGCTTTTATCACTATTGCTTTGATTCAATTTATGTGTATTCATTAGGTGATTCCTTGCCCACACTTATACTTGAATCCATCCATATTCATATGTATACATTGTCATCATGGTTTATATCACTGGTGCATTATTTTATATTGAGTATTAGATTATGGGAGTCAATCCTCATGCATATTTTGGCCAAGTCTTTATGGTGTTCTATCATGAAGCCTACCATCACATGCTAAAATAACCTCAGCTTCAATAAGTTTATTCAAAAATGTCAGCACCTCTTGGACATTGACATCCTTATTCCATCCTAATCATATCCCAAATAGAGTAATTAACCATAAAATAATTTCAACCTTTATTAGTTTGGATGAACATATCCCTAATAGTAGGTTGTTATAATTCATAATTAACCCTTTGTGTTAAGTTATCATCATCCTTTTCCATATTTATCATGTTTTCCATAATCGGGGTCCAATGATTATAACCACATATGGGAAAACTATTTCACACCATCCCACCTTCATTTCTTAATGATTATAACCACCTTTGGGCAAATCATTTAATTGTCACCACTTTACTTTTTCTACCCATACAGTGGCATGTTATTCTCTTGTTTGTCTATCCTAACTAGGGCAGCTCCGTCTTCTTAATGATTATAACTACCTATGGGCAAACCATTATGTTATCATAGCACATTACCACTATCAGGGTACAATGTTTATAACCACCTTTGGGAAAACCATTGTACACTATCCCACTTGCATGATCAATGACTTTGACTACTTTTTGAATATCATTATGTTTTCACCTCATCATTTTTCCTTTCTTCAGTCCCCTTGTTTCACTTCTTTCTTTTCAAGGGACCGTTTACCACCCTACTTATGCCAATCATTCCCTTTAGGGGGCATCATATAGTAAGGTTATCATCATTGTAGTTGTAGGCATACAAGACCTTTTCATTCTTTGAGAATATGTTATTGTGTTTATATCTTGTAATGCCTTCCCAAATAGGGGTAAACTATAGACACCTAAAGCTAGCCATTGATGACCTTCAATTAGGCTTTTGGCCAATTTCCACCCAAAAGGCACAATTTGGCCTAAAAACACTAAAACACACTAAATGATGTGAAACTAACATACTCAAGTGCCAATTTTGGCCAGGGTATCCTTAAATGGGGTAATATAATTTATGGGCCAGCTAAGTTTGATTAGTTCATTTTGAGTTATAATGCCAAATTTTCACCTAGGTGCTTTGGATTGCTCTTTTCTATCAAATCTTCTTCACAAGACACATTATTTTATTCTTTGTTTTTGGTAACATCATAAATTGGAATATGGATCTAACACATCTAACATAGACTTTCAATTCTAATCTAGTTAAATTTTGGACCAATAACAAGGCATTCTAATCAATTTGAGTAATTTATGCATAAAGTGCTTAATCATGCTTAAGATCTAATTAACCTGAATCAAGGCCTAATCAATAATTCCATGGAAACTTGTTGAAAACTTATTTTTTTAAATGGATATTTAATATATGCATCATCAAGTGATCTCATTTCTTGGGAAGACATCCCTAATCCATAAATGCCACAAATATTAGGATTCATGCCCTCCATGCCTCATCAATGCCTTCCATGATGCCCTCCATGCCTCCTAATTACCCATTTTTCTAATGTAATGATTAGGGTAATTATAAACTTAATTACAAAAATTGAATTTATCCTCAACCACATATCTCAATCTTGAGATGGATGGTTGAGGTTGATTTTGATAAAATACAAAAATCTATAAATAGAGAGGCCATGAACATCATTTATAAGCTATTTTGGTGCAAAGTTATTATGCTCAAATATCTTCAATGACTTGATTATGAAAATTTATAATGCCAAATTTATTCCAAGCCAAGCCAAGCCAAGCCAAAGCCACAAGGTGCCAAGGAGAGATGGAAGTGGCCTAGCTTCCATTGCTAAGGACTTCATGAGTACAAGTTGAGTAAGCCACCACTACAAAGGCATTTAGAGCATCCAAGGAAGGTGAAGGAATTATTGTATTTGATTCATTTATTTTAAGTTGTGTTTATCATTTGATTTTGTTAACTAATCTCTCCCTAGTGTCTAAGCCTAGAGATGTTATGCTATTAGTGTGTTTATTTCATTTTTTTTCATTTTGGAACTAACACGATACTAACCATCCTCTCTTGAGTCAAATTCTTAGATCACACTACTCATCCATGAAGGGAGGGAAGTTTCATTATTTGATTAGTGTTGGGGATTGTTGGTTTGTGGTTGGTGTAGAAAAGTGCTCGGATGATGCTCTCCCTCCCCATAAGAATACTACTTATCGAGATGACACATGAGATTGCCATAGATACTTGAGTTCGAGAAATATGCTCTAAGGAAGTCATGTATCTTATATGTACATTATATTGAATTATACTTATTATTGAATATTGTCATGAAGAGTTATAATTACTTATTATTATACATTGACAATAGTGGCTATAAAATTATATCAATTGTGGTTGAGTTAATATAATTAATTTCTATATTTGCATTATGATATGCTCTCATGATATTAGAGATCAATGATATGTGATGTATTATGCTTGTTTGATATTATCATACTTTTAGTATTTTATATCATATATATATATATATATATATATATTGTTGTGGTATAATCTATTTTTTGTACATGTGTTTAATTATAAAAAACACATATTTCTAGTTGACCCTAGTGAGGTTGTTACATTTTTAGAATGTGGTTGAGTACATTTTTCATAATGGTGTGTATGTGGCATAGGAAATAATGTGTGAAACTTTTAAATTATGATATGTGAAGGTGTTTTCCTACTTTTAAGTGTGATTTCTCTCTCTCCATGTTTATGGGGATGGGTGTCTCCCCATTCTAAAACATAATGATAATATTATTTAAGGTAGAATTTGACGTTAATATTTTAATCTATTAAACTAATAAGTCAATTTATGTCCTTTTTTTTAGAATGAACTGATTCCCATTCTCAAATGTGATACTCTTTCTCTTCATGTTTTAAAATCATTTGTTTACATTTGTATTATTGGGTAAGACCAATGTTCCAAATTCAAGTCATAATGATTACATGGTTATAAAACATGCTTTTAACTTGTTATTCATTTGTAGGACTTGGATATATTACTTTAAATGATGTTTTTGAATAATTTAATAATCATAATAAATAATTTATATTTTCATATTCTCCTAGTACAAAGATATTATATTTATAGCAGGTGTAACTGATAGAGAGAGAAAAGATGAGGAATAGTTTGTTGAGATATACTATCTCAAAATCTATTATAAAGGCCTTTGGTATATTCATTCTATATCATTTAAATAACACATGTTTGAGATTGTGCTGAGCATAAAACGTATTATTTTTAATGTATTGACTATTAAATGGAGCATACAAATAAGAAAAAAAACATATTATATTATTCAAATATAACTAAAAATGTCATAATATAAAAAAAGTGGCATGGTTCATTTTTTAAAAATGCCAAAAATATTTGTGTTATACCTATAATTAAGAAATAGAACCATATACAAATGGTTAAAATAGAGGGGTATAAAGTAAAAAAAGATTAATATTGGGATGATAATTACCTTAAAATAACTATATCAGTAAACACTACATCCTTTGTCACCTACCCTTTCAATATGGATAAGGAACTTTTCATGCAATTTTTTCCTATGAAGATGAGGCAAATATTGGACAAAATAGAAAACGAAATGTCATTATAGAAATTCCATGAGTTAAGGTTATCTACAAGTGAGAATAAAATCTTAAAGTGAGATGTAAAATAATTCAAAAAATGTGAGTTTTCAACAACATTAGATATTAATTTTCTGATTTAATGAATAATCATTTAATATTGGAGTTAAATATTTTCATCTAGCACTATCCAAATATTAGTATCAATCACTTGATAAATCCAGTGTTGATATAATACTTAGTTCAATTCTATATAATCATGTGTCTCTTTATCAAGCTGTAATGTTTATTCCCTTTAAGAAAATAATGGGTGACATCTTGGATATAGGGTTTGAACATGATTTATAAGATATTGAGATTTACTTCTAGATTATTGATGTAAAACATACCATCAAAGCTCAAAACATAAACTAGAAAACCATAACTTTGATGCTTATTGTCATAGAATAAAATAAATTTCTTATCATATTATATCAATC
The DNA here is from genome assembly GCA_037957365.1 of Torreya grandis. NCBI lineage: Eukaryota > Viridiplantae > Streptophyta > Pinopsida > Cupressales > Taxaceae > Torreya > Torreya grandis. The sequence continues at coordinate 765,673 of JARHVA010006673.1, read as the reverse complement.
AAGAACACAATAAATCAAATAATTAATATTTGAAAACAACAAAATATGGGTTTGCATAAAATTTATTGATTGGTTCTAAAAATCAAGGTAGACCTAGATCATTTAAATAATACTATAATTCCCTAGTAGTGACCACGAGAGTTCACATTACTATAAGGTACATAAAATATTTATTTTAATTAAAATAACAATAAAAATTTGAAATGTCTTTGTTAACAATCCATGGATCCCTTGAATATTTATCTTTTTCCTCAAGTATGATACTCTTTTATACCATGTGTTTGAGAATGGGTGGATGTCCATTAAAAATTTTGTGTACTAATCCATCACACCTATTTCCTCACAGGACTATTTTTTATAATATAAATTAATGGTAGGTGGACACCAAATAGAAATTATCATAATTTGATCCCTTGAATATTTATCTTTTTTCTCAAGTATGATACTCTTTTATACCATGTGTATGAGAATGGGTGGATCCTCATTAAAAAATATGTGTACTAATGAATAACACCTATTTCCTCACACTACTATTTTTTATAATATAAATTAATGGTAGGTGGACACCAAATAGAAATTATCATAGTTTGTATGACTATGGATTTATCTATCTATTAATTCATGACCTTGATTACTTTATAGAATTATTACCATCCACATGTTTTAATCATGAATCCTCATGGTCATGGGGCCATGTAGTTATGAATTTCACTTTTTATGTTCAAGTCATATTTTTTCGACTCTACATATATGATGAATTCATAGTTTTACTTTTATCTTCAAATCTATTTGGCCATGTACTACAATCTTACATAGTATTTTTATCTTAGATTCAAATATTAATTTATTTATCATGCTCATTTGAAGTGAAATACATGCTATTTTTTGATTTCTCAATATCAATAAAGTCAAGATGTTCCTCAAAACTTTGAAATGCATTTATGTACATTCCACATATTTTTTTAATATCTCACCTTTATTTGGTATTTATTTTACGTACACACATTTCATCATTACGTTTTTCACATGCATGTGGTAAAATTTTATGCAACATGTCCTAATTTAATTCAAAGTCTCTATATTATCTTATTTTTATCATGTGGATGTAAAATATATGCATGAGGTCATCGATTTATCAAAACAAAACTTATAATTTAAAGTAAAAGGGGACTCTATGGACATGTCAACTTATGAATTTATTTTTGAAATTTGATTGGGTATGTTTATAATAATAATGTATATGTGGCATTGGAAATAATTAAAAACATTTATAATTAGGATATGTAAAGGTAGTCACTCATTATTAAGTGTGATTTTCAAATTCTTCATGTTTTTCAGAATAGGCATCCACCCATTCTCATAAACAATGATAATTGTATTACTTATAATTACAATATCTATTTCAATTAAACTAATAATAAACATTAAAATTTTATGTACATGACAAATTAAGAAATCTCATTTTTTCATGTTTTGATAAAGGCCTTTGAAAAAGACCTGAATATTATTTTTAAATCAAAATTGGATAGCCTAAATTGTTTAATTACATGTTGTCCCAAAATGGTTTATAAACAATATTTCAAGAAACAATTAATGGAAAATATGACCAAAAATGTTTTTGGATGAATTAGGGGTATGCTTATATATTTTATACATCTTAAATTGGTCAAGAAACCACACATATCATGTCTTTTCATTGTCCTTTTCATAGGATACTCTGACTAGAGAATATGAGCCTTGTTCGCATTAGTTATGTCTTGATTTTAATTATCTTGGTATTATTTCTTGTTTGAGTCACCTTTTTTTCCATAGCTAGTCATCCAAAATGTTTTAATCAGTCATTCCACCTTAACCAGGTTGTGTTCCCTGTACCAATGCTATTCCCCTAGGTCTCAAGCCTATAGGATAGGAACCTTGGGAATGGATTTTAGCATTGTACCCTAGGATCTCTTATTTTTGATGCTCCTATCCTTTTACATTTTGAGTTGTAATGGTCATTTCTCTTTGTTTAAGAGGTCTTAAACCGTTCTTAGCCCCTCCCTTAAGTTTTGTTTATCTCTTAAATGTCAACAAATGTAAATAAAGATCCCAAATTCAAAATAAAGATTCTCCTATATAAAATAATTCACAAGGAATTTTATATGTAGCACTGACTACTTTGACATAGTACATAATTAAAAATTTGTCATTAGTATAGCTTAACATTCTGCATCACACATAGATTTGTATGCTTGATCAAGGAAGGGCCTAGGTAAATTTTCATTATTACATCTACCATGCACATTTATTATGCATGTTACCTAAGGGAAAACTACATTTGATGTGATACCTTAGCTTGATGTTTAATGTAGGCAGTGATCATGACAATAGGGGTTCTAGATTGTGTGATCATATTTCCCCTAACATAGTTTTTCCCCCTTTTACTTTTGATGTGTGTTTTTTTGTGTGTAGATATACCTGGGGTTTTAATATTAAAATATCTCTATAATTAATTCCATCATCATTCAACATATGAAATTTCATAAACAGGATCACATAAGATAGTGCAAAGAACTTAGAAAATTCATGTTTGTGTGACTAGTTTGGACAATAGTGGTATGAGTGGACAACAATGATAGACCCTAAAGTGTCATGTTTTCAATGGTCCTATCCTTTCAATGAATCAAAAATAGATCTAGGTTTTTGACATTTTCCCAATCATGTATAGTAGTTTTCAACCTTTGAAATTATCATCTCAATCTATTTTTGTAGATAAGTTACTTCTTTTCCCTATGTAATTAGTTTTGTGTGTGTGTGTGTGTGTGTGTGTGTGTGTGTGTGTGTGTGTGTGTGTTTTAATATATTTGATTATATTTTATCCCTTAATATATAACCTTTACTATTTAGTAACTAAACCCTAATTTCCAAAAAATAATAAAAAATTTGGTGAACCCGACTTACTTTGAACAAATTGATAACCCTAGGTACCCTTAGCGTTTTTCTTTCATATTTTTGTGCAAAAATTCAAATTCAAATTCTTGATTTTTGCATAATTTTTTTGTGCATTTATTTTATTCAAATTTATTTTAGAATTTAAATTATTGAAATCATTTTCAAAAAATTTAAAACCCCAACCCAAAACCCTAGATTTCCAAACTAGGTCCTCAAACCCCAAGCCTTCCTCTCTTATAAATTTTAGATTTTTTTTTGAATTTTTGCAAATTGTTTGAATTGTCAAAAATATTTTCAAAATCTCTATGGTAGTAGTTAGTCTTTTATTTATTTTCTTAATATTAATTTTACATATTCTCTTTGGTGAAAGAAATAAAATGGCCACTAAGGCACTAATTCCCTCTCATCCCATAGATCGATTTCTAAATTTTTATCATAATTATGACAATGAATGGAAAAAATTGAAAAATTACACATTAGCCAAAAACATGGAAAATGATTTAATTTAAATTGAAGACAATTGTTTTTTAATGAAGAATATGATGATACATATGAAATTGATAGCTAATAAAAATTAGTTGCATCTTCTTCTCTCAAACCTATCTCTTTTATTCCATCTTCTAAAGAAAATAATTTTTCTAAATGGGAAAGGTCATTTTCACCTCATTCTCCTATGCACAATGCACCAAATGAGCAAATTAGTCATGCATTTCCAATTGAATATCTCATTGGTGATAACTTACTTCCATTTGAACCTAATCTCTCTCTCTTTTTTTGCTACTTCTATGTTCAAATTATAACAATATAAACATAATAGAATCAAATTGCCAATGCATAGTTCAAATGACTCATCTCAATTTCCTAACTCTACTTGTCATCTCAAAAAATGGAAAAATAATGTTTAAATGATAACTCTCTTACTCTTACTTCTCATATTTCAAATGAAAATAATACATGCACTCCATTAAAGGATACATAGATGCACATAGTATTTCAAATTCACATGACAATTTATTTCATATTAGAAAAGAATTAACATATTCTGTTACCCCTCTCCCTAGTGATGATGGAAGTGATAATGAGTATGATAGTGAACATGAAAATGAATATGAAAATGAGTGAATATGATTTTTTTTATTGTGACAATGCATGGAATAATGATAACTATTATACATATAATGAAGAAGAAAATGGATCTCATGCTTTTAACTCTTCTCTCACTCCTCTCAGAAATATTGCATTAAAAAATTTTGCTTCTAATTATATGCATGATCATATTTCAAATGATTCACATGTCAATAATAACATCACATATTTTATTTAATTATAATGTGATTTACTAAATAATAAAGATACCAATGAATCTCCCAAGCCATCCCCTATTATAGTAGCACCTATTTCTCACTCTTCACCCAAATAGAATGGTAGCCTACATCCCTCTATTAAGGTCCAAGTTACCATTCCAATAAAGGTTCAAGTGATTGTACCACCTCTCTATGATCCAATTTATAAATGTAACTTCCAATGGCTAAAATAAATGATCAAATTCAATAATAAAATGAACCACTTCAAGATACTAATATACCATCTCGAGAGATTATTTCTTTGATGTATGTAGTTGGTGTATTACAACACCAAGTACATCTTCTTACTTTGGAAAACAAGGATTACAAGTCTTATATGAATGCCAATGACTTGCATGGTAACCCTCTTCCAAAAACATTTGTAAAAGCTTCATTGCCTAAGCATTTCTAGATACCATCATTGCCTCAATTTGATAGAACTGGAGATCCATTCGTACACCTTAAAGCATTTTAGAAGGCTTTTCCATCTCATGGGAGTCCTTCAATTATAATTAAGTTATTACAATAGACATTAGTAGGTAATGTATAGAATTAGTTATTTTATCTACTACCTATTAGTTCCTTACATACATATGATGATTTAGAGGAGGATTTTCTTATATATTATATAACAAACAAGGGCCCTCATGTTACATATGAGAAACTTGCCACATTGCATCAGAATAATTTAAAGCTAGTTAGTGATTATATCTTATTATTCAAGACACACATGTTAATATTGATCTATAAACCAATATATTTAGAGATTCAACATATATTTATTAAGCGGATTTTCCAACCCCTCCTAGAGCTTATGTTATATCAGAGTTCTCTTTTAGGCACTTATGTTATATAATTCTAGATTTGGAGAAGAAATTAGGATTGATTGAGTCAAATTCAATTGATCAACTTACTTGGAATTTCACAACATTACTTCCATTTATCATCCACCATGTCCTAAATAAGATATGAGATCACAGCCATAAAAACAACTAGTTAAGAACAAAAATCTAGTTTCTAGAGCACCACCTATAGTATGCACTACAAAGAATAGAAACAAGGCACGACTATAATTGTATTCAAAGAAAGATAGCCCATATGTCATATTATTAACACTATTAGATAATATGTTAATCACATTTCCTTATACTCATCAATGAGATCCACATCTCTTACATAGACAACCACATCAACCCTTTTATAACTATCATCATATCCATGGACATAGAGATAATGATTGTTATGGACTTAGTGATTGCATTAATATATGTGTTGATAATGGCATCATAGAATTCACATAGGGGTCACTGAGATCTCCTTGATCATGGATTCCTAAATCTCATTCCTCCATAATTGAATCATCCTAGGACATTGCTTCATAGGAAACATCGGTTACTCATAATGAGAGTGATGTAGTTTCTAAGATAGATCCTTATAGGAGAGCTCATATCCCACCTACTCAGAGGGTTAGGAGACTAGTAAAATGAGAGCAACATACATATAGTAGTGTATTTTGAGGAGTACATAGTGTGATTCCACATACATATCTAGCATAGTGACATGTACTATAGCAAAGTTTTCAGGGTCCTATTATATATCTAGTGTAGTGTAAGGAGTACATAGTGAAATTCCACATACATATCTAGCATAGTCACATGCACTATAGCAGAGTTTTTAGGGTCCTATGTAACAACCCACTCTGATTAAGATTAGATGAACCCACATCATAGAGTACTTCTTTAGATAGATATTCACTATAGTTAAGTTTATAGGGTCTTATCTCATATAACTTGTTATGATTAAGATTAGATGAACCCACATCACAATGTACCATTCCAAATAGATATTCACTATATCTAAGTTTTTAGGGATGTATTTCATGTAAAAACCCACTATGATTGAGATTATATGAGCCCCCATCATAAGCTAAAGTTCTATCTCAATCTATTAGTTAGTTTTATGCATCACAAGAAAGGCCACATGGTTTTATTTCATGTAGAAATCCACTATGATTGCATATAGATGATCTTCCTTCACAACACATAGTTTTACTTATGCATCCATTGAGATTGCATCTTACAAAGTCTTTATATAAAACTATAGTTAATGTACCATGGATAGTATCAGATATAGGACATGTTACTATACAACATGAGTATTATAAGCACTTGTTCAATTGGACATTAGGGTTCAGGTAGTGATACAACACACATTCATAATGGTATCAATTTATAGCATCACTTAGTGGGAAATGATGAAGCCAAAGGACTAGTTAGCCTTTGTATTCTTGAGTCACTTACTAAGATGGATTGGACACATAGTCTAAACATCTATTAGCACACGCATGATGACATAGATTCACTTAGTGGGTGACGATGGATCCAAAGGGATAACCTTTGTATTATTGAGCCACTCTTGAGAAATTTGGCACAAAGTGTTATGCATATAGTGATATATTACATTCCCTTCTACCAAGAATTAACATTCCTAGTTTTAAATAACTATCCCTAGCCAAACTAGCTTATTTAAATCTTGATCTTATCAATATCCTATTTTACCAATCTTAAACCAATTTAATTTATTAAATGAATTTACTAATTACAAACATAAATTTTTTTTACTCACATATAATTCAAAATTAGACATGAGCATCAAACCTATCAACAAATATCAAATCACATCCCAAATACCACTTTATCAAACACATGTAACTTTAACATCAATGTCAAATTAGTTACTTGTAAATGAACCATTTTTAATAAATATACAAGTATATTTCAAAATCCATAACACAATACACTTGATTCAAAATCAAACAAGTATCTATATATATAATGAATTTTTCAAAACATATACACCATATAAAAAATAATCAATCATGAATGGGCATCACTCCCTCACTCTCAGTCTCACTCTCCCCACTAGTACTAGTCCCATAATCCACCCTAGCACTCGATGGCCCTACACCACCTCAAGCTACTACATGCCTCTTAAGATGACTCTCTCACTCTAGTAGATGACCATGATCCTCATGTAAGTCCACATATAGCCTTTTAAGTTATATATACTCATCCATGATATTCATGATAACATACCCAAAATTAGGTGTAGGCATCTTATGCCTATCTATCTCAGCTCTCAGATTATATCTCTCTCATGTTTCCCTAACATATGTATTTTTCACTATAACATCCATATAAAATAGATCAACATGAATACTAGCCATGATCCTCACTCACTCTATCAATCCCTCCTTCATCACATCATCATGTACATTTTATGTGAGCTATTAGACTATCAACTCAATGATGGTGTCCGAATAATCATCATCTCAAATTCTTACCCTAGATTTTGCCTCATCTTACACACCTCCCACTCCATCGACACATAAATTATGACACTACATTAACTATATAATTTGAAATAAAAATAAAATCACAAATCTATACATAAGTTCAAATGTAACCACTGCTTACCTCCCATCATCTGGATCAACTTAGGATATTAATACTCAAGAGCATCCCCTACCTCAATAAGATATATTAAACCCAAAAAATACCTATCCCACCACATAACATATGCATATGTACATCTAACATCATCAACATCTAAAATATTTGTAGTTGTATCCCTCACATCCAAAGGTAATAGTACAAGCTTAGCCTTAGTAGGTCTTATACAAGCTCCTACCCTCATAGATGCTTGCACACTCATCACCCAAACCCTTGATATTAGGGTCACATCTTCTGGTACCCCAAAATATCTAGTCACATGCTCATACTTTAAGTACTCATATACTCCAACCTAGTACTCATGTATCTAATAGCTAACCCTCATATATCAAAACTAAACTCCATTCTCAACCCACTTAGGAAATCCTCTGTAAGGCCTTCATAATTTGTTACTACCCACTAATCTATCTAGCACCTATCTATAATGATCCATCCCAAGGGATGAGATAGCTAATTTATTGGTCCACCACTCTTTAAATGGCTATGGAGGTGCCTATTTCTCCCTTGATAATCCAATCAGCTACACAATCGCTATGTGCTCATAATCATAACAATGCAATAAGGTTGATGTACTCAACCTACCACTAAATTATTCTTATGTAAACCTATAAAAATCCCTATGTAGGTGGGATAGCATAATCCTCCCCCATGAGAATATAGTTCCATATTCCTCCACACTATGCACAATATTGTGCATCTTGTATGAAGTAGACACTCCACTCCTATCCCTAATAAAAAATGATGCCAACAAAATAACCAACCCTTTTATAATTGTATAACACTAGACTACATAATAAGTGACAATAGTACATCACTATCACTCTGTCTCTAGTTTATACTTAAGGGCACATCAAAAAATCATAAGTCTGTATGATCAATGACATCAACACCCATATCATCATTCAAAATGTGATACACATCCTCTAAAGATAGTCTTCTCCCTTGTAAGAAGACAAAAAGAATAAGTATTCAAATTAAACCTCTCACATAAGGTAGTAATAAAATATTAATCCCATTTTACTATGCTTATGTCACACATATGACAAAACCCTACCCTATCCATGACAACTCTCTCATCAATAGATAATGGTAATATCCTCAATCTCTCCATCACCTAGCCCTTATAGAGCTCTCTCATCCATACCTCAATTTGTAAAACACCAAAAATAACACATCTATCAATCAATATTACCAATTAAAAATCTAAGAAAAAAATACCAAGTAGAAAAGTATCATCTAAGAAAATCCTACCCATTAGACAATAACACTGTAGAAAGGATAGCAACACTAGACAGAAACACTACAACTTAGATAATAGTTCTGACACTTAGATAAGAGTGTTGAACCCTAAATAGGAGCACCAAAACTAGAAAAAAAATCTAAGCTACTTTAAGGAGTTTAAAAACACCAAAATAGGCCTAAAAATAAATAAAAAACCAAGCATATGAGTTACTATGGTCACATCACCACTAGCTTAAACTTGGGTTACCATCTACTCAAACTAGGTCATGATAGGTACTTATCTCCCCAACATCTCTCTCACTCTAGAGCTAAAACTCCCAACCTAATCAATACATAAATGAATCAAGAATAAATATAATCTCCTATATTATCCAACTCTTTCAATCAAAACAAAATACCATTTTCCCTATAACTCAAACCTTGTAACTCTATTTTTCAAATATTTTTCTTCCACAAAATCATGGCATTGATACCATCAACATCACTCAAGATTATCTCTCCTACTACCTCATATTCGTACTATGACACAAGAATTTATATATTTCTCTTATATCTAGAATACATACCTTGGTCCTTCACAATCCAAATATGTTCCACATTCAACAACTCAATCTAGTCAAACTAGCAACCTTTCAATCTATTCATAACATCCCAACCTTGTTTCTATTATTGTGCCACTAGTCATCACTTTTATATCAAGATCCTCTATCATATATTTCATCCCTCTCCCCAAAAGGGGGAGATCATTCACACTATTCATATTTATACATTTTCCTAGCATACCAACCCACTCTCATAGGTGGATACACCATGGTTCTTACATAGCCAACATTTAGATAATTAGATTCAACTCAGATTGGTTGAGATAAACAGTGATTCAGATTATATGGGTCACTTAGCATTACTCAAGACATTCAAAGGATTATAATTTTAATTTATAGATACATAGACTATTTATATATAGTGGTTCAAATCATATGGATCCACAATGATTTTTGATTATAGGTAAATAGACTATTCAGATATAGTGGTTTAGATTATATGGATCCATAGTGATTTTAGATTATAGGCACATATCCTATTTATATACATTGGTTAAAATTATATGGATTCATAATGATTTGATATAGATATAAACTTAGATTCTAGATTTAGGGGCATGTACATACTACACGTCTCATACATACAACTCCATATAGCATTGAATAGTTACAAAATCAGATAGCAGACTATAGGTATAGTGTAGATCATAGTGTTTTGGTCTCTAGTTTTACATGAGGTATGGCAAGATATGTCATTTCACATGTGGTTATATATATTACCATATACATATGTATCACTCACATACCAAATTTTGGGGCATGACACATAATTTCATTTTATTCATCACTCAAGATTATATAAATGGAATGAAAATACATGCCATTTTATTCTTAAACATTAACTAGAGTTTTAGATTATACCCAGCTATATCTAGGCTAATCACCAAGTTGGACTACATGATTGTCTACAGTTGTTGGTCCATTGTATTACTTAGATCTAGACTACATGAGTTTGTGTGAGACAAAGGATAGACATTGGTTTTGGGCCTCTAAGCACTTCTCAATTCTAGTTAAAATTATTCAGAGTGGGGGCATGATATATTTTTTTCTTCACAACATACATATTTTATACATACAACTAGATTATATGAGTTTATGTGGGATAAAGGATAGACATTGGTTTTAGGCCTTTGATTATTCTTCATCTTTAATCAAATTTAACATAGGGGTAATAATTTCCCTCCTTCTCCATATTACATGGATTCCACATTAAAATTTAGTATAGGGGGTGTCTAGTCCATGGATCCATTCCCTCTTCAAGAAATATTTGGCTCTCCATCCACTTCCTTGGATAGGAAGTGATTTGGATCCTTGCAGCACATTTATCTCCATGCAGGTAGGTTCATGTATGCATATTCCTTTTCTTTATTTTAATCTAGTATTTAATTTCATTACATCACTAGAATAAAAGGGGGTAAGATGTATACACCTTAAATTGGTCAAGAAGCCACACATATCATGTATTTTCATAATCCTTTTCACAGGAGACCTTGACTAGAGAATATGAGCCTTGTTCACATTAGCTATGTCTTGGTTTTATATATCCTGGTCTTATTTCTTGCTTAGGTCACCTTTTTGTCCATAACCAATCATCTAGAACATTTTGATCAGTCATTCTACCTTAGCTAGGTGGTGTTCCCTATACCAAGCCTATTCCCCTGGGTCTTGAGCTTATATGACTAGATTGCAAGGGTTGGACTATAATACTAGACCCTAGTGTGTCTTGTTTTTGATTCTCTTGCCCTTTTCCATTTTGAGTCCTAGTGAATATTTCTCTTCACTCAAGAGGTATTAAACCCTTCTTATCTCCTCCCTTAAGTTTCATTTATATTTTTAATGTTGGCTAATGTGAATAAATCTCCCAAATTCAAAATAAAGAGTCTCCTATATAAAGGACTTCACAAGGCATTTTATAACTAGCACTGACTACTTTGACACAATACATAATTAAAAATTAGTTAATAGTATAGCTCAAAATTCTACATCACACATAGATTTGCATGATTGATCAAGGAAGGACTTAGGCAAAAGTTCATTCTTGAATCTAACATGTGCATTGATTATGCACATTCCCTAAGGGAGATCCAAATTTGATCTGAGACCTTAGCTTGAGGGTTAATGTAAGAAATAATTAGGATAGCAAGGGTTCTAGATCATGTGATCATACTTCCCTTAACCTATTTTTTACCCTTTTTTATTTTGATGTGTTTGTTATTTTATGTGTGTATATAGACTAAGGGTTTGAAGATTAAAATAGTTCTATAGTGAATTTCATCGACATTCAACATCCAAAATTTTATAGGTAGGATTACATAGGAATAGTGCAAAGAACCTAGAAAATTTGGGTCTATATGAGTAATTTGGACAATAATGGTAGGAGTGGATAGTAATGTCAGACCAATAGTTATCCTATCCTTTCATCAAACAAAATTTGTATCTGGTTTTTTGACACCTTCCCAATACTACACAATAGTTTTCAACCTTTGAAACAGTCATCTTAGACTATTTTTCCATATAAGTTACTTCTTTTCCCTATGTAATTGATTTTATTAAATTGATATAAATATGTATTTTACTATATTTGATTAGATTTTATCCTTTAATCTAGACCCTTTATTATTTAGGAATTAAACCCTAGTTTCCCAAAAATAATAAAACATATAGACATTGTATATACTTGATGAAAAATTCATAAATAGATAGGTTTGGCTATGAATAATACCTGAATAAGGTGTGAAGATATAAAAATTAAATACATAATTTTAAAATAATTAAAGAGAACATAATTTCAAGATGAAATTTTTGGACTATTTGAAATCAATAATTCTAAAATAACTATTTGTAATGGGATGTACTACATCTAATGTTGAAAAGTTTGACATTAATGAAACATTATTTGTTCATATTTTAAAGAAATTTAGAGATGAAAATTGAAAATATAAAATATTCAAAAGGTGAAAGAGAGCCATGAAAAAATAGAAGAAGAAATAATAATGTAAAAAGAATCAAATCACCTCTTGGAAATTTATATATCATATTATTAAAATAATACAAAGGAAAGGGATAGGGACACTTATGAGTTCACATGTTAATGCTATTTTACTTTTCAATTAATCACAATGTTGGTAGGAATAAAAGAACATATTATTCCCATTAGGACATAGGTTTCATTTTTTTGTTCTGTAATATTGTGATGAGTATTACTCAAAGTGGAATTTTGGAACTATTATCATGAATTGGATCCAATGCAATGAGTTTCATTTGTATCTTTTTTGTTCTAGTAATTGAATATTTCATGTTTCAAACATTTGTAAGCATCTATATGGAAAATGTGAAAAACATGCATGAAAACATTTATGAAGGATGTTATAATAATTTTAATGAGAAAGGATAATTCCAAGGAATATTAGTGTGTATTTATTTATATGGTTTCCATAGTTAAAATGACATGGTTAATGAAGAGAAGAACATAAAAATTAACCGATCACAAAATCAGCCTTTGAATATTTTGCATCCAAGATATACTGGTAATTTTTTACTAAGATGATTATCAAAGTTTAAAATATATATGCATGTTTAGGTGCATGAGATTTTTTTTCCTCCAACCCTTGACCTCTAACAACCCCCTCCCCCCCCCCCCCCTCACCCTACACCCCCCCCTATGCTCCATTTTCACCTCTCATCCTATTTTGAATTTCATGTTGAACCATTGATTAGATTTAATCATGCCCTGCCTATGTATATTATGTCCTCAATAATATATTTCCATTTTGAAGAAAGATCTTGGGACTCAAATATCCATAGACTCATGTTAATCTCATTATGATTATTGATTTTACACTGAGTGTGTAAAGTAGGAGGAAATGTTCTCCTATGTTGGGTGAAATAAATATCATATGGATTTGGATCCACATATACTTATATTCAATGTATATTTTTTTTTATGGTTGGTTGGAATGCTAGAGCTTCTTGACCAAATATATATTTTTAGTATCCTACCTCATTGGTGAAAACTAGTTTACTCAATTGACTTTGGGTTTGTTTTCTGACAAATAGAGTCTCATGGAAGTCCTATACAGGCTAGAATAAATTTTAGATCATTTTATGGCATACCTATAAAACATAGATACTTTTGGCTGGTAGTTAGATTTTATGATGCCTCTTATTGTTTGCCTTCCCTTGGAGGTTTAACACATTACTTTGCAAGCATAAGACAACAAGACTATTAGGTTTTTAGTGATTTATTGGAGGTGTGAGGTCACATGGGGTATATTTTAGGTGTTTCAAACTTGTTTGAAATGCCTTGGCAATGAAATATGTGAAATATGTTGTCTTAGAAAAAGTACAATATTATAAATAGACTCTAAGCTATCTAAACTATGGTTTAACTATGCCTTTAGGGGTCACCCTAAGACAATACCGAGAGCACTCCTTTTGTATTCAGAAGAGCTCCACCCTAAATCATACCTTACGTATCAATATGAAATATATATCCCAACATATAATGATGATATCAACTCTAATAATCTTCAAAACTAAGGAGTTTCAACCTCTATTATCCATAAAATTCTCAAAGATGTTAGGGGGATCTATAATATCCAAGATCTATTATTTAAAGAATACTTTTAGGGGTTCCAAGCTATAATTTAAACCTATAGATAGAAGAAGCACCTAGATACTAAAGGGATAAAATTTGATACAAAGAGTATGATGTTTACATAAATACCACTCAATATTATGGTTTATAGATAGGGGAGTTTGGCTTTACCCTACAAACTAAATATAGTAATTGTATATTTTTTTATCATGGAAGTTAAAGGGTCAAGAGAAAATAGTGATGTCAAAAATCAACCGTAGATGGATAATGCATTTAATTAATTTCCATTTTTTTATTTGAGTGATTTAAAGGTAGATTTACTTTGATCCAAATTTTCCCTAAATTTTTTCCAAGCTTGTCCCAAGGTGATTTGCAGTGGTGTAAACCTATTTTTAGTCATAAATTATTGTTGAAGATTTCCCTATGTTTCACTAAAGGGACCCTTGGAGAATGCCCTAGTTGTTTTTTTATTTGATAGGTTAAACTCAAGTTTTATAGGGACCTAAAAACCACACTTCAACATGAATAAAGTACAAAAAAGACAAAAATAAACAAGTCTAACCTAGCCTAATGGATGTATAAAGACAATAAATTTGTAGCTAAACAAGGACCAAAAAAATATCAAAACACAAAGCCACCTATTATATTTCCTTAGAGTAGGTCTATTTCCTATTTCCACCTATCTTCTTCTTCACACTACTAATTATCATACCTTTGGTTTGTGTTCCATGTCATTCCACCATGTTTCTTTTGTATTTGATAGAACCTTTGTTCTTCTCTGTCATCACTTTTCCTTTCTTGGTATTGTCACTCCTTGGGGTGATGTTGAGAATTTATTTCACTTTTAGGGTTTCCTCTGATTTTATTCCTTCTACCATTTTTAGGTCATCCATCCCTTGCCTTACCCCATCTACTTCTTGATTGAAATTGTTCCATTATTTTGTAAGTGACACTAGTTACCTACCTAATTTCTATAGACTATCATGTAACTCTACCAACTTCTACATGTATCCTTTTGGAAGCTTAGCCAAATCATCATCCCTCTTCCATACCTCTACCACTTTTAATTCATGGATTTTTAAGTTAGGGTTTTTTATTCCATGGGGAAATTAGAGACTTATATTGACCTTCTTGATCGAGCTCTTCTCTAGGGGATAAGGATCCTATGATTTCATTTTGTCCTTATTCTTTCTCTCCCTAATTGTTATTAGTGACCTCTTATTTTTTATACTTTATATACATTTGTTTTTTATTTAATACTTTTTATCTAGCTCAATAATACCTTATAATATTAGTTTCAAGGGTTTTTTTATTGATGGTTCATTAAAGTTTAAAAATTTGCTTTTGGGTTGGCTCTTTGGTCACTCTTCTATGGATGTGTTAATTATGTTTCAAAGTTGTATTAGAAATAGGTATTTCTTGGTTATTTTTTTGTTACAAAGTGATATTTCACTATAGAAGTTGTGGGTCATGTTTTCAAAACCCTCTTTTCTCTGTTGTAAAGGTTGTGGACCTTATTTCAAAACCCTCATTTTTCTAATTCACAGCTCTAGTTTTATAAGTGTTATTTACCCATATATAATGAAAATATATATAATATTTATTACAAACTCATCCAATTATATAATAATTTTTTGTAGTCTTGTCATGAAATTTTTTTAGGGGAACAAATCAATGACTTCACATTAGCAACATGGGGAATAAAATCCCTCTCCTATTAGTATGTGGTGTTACTTTTATTGAAATAAAAAAAGGGAAAGCAAGAAATATTTACAAAAAAAATTAAATCATGTGGGTAGTAATTTTAACATGAAATTATGAAAATGTGTTTTTATAAAGGAATGTACAGAGAGAGAGAAAAGGGAGAAGTTTTAGGCAACAAATTTCCCAAGTTAGAAAATGGGACTTGATCAAAGTGTTGAGGTAAAATTTGACTTTCAAAGGGAGGAAACATATATCATTAAATAGGTTGAAAAGACATAATAATATACTTAAGGATATGAAACATACCCTATAAAACTACTTAACTCTGATAACAAAAATGAATAACCCTCTATATTTTCTAACAAAAACAACAAAGATATTGCCTCTATTCCCATTGAGATTTCACATATGTTGGAAATACAAATCACAATTCTAAATAGAAATTATATAATCTAATTTATTATTATTAATAAATTGAATTTGGTATCAATAGAAATGAAAATCAAATACTTTGAATTAAGTCAAAGCACATAAGCCAAAAGAGATTACTAACATAAATTTTAGGAATGCCTCTTTGTATTAATTTCTGAAGAGTAGAATGTTTGATCTCCATTTACAAAGCTTTGCTAAAAATATATCTATTTCAAACCTAAAATATGAAGGATTAAATTGTATTTATAGGCTAAAATGGGTGGTGATGGTGAAAAACCACATATTTTTTCTTTTTACAAGGTTGTAAAAATACCAACAAGAAATTACAACTTGAAATGGTGTAAAAATATTTTGAGAATTTAAAACCACTTGAGAAAAATATTTGGAGTTATACACTACTTGCAAAAGCACATTATCAATTTTTTCAACTTGAAAAATCAAGTTGGAAAAATTAAAATGATAATATGTGGAAATAAAACATACATTTTCAATATGAAATATAGTACAATAGTACAAGTTATGTGTAAAAAGAAACATGAGAAGAAAACATTGAAACACTAAAAACAAATCTTCAATATTCTTGTTTCATTATTGATAGTTCTTTCCCTTTCATAAAATCATCAAATCTTTGTATAAATTCCCTTATCAAATATTCATCTGGTCCATCTATGTATTTTTAAGCAATGCCCACCAAACAATCTAACTCTTTCATTTCCTGAATCTTTCCTTGGAGACTATTTATCTTCATGTTAATATTATTTAAATTCAATTAAAATTTGGATATCTAGTGAATTTATTCATGACTAAATGTAGATGTGGTATTGATAATGTCTTAAATTTTCTCTTTTAATTCTCCAATCATATTTTCAATTGAAATCAAATTCCTATTTTGCTTGTCAATGTTCTAAATTCTATCTCCTGAAGTTCACAATTTTTTTTGTTTTATTAAACACCATGGACAACCAATATGAATTTGTAATGCTTTAAGAAGGAGGTGGGACATAATTTTAGACTAGTGGAATAAGCATATCTAGAGTTTAAGAAGGTGTTTTCTCAATCATGTCACCTTGGAAAGATGTTTCTACTTGTTCTTGTTTATTAATTATATCAATAGGAGTTCTTAGAGTAGATACAAGAGGCAATTTAATATTTGAGGGAGAAGATGAATAAATATGAGTGATATATTATAATGGGAAAGTAGATGACATGGGAAATATCATATCATTTGAATCCAAAAATTATTGGGCTCTATTCTCTACAAGTTATTGAAAATTTAGGAAACTATGAACAATAACATCTTGAGGAAATGAAAGACTAGGGAAAAAGGAGACACTTTCACCTAACTTTTTTTTTATCTTGAGAATATTTCATAGTTTAACATTTTATTAGATATCTTCTTGTTCATGTGCATCTTCTATAATCGAGGGTTGTCCACTTGGACCTGCATCATCTACTTTTTTGATCCATCATGTTACTTGTATAAGCTACCAAATTCATCCTCACTAGGAGGTGTAGGGAAATAATCATTACCAATATCCACTCCTTTGTTTCTCAACCACTTAAGAGTTCTATCAAGTATTGATATTTTTCTACTTATGAGAGAAGTAGATTCCCTTTTATCCCAATAGACTACAAGTAATGGATTTTCCACGACATTTTCTTCTTCAAAGATGGGATCCAATGGGACCTCATCATCCACCAACTTCCTTAACACTTTCATTATTCCAAATTTAAATATTTACTTCATGGTAAATTGTGAATAATCTCTAATCCTTACTACTTTCTCATCATTACAATCCATTCAATAGTCCTCAAAATGTGAGAGATGTTCATATGAAGGTCCAATATTGTGCTCAATCAAGCCCTTAATGCCAAATTCATACCTACTCTTAAAAGTATTGATATTTTTAAGAGACTTGTATTATTCAAATATATTATATTTTATTAGTGATGGAAAAGTATATTTAAAGTCTTGATATTTTGAGAAAGGAATTGTCAAAGTTTTAAATTCTATCTCCTTAGGTTCAAAAAAATTTCTTATTTTATTAAAAACCATGGAAAACCAATATGAATTTGTCATGCTTTAATAAGGATGCGGGACATAAGTTGAGACTAGTGGAACAAGCATATCTAGAGTTTAAGAATTTTTTTCTCAGTCATGGCACCTTGGAAAGATGTTTCTACTTGCTCTTGTTTATTGATTATATAAATAGGAGTTTTTAGAGTAGAGATAAGAGGTAATTTAAGATTCAAGGAAGAAGATGAATAAATATGAGTGATCTCCTGCAATGGGAAAGTATATGACATGGGAAATATCATATCATTTGATTCGATAAATTATTGGGTTATATTCTCTACAAGTTCTTGAGAATGTAGGAAACTATAAACAATAATATTTTGAGGAAATGAAAGACTAGGAAAGAAGAATACACTTTCACCTAACCTTTTTTATCTTGAGAATATTTTGTAGTTGAACATTTTATTGAATAGCTTCTTGTTCATGTGCTTCTTCTATCATCAAGGGTTGTCCACTTTGACCTACATCATCTACTTTTTTTGATCCATCGTGTTGCTTGTAGAAGCTACTAAATTCATCCTCCCTAGGAGGTGTAGGTAAATACACATTACCAATATCCACTCCTTTGTTTCTCAACCACTTAAGAGTTCTATCAAGTATTGATATTTTTCTACTTATGAGAGAAGTAGATTCCATTTTATCCCAATAGACTACAAGTAATGGCTTTTCCACGACATTTTATTCTTCAAAGATGGGATCCAATGGGACCTCATCATCCACCAACTTCCTTAACACTTCCATTATTCCATGTTTAAATATTTACTTCATGGTAAATTGTGAATATTCTCTGATCCTTACTACTTTCTCATCATTACAATCCATTCAATAGTCCTCAAAATGTGAGAGATGTTCATATGAAGGTCCAAGATTGTGCTCAATCAAGCCCTTAATGCCAAATTCATACCTACTCTCAAAATCATTAATATTGTTAAGAGACTTGTAATTTTAAAATATATTGTATTTTCTTAGTGATGGAAAAGTATACCTACTAATTAAGATTGGAATTTTGAATCATGTCTTTTGCCATCTTGTTAGGAAATTGTGTGTTTCAACAAGTTGTCTTATTAATTCCATCAACACCCACTTGTAACTGACATATCATGGAATCATAAAAGGATCAACCTCACAAAAAATAACTATAAAATAAATAAAATTTGGGAATTATATGAAACAATTTTCCCATCTGACTATCTATTTGGTGGCCACTACGGATATCCTTGTGTTGAAGAGATCTTTTTCAAATAGCTAAATAACTACATGAATAAAACAATCATTCAACCTTTTTAAATGATAGGTTTATTCTTTAAATAATAATTTAGGATATAATTAATACACCATTTCATTCCTAAATTCACCTATTATATGTAATCCATCAAAATATCTTCAGCTTGCTATATCGTAAATGAGATACCAAGTCATATATAATCTTGACGTGATTTTCACCTCCATTATTTTTTTTGAATTATATCTATAATAAAATATCCATAAATGATATATTACATGTTTTTTAGGATGATCTAAATGAATATTTACATCTAGGTCTAAAATTTATTCAATTCTCGGCTTCCAACTATCCTATGCAATAGTGTTATCATGTCATTTATTTCATTCTAGAAATTAGATCTTGTGAGATTTTCTGGGAGTCATGTGGAGGAATGTTTTAGCTTATTCAACCATCCATTATTGACTTATTTATAATATGAAACTCTATTTTCATCCTAAAATCTTTGAGAGGACATAGGAGTTAAGTGTACAAAAGATTCATGATTTGGAAGGTGAAAAACATAGTCTATGTGATCAGGAACAAAACTTGTTACCAATTCCCCTCATGAATGTCCCGCTTCCGTTATCTTTGAGTTATATTTATTTGACATTACCAATACTAGCTTAAAATACTATATTAAAATTTGGAATATTACTTCTTTTGTTGATCCACTATCTAAAACACTTTGACCAAAATCTATCTTATGGACATTCATCCTTTCCCAAAACTCATTTAAGTAAATGTGACCTAGATCAGTGCTTGTGATATTTAAGCCATTGGAATCTAGTGGAAAAAGATGTATCATGACATGAAATTGATATTTCATGGTTTATTTGTCTTTACTCAAGATCACCATTTTTAGAGTAGAGGACAAAGACATCAACTTATACAATGAAACTAATAATTAGGAGATATTTGTGGAAAATATTTTATTTGTAAAAAAATGACAAAATTAAATAACTTAAAGAAGAAATAAGTTATTTAATTTAAATGGGTGGCCATACTCACAAGTTAGTTTGTACAAATCACTCCAATGTTTTTTCAATGTCACCCATATGAATTTCAACTTTTGGTTGACCAATTTTCCTGATTGCAACTATTCATGTTTAATTTATTTATATTGTTATTTGGTAAACTTCCATAATAAATAGAAATTAACTAAAAATAAATTTTAAAATTTTCATTTTTAATTTTAAAATTTTATCACCTATTCCTAATTTGGCCAAAACATTAAAAATCAATTACCACTTAATTATTACCAAACTTAAAACCCTTTGATATTTGCAAAAGAAATACATTTTTTTCAATTTTTTGGAAAAAATAATTTACACAATGATTTTTTTTAGCAAATCAGAACCCCATAAAAATATCCTTTTATTATTTTAGCAACTCTTAACTTTTGTTGCGAGGTGTAGCCTTTCCAAATTTCAATCTTTCTTTTCATGGGTACCACATAGCCATATAATTTTTAATTTCAAATAAAAATGAAAAAAAATTGATGTTGTGAATTTTATATATTATTTTTTCCAAGTTTTTAATATTATTTTACTTCAAGGAAATAAAAAATTATCATTTTTTAATTAACTTCCTCCACTCCCCTAGCTGTACTACTTGTCTCCAAGTAAATGAAAACTTAAAAACAAAAAAATTCATTTATAACAACTCCTCTTGGGTGTACATATAGTTGTATGAAGGTCATATGAACTTTTTCATAATAAAAATACCAAAAATGAATCTTAAAATTCTATAATTTACCTCTTAGGTAAGTTGTATGGTGATTGTAGGAGAATTAGGAAAAAAGAAGTAAAAAATTAAAAAAAAAAACTATAGATTTATCCTCCAATATTATTCATATTGTTGGTCATAAAATTAAAAATTTAGGAGATATAAACCAAAATAAATGAATTTTAAAACTCCAATGTTCCTCCTCTTCAAGTTTGGTGTTGTATATTTCATTTGGGTGCATTTGGAAGATATAAGACACCAAAATTTCTTTGTTTATATTTCAAAACCTCACTATTAGAATGTAAGATGCTTCAATTCAGTAGTTATAAAAATAAAAATATTTATTTTATTCCTATTTGATGTTGTTCAACCTATTCTTAACTAAATAAATAAATTAAAATAATTTCTACTTCCTTTTTTGATATATTACTTACTTGCTTGCCTTTCATGAGCTTGACTGAACTTCTTCTAGTGGATGGTGGATAAAAGCATAAATGAAAAGCCAATTTTTATTTTAATAAAAATATGAGAGTTTAGCATGTAGTTTGAAAAAAATTAAAAAGGAAGACACTTTTTATTTAACATGTCCTGAGAAAATAATTGAATTTGCATGTTTGGATGAAGAAATAAATGAAATTGCATGCAAGTTAAAAAAAGAGATTTGAATTTTCAATGATAATTTTCACCATTGATAAAGGAAATTTAAACATGAATGTTTGAATTTACATGACGCAGGTAAGTGCAATTTTAATTTGCATGACTTGAGGAAGTACAACTTCAATTTAGATGATTTGTTGAAATAGAATTTGGAATTATGTGAAAATGGGAAATGAAAAACAAATTTGTAACTTTCATGAAAATGGAAATCAATTTTAAAATTTACATGGAAATGAAATTTCAATTTACAATTTTCATGAAACCACAAAAAAAAAATAAACAAACAAATTTCATAGGGCTAAAAAAGAAATTTGGAAATTGCATGGAATGCAAAATTATAAATATGGAATTGGAAATTTACATGGAGTGAAAAAATAAATTTGTAAATCACATGAATTAAAAAAAGGTCAAGACATTTTTCACAAATTTTGTAAAAGTAACATGTGTTTACACAACTTATAAAAATTTAAATAATTTTTGCAAATTGCAAGAAAGGTTAATGAATTTTTACATAGGGGGATCACATGCATTTTAAAATAGCTCACAGTAAAAATCAATTTGATCTTGAATTTTCAATTAATCAATTAAATCTAATTAATTAATTTAAAAAATTAAAATTATCAAACTTTTGATGGTTTTGAGCTCGGTTCAAATTTAGCCATTAGTAAAAAATGAATTTCCACTAGTTTTTTTTTTTTTTTCAAAAACCATGATAAAAGGTAGTACAAATGCAATTAAAGTAACTATAATTTTAATATGACTTATTTAGTATGCATAACTACAAATTTAAAGCATGAGATGATGTTTAATTATTAATAAAAATATCCTATACAAAATCTAGATGAGTATTTAAATTGACTTAAATTAAAATGATTTTCAACCCTTTCTAGATTAGTTTATTTATTTTATTTAGTTTTTCTAAAATTTGAGATTATTTCAATGTTTTTAAAAATGAGAATTTTCCCATTGGGTTTCTACTAATAAAAAACCCTCATAATAAAATTGTTCCATTATATGTTTTTTACTAGCAATCATAGATCCATTATAATTGAGGATAAATGTTGAAGAGGTAATAAATCTATGTGCAAAGTTGCATCAAGTGGAGATAAGTACCTCTATCAAATATTCCATTAACACATGATTCCCAAGATGATATTTAGGAGGCTCTATAATTAATGATTGGAGAGAACAAATAAATCAAAACATACACTAACAATTGTCACTATTGGTCATAAGCATATACTAAAGACCAATTAACAATTTAAAAACATTCCTTCTTTTTATAGCATATAATTTTAAATAATAGGTGATTATATTATTTTATTGACAACTACTAATTTAAATTTACGCTTTAAAAACATAATTTTATACCTAATATTTTTTATTTGTTTGTTTATATTTAATTGAATACTTAAAAATAAAAAGTTTATAACTATTATTTTAAATTTAATTTTATATATTTAATTCAGCATGAAATTTATTCTCAAATAAATTCAAATAATTTAAGTGAAAAAATAACTAAAATATCACTATTACATAAAATTTACATCCAATATCATCTAAATCTCATTATTATTATTATTATTAAAATGACTCCAAAAAGCACTTTATTGTACTCAATTAATATGGCTTATTAATAAACAAATTAACATATATATATATATATATATATATATATATATATATATATATATATATATATGTATATATAATTTTAATGCCTAAAAACTAACACAATAGGCCATTGTTTTGAGAAATGTACAATGCACATCCTACATAGTTACATTTCCCATTAGATAGCCAACAACATGGAACAAGATGCATAATTTTTTAAAATAAACTCACATGCATAAATGGTATGGATGGCAATGCACAAGTGGTCTCATGGTTACTATGCAACCATAGTGACCCCACTTGTTATATTCATCCCAAATGATATCAAAAATTCATACAAATCTATTTTTGGCCTAGTAGGCCCACAACCCAAGGCCCAAAAATAACCTTTTATTATTGAGAGGTGGGTTTGAGTAAATATTGACTTTAATTGTACTATCTAACTCTTCATAGTGCTCAAAAGCATCTTCAAGCAAATTTGGCTATCCATAAGGCCTGATTTACACCTAATTCATAAATAAAGAATTAGTTTAAGACTTAAGTAAAATTTAAGTATCTTAACTAATGATATTATAGTCCTCATACAACCTCAAAATGGGTCTAAAATATCTCAAATAACCTCCTTAAGGATGGCTCACTCCATATCAATTATTGGATCAATTAAAACTCAACCATTGGATTCAGTCAAAGGTGAGGAAGACCTAAAAATCCTTATAGAAGTCAATAAAAAGTTAAAATCATACATTAAGTCACAAATTCAAATTTTAGAAAGGGGGGAGGAGGTGTTGGAGGATGATGTATCTGTAGTCATTCCTCCTCTCCTTGCTCAATCTTGGATGACTTTCATTAATGGAGTCTCTAAGCTTTTGATCCCTTTTTCACTTATTTATTTTTAAACTATTTTTTGAAAACATATATACATAGTTTTTAACATAAGTGCACATATTTTCATAAATGTTACAAGAGGTCCCAGTCTCCTATTATTTCTAAAATGTTTTTAGGGAGCTTCAAGCTCCACCACAACCATTAATGGCCAGTATCAAGGTTTTAAGGTGAAAATTTAAAAAAAAAGTTTTATATTTTAAATTTATCACAAACTGAATGGGGGGAAAATAATAGGGGTCTCTTTTTGGGTCAGCCCAATTTGAGCTTTCTAAGAGTATGTGTTATCCCACAAGTCCACAAATATATCCTAAGAAAAAACACAAAGTGGAAACCATGAGATTCTAGATTCCAAAACCACTTCCATGCATAAGGGGAAGAAAAATTGAGGGGGGTTCAATTTTTAGTTCCCCTACCTCTAAGCCACTGGGTCCTCATAATCACAATTACAAAAATGGTAATTAGGTTGTAAAATAGGTTTAAAACATCTGTAAATAAAAAGGATAAGATATATAAATTTACATGAATTCATGATTCAATTTTTTTTCATATAGAAGAGTATGAAAAATGGATTGGGGTCCCTTTTGTGGTAACCCTAGATCTAGGTCTTCATATCTCCACAATTGTCAAAATACAACCAAGTATATTAATTATCAAGGTTCTAGTTTAAATAAAGTAAATAAATTTAAATTTAGGTTCAACTTGGAAAGCATGTGGGTTTTAATAAAATAATGGTTCAATGAAAAATCATTCATTTTTTAAATTAATATTCTAATGGCATGGTTAGAGATTGGTGGTGTTCAATATATATTTACCTTCTCCTAACACAAAGCACATGTCACTCATCCATATATCCCATTAGTTACTCTAGTCAATTCCATGTAGTCACATGTGTGATTGTAATCTCATTATCCAACTACAAAAAGGGGTTAGTCCCCATAAATAGGGCCTACACAATAAAGAATTACCATGTTGACCGACAAACTTAAAAAATCGTTCCAAAGAAACAAGGAATATATAAATTATGAAACTAGAAATTAGTGGTCAAAGCTTAAAAAATCATAAGTTTTAAATAGTAATACACAAAAATATTTCATATATTGATATTAAATCTTAATAAATCTTAATCTATAATAAAATTGATTTAATGGAATTTAGGTAAGTTTAATATTTCATAATCTTTTTACATACAATGGTCCTTCCATGAACTCAATGATAAATTGAGAACAAAGCATAAAAACTCATTTTCATGTCAATCTTATTTAGTTACATAGTTAAATAATAAAACATATCATTTATAATAATATTTTCCAGTTTTAATTTTTTTTGAACAAAATGCCAATTGATGAATCATTTTCCTCCTCTCCAATGAGGTCTAAAAATGGGAAATAAACATTAGTTCATGCATTGTACATCATAATTGAATTATTATTTTTATTATAATTTAAAAATTAATGAATTGAAATAACATGGCTCTAAAACAACAAATATAATGTATTTACATGTATATAAAATATCTATAAGATGGGTTTCAAATGATCTCCACTAGCAATTACAAGGCCAAATGAAGGATGGGCTCATCTCCATCCTTTTCCATCATCATGGGTGTTCCCTAGGCACCCTTGAGCCTAAAAATACTAGCTCTAAGAATCATCACATCATTTTTTAAGGTGTACAAGTCAATAAAATGGAGGTTTAGATTGAGCAAGACTAGGCAATGAATACTCATTACGAAATACATCTAAGAGGTTAAATTTTCAACTACATAAAAGAGATTCCATCTAAGAAACTATCTTAAAGGAAATAAAACCACTATCTCAAACACCAAATGATAACAATAAATAATAATGTTTTTCCAACACCAAAAATGCCCACTAAATGATAATTATAACTTGGGGATAACTTAACCTTTTCCTACTCTCACTTGGACATGGGAGATCATATGCATAATCGACCATGCCAAACAACCATTTATAAATCCCTCAATAACTATGGTTCTACTATTCAACCATTAATACAAAAAATAAAGAACCACGTAGGATGGAATTGGGAGGTCTACTTGCTACTACCAATATAGAGAATCAAAAAATGTACAATAGAGTTTGTAATTTGGTTCACTTTCTAATACCAACATGTGAGAGTACATAAAGCACATGCAAATTCAAATAGGTTTTTTTAGCGTATATTTTCCATTTTAAGAAAACAAAATGGTATTAAAAAAATCCAATAGTTTAGGATGAATATTACATGTCTAAACCCAAATTGATATTAAACCCACGTGGTGGCCATTAACACAACCATGTAATATAGGTAAACAAATAGGTTAAACCAAATGGAATTAAACATATTGAAAAATTGTAGTGAAAAAAAAGGAGAAAGATAATTTTAATATAAATAATATTAAATCAAATGGGGCCATGGAATCCCACCTAATTTCCTTCCTATATCTAGTCAAGAACACCTCGTACAAACTTTGGACAATGATTATCCTCCTCTAAGATCATCCTCCTCTTTATCTTTCTCTTCTCACTTCCAATTTTCTAAATTTATGATGAGAAAAAGTTCTCTCAAGAAGGCTTTGATTCCTCATATAGGCTAAAATCTATTTTCTAAAATGCAATGGGATGGTGACATGTGTCCATTCACATTCCTTAGGCATGGTGAAAAAGTCTTCCTTCTCATTAAATCCACTTATAATCCCATGTGGGAAAGAAATAAAGTCCATACCTAATTAATTAACCCATTATACCATGCATAAATGGCACATGGACTACCTCAAAATTCCTCTTTAGCTTTTAGAAATGTTTTCCAACCTTCTTATTGGTCCAAGAACATAAAATGGACAAAAAAATATAAAAAATAATTTATACAGGGAATGTTTTAGATAATTTAAGGGACAATTAAACATTTCACCACTCTAAAAATTATGTTCTCGTCTCTAATGTAGTCATAGTTCCATTTATTCCCTCCCCTATCACCTACACAAAATTTCTTACATAAAATTTCCTACCCTAGATAATTAAAATTATTGAATCAAAATAATACAAGTGATATAAATCCAAAATACATGGACATGACATATCCAAGGAATCACATATCAATGGTATAAAACTAATAAAAATTAGATAAACATATCTATAATTCAAATACATGCTTAAGAACAATATTTCTAGTGATACATAATTAGTACCCATATAAATTATTGACCAAATTTAACCATAGGTCAAATTAGGTCAACCCCCTATATGTTAAAATTTTCCATAGGGTCTTTATAAGTCATAAAATAATCATAAATTTCATAAATAATGTCAATTCATCATTTTAAAATCACAAAACAAGTTCTAACCTTGTCATATTTGTCATCTTGTCTTAATATCCCTTTTTGCCACCTTTTTGTTATGTTTAAGTGAATTTTAAAATTTACATTAAATTAAAAATTTGTCAAGGTTAAAGGTAACATGTTTCATGTTATAAAGGTGTTAGAAGGCAGTTTTGAAACTATATTTTATAGGTTAAACATCTATCCAAGAAGATCAATTGTAAAAAGGGGTAGTTTTTAATGTTATATAGACTATATGACACATTTTAAGGCTTCATGAGAGTATATTTATATGCCTAAAGTTCATATATAGGATCAGGAAGCTTTGATAGATCAAAAATTAATAAAAACTAATCTCTCTCTCCTATCACTCTCTTAGGCAAGTCAATAAGATCAAATAGTTTTCCTTCAGTACAACCAAGAGGAGGAGAGTTAGAATGAATGAATTTGGTGGATGATACAAGTCCCTTTGTACTTCGATTTCATGGAAATGGTTTATATATTTATATTTTGTGATTCATGAACAATCACTAAGACTGTTTGTGATTCCAAACTTCCTATGCATCTCCAATGGCTTTGGTTTTCCCATCTATTTGCATTGATCTATGTGAATAAAATGGTATGAATAGTATTTTAGAGCATGCTAATTATTATCAAGTTATATTAATATATTTTTTCATGTTTAAACATTAGGAAACAAACAAAATCATTTTCCTTGTGCTAAAGATGAGCACCATTGAGGTCTATAAAGTATTTTTTCATCAATTGTAGATTTTGCCCTCCTATGAGAGTTTAAAGTTAAGGTAATGCATTGGTATTTAACCCAAGAGAATGGTGATGGTATAATAATATTTTAATGTACCAATGTAGATGAAATATCAAAGCATGTGTGGACCAAGTGAGGTTGAAGATTGAACTCATAATGCCTGGATGATAGTCACCTACAAGACTGTGTAGGAGCACTTAAACAGTAGGTTGATAAGAGATGTGAGCTTCATGATAGAGTTTTTACAAGTTTGAATTTTGTTTGAATTTATAAAGACATTAAAACATAGTCAAATTTTCACTCACACCCTTTATTGACACTCACATTTTTGTAGAGCTAGAAGAGTTACAAAGTGGGAATATGTACCTTAATCTCTTTGAAAGAAGACTCTACTCCACAAAATGCCATCTTTTGGTGATGACATATGAGATCTAGATAGGCCTAATAGTTTAATTTTTGTAACCTAAGTATATATCTAGTATTTTGAGTACAAGAGGAAGTTGAGTGATAATGAAAGATGATGGTTCAGTGGTTTCCAACTCAATTTTTTTTTTCTAAAGATGCTCAAATAGCTATAGTGTTATTGAGACCAAATGAACCTATAACTTGCAAATGGTACATAGTACAATGATGAATAGAGAATGATAAAAGGTATTAAGGAAATAGAAAATATAATAGATATATGATATGGTATTATTAACCTCAGATAAATTAGTAAGTGTGAAATTTAGTAGTCAAGCACAAATCACCATCTATAGGAATATCTCATATTCCCTAAACAACACTTATAATTTGGTTCATACTACAGACCTATAATATCATTGATGGTGAGAAATTACTACACGATTTCAAGGTATAAATGATATTTTAGGTGATAAATGACCTAATTACCTTAGGGGGAACTCAAAATAATGTTTTGTAATTATTTGAAATAGATCACCACCTATAGGTGTCCTTTTATTTCCCTAATTGATACCTACAAACTGACTAAGGTAATAAACTAGCCTAAACACATTAAGATGTAGTTTGGTTGGCGAGTAGAGATATAAGATGAAGATGAACATATATAAATAATTATAAAAATGATGAAATAAAATTTACACGTGATTCTCAGATGTAAGTAGAGAATCAAATATAAGGTTAAATAGACAAGTTTCAAACCTCAACCTGTAATAAACCAAAACCTTGTACAATCATAGGACCTATGAGATAGCTTTGGGAGTTATAGATGTTGAAGGATATATAAGTGTGATAAAGTGTTTAAAATTAATAAATAGGTTCCTCATTACCCAAATTATACCTCCATGGTCTCATTTTGGCTGTACCAATTAGGGAAGTATCCTTTATTTTGTTTGAGATAGGGGTTACTTTACATTCAAGGAAATCTTGTAGACCTAGTATGTGAATGGTGAGGTGATGAATTTTAGATTCATAAAGGACTATATAATGATGTGAAGGGTTGGATTAAATATTATTATTTTTTGATAATTCCTTATATCTATTAAAGCCACTTAGAATTTTCCATACACACAGACACATAGTCTAGTCCTATTAGGCTTAGAACTAAACATAAACCCTCATGATGTCTAATGTTAGTAATATGAATATATGATCACTCAAATAAAATTTAAGGCCTTAAAGGGAAATTTTATTATGGATTAAACCCATTTATTTGTATAAATCAGCCCAAATTGGTCATTTTTGGCCTAAACCTATCTCAAGGGGACTCATAATGCATGTAGGAGCTCAAGAAGCCTTGTTATTTTGCTCATATATATATGGAAAAGATACATTGTGTCTAAATAAGTTAGGGATAGTTGATGGGGGTCATAAAATTTATCTCAATGTAAGTATTTCAAGGTTTGAGCATCTAAATTTTATGAATTTTGTTAAGAAGCTAAATGACCTAAAACCCTCTTAAGAATTTGATGGAGAAGAGATGAATGGAAATTCATCCAAAGGTGGTCAATTAGACTTGGAAGTGATTTGAACCTACTTATCACTCTCTAAATATCCTTGAAACCTAATTATTTTTTTCTTTCACTTGTATGGACAAGCCTAATTCAATGTTTCTTACAAGATTTGATTGAATTGTAGGTACATAAGGGAATTGTGGGAAGTGTGTAAGACTTGTTTCAACTACTTAAATCTCATTCTCACCTATGTTATGAATGAAATTTCATCTTCTATTTTTGTCAATACAGGCATTTGTTGATACATGAAATTGTATCATAGGGTTTACATAGTGCTAAGAAACACATCATATTTTTGGATTCAAAGAATTCATTACATGACTTGCTAGTTTTGTTATTATTGATATTTTTGGTAGAGTAGTGACCAAGCTATATAAATGTTCATGAAATGAAATGTAAGTGGTTTTTAGGATAAATCATGTTCATGAAGCTTATTTTTGAAATATGAAAGTAATATAAACTAATTATAGTGAGTTATGATCAAAACCTCAAGCCTAAAACCTAATCTAGCATGAATATTTACAATAAAAACTAAACTATAATGATTTGATAAAAATAAAGAGAAAATAGGAAGGGTAGGGAATAAATAAGGTGAATATTGTTGATCTTCAGTCTAGACATTATGAAAAATCTTGAATTTCATCAAAAACATGCAATCAAACAAGCATATGATGTGAAATTTCCAAAATCATAGATCTTATCATATACCAATCAAATGTCTATGGATATTTGAAAAAATGAAAATAGGAAATTAAAATTCACTTTACAGATTTACTCAAACAAGAAAATTATGTTTGCACATATTCAAGAAGAGCAAGGAATATGAAATGAATCTTAAAATATTTCAATAAATATATCATAAGCTCAAATTGACATCTCTACATTAAAATTTGCACATCCATTATTCATACAAACAATTTAAATCTAAACATTGAACCAGATACTTGAGGAAGTAGCCATGATAACAATCACATAAATAAATATAAGACATTATTTATATAATTCCCTTGCTTTCAATACTTTCTCCAAATTTACACAAATAGTTATTGTTATAAAAACTTCCTCCATTTACAAATGATAATACCCTTTTTTATAGAAGACCTTGAGGTATGTCAGTTAAGAACTATCAAATCATAATTATATAAGTGTTACGGATAACTATCCTTCTACATATTTCTATAATTATATACTTTAAAAATGGACTAACCTATAAACAATGTGTATTACAAATTTTCACATGATTTTACAAAATAGAATATTCCCTTTTCAATTGATTACATGTTCCTATATAAATGAATATTCTAAGTCAACATAATTGACTTTGATATGCTAGTTGTTAATTTTACTCAAGAATATTCATTAATTTTTCATGTTGCTCACCAATTAACCTAAGGTTCATAATTGGTTTCATGAATAATTCTTCTTTATAACTTGTCAACTCTTTTAAGTCTTTATCAGTCCTATTTGAGGCCTCCTTAATGCTCCTATAATAGCCTATCTATCCTCTACAAATAGAATCATGTCCAAGATTATTTTATTATCTACCCTTTTTTTGCCTTGGATTTAATTCTTCACCCCTTGCATGTATTGGATAGCCATGTGTTGTAATTCCTTATCCATTATCAATCCAATAGGACTAAGGGTAGGTAGGTCCTTGATCAATTTCCCTATTATTTACACCATCTAGTTTTCTAATTGCTTGAAATCTTTAGAAAGACCTTACATGAATTTAGACCATCTGTTCAAATACTTGATATTTTTAATCAATATTACCATATATATATTTAAATGAGATAGGTTTACTATTTTAAACCCATGAATTTAGTATTATATTAGTATGATAATCAATCCCTTTACCTAATTATGAACACTACCATTGTTTTACTTGGTTCATAGTCATATTACTCTATTTTCTCACCATATCTTTCTTAGACCTTATTTACTTCAAAGAGATGAATGTGGCATACATAGTGGCTTTACAGATATTGACAATGTTCCTTAGAAATAATGGGAGAGACTATTCTTCTAGGTTCTTCTTTTCTTTCTTTAGCCCTTTGATAGTAGCTCACAACATTTATGACTGGGAATGTACCAACTCTAGGATATCCTATTCAAATATTGGATATTTACGTATCCTTTTTCCTTTCTTCTAAGTCAAATGGGTCAAAGGCTCCACCTTGTGATATATAATCTCTTCACCACCCTCTATGACTATTATCTCGGTCACTCTTTATAAACTAGTAGTATCTTGATGAAATCTAACCCCAATTGAGGATTGACTCATTTGATTATTTGGAGTCCCTAATTTTATTTACATTGGTTGAATTAGAGTATCCAATCTTTTTTCTTCTTCCTCTTTCAAGGAAATGATCCATGGTTTCAATTTTTATTGCATAAGAATGTTTGTAGATTTTACCATAGCCCATGGATGATAAGTAACTAGTTTTTCTTACCTTGGTTCATAAATGAACCATTTAAGAATAGTCAACCATATATTATATTCTATTCATTAAATATATTAACATTTTATAAAGGTAGTTTGAGATTCACTTTAGGTTTCTTATCTTTTGAGATGATGGTAGTCTTGGATTTCCTCTTAGGTGTGTTAATAACCATCAAGTTTAGTGACTTTATCTTATCGTGTTTGACTTATTCAACCTTCTCCTTCACATTTGAAACTTATTCATATATCATAGATAAAATTTTGAGTTCATCTTCAATAGATTAATTGGGATGCAATGCTATCATATGAATGTCTTGTTAAGGTAACTCTCATCTTACTTTGAAACATGTTTATGGGTCACCATTTCTATAATCTTAATTGAATTACCCATTTTAAAAATGATAATTTAAATCTCTCATTTTAACATAATGAGTCTAGATACAATTTAGGGATTTTCATATGCTCTAGGGATTTTTGGAGGTTTACACAAAGCTTTAATGGTGGCAAGAAAGTTTGAAATATGAGATTTAGTGATTTAGATTATAGATAGATTGCATATTTATGCCTTCCATACAATTAGTTCCATAATATATTCAAATATGACTTGTATTTATATGTGTCATCATCTTATCATGTAACTCATTTATTTTAAAATGTGACTATTTGTCATTTGGACATGTGTCATCATCTCGTGCCTACTGAAGCTTGATTAAAATTTATCCATCAATATCCATCTAAGTATTTTATGTTCAAATTTTACCACAACCATCAATATTTGAACTAGGTTCATGAGATTATGCCACTTGACAACATCACATGCTTTCTATGTACCTTGAAATTAGTTTACATCACTTTAAGACTCTTGTACCATGTGGCAACATCTTATGCAATCTAGGCTCTTTGAATCCTTGACTCACCCTACTCCATTAATCTTCATTGATAAGATTACACATGAATAATTTATCTTCCATTTGAGTGATTAATCACACACCATTGATCTACTATATGTATGATCAAACATAGACCATTGATGTTATTACTTATTCATAAGATTAAGCATAGGCCATTGATCTACTTGATCACTCATTGAGATTGTGACACTTGTCACTCTCATGTTCTTTCTTAGTATCCTTAACTTATTGACCTTTTCCCACCATTATATATTTGATCTATCTTTGATATTGTGATAGTTGTTATCCTTACTTTTTATATTATAATCCTTTGACACAATGACCCCATGCTTGTTGTAGGATCTCCATTACATGATTAAATATGGATCATTGATATTTGGTCTTGACTTATTAACTTAATCTTGAATGTGGATTGTTGAATGGAATTTGTAAACTAAGACACACACAATTGATATTTTATCTAGGGGAATTTTCACTCATTGACTTTGGGGAATCATCTACTTACCATCAATTTTCTATCTATGATTTTCATATTTTGCCTCTTCGTAATCTTGTTGGAAATATTTTCATTGAGTCAAAGGTCTTGCATTATTGGTGATAAAGGCCCCATTTAATTTAATGGTGTTTTTAATATTCATATATTTGCTAATGTGTGTTAATATTTATTGAATATTAATGAACACATTTTTGGTTGAATAAATTCAAAACAAGGGCCCATGGAGAAGTCAAAGAGTCATGGGGTAAAAAAAAGAATAATGGGATGCATTTTCCCATGAAGAGTCATATTGAGGAATTTTAAGAGTCACCAAGTGAAGGCAAAAGAGGAAGGGTTCAATTTCTCATGAAGGGACTCTTTGAGGAATATGAAAAGTCACCAAAATAAAGATAAAAGAGGAAAGGATGCTTTTGGTTATGAAAGGTCACCATATGAATTTTCAAATGTAAAGATACGAAGGGTCATGAAAGTTTTGTGCCATTTCCCATGAGGATTGAAGGGTCACAAGGGGTTTATTCCAAAGGTCATTTGGAAATCTATAGATAAAGTCTTGAGAAGCCATTTGTAATATAGAAGATAGAGTATGATTTTTAATGGTTACATCTATCTTAGAAGATCAAAAGAGAGAAAATAAAGAGATATTGTAATGTGATATCATTTGTTCAAAAAAAATATTGAGAGATAGTTGTGTGGTATACACAAAATGGGTTGGTGCTCCTGTAGGTTGGTGCTCAGGAAAGGGGTTGGTGCTCTTATGGGTTGGTGCTCCTGAATAGTTGCTATGTTGGTGCTCAGCAAAGGGGTTGGTGTTGCTACAAATTGGTGCTTGTGAATATTGTAGTTTGAGTTGGTGCTCATTCATATAATTGAGATTATTCACCATAGTTTTTTCCATATTGGGTTTCCACATTAAATTTGGTGTCTCTCTCTATCTTGTGTGGTGTTTATTATTTTAGTTTTATTACATATCTTGAACATATGGTTAAGTGGAATTCGATTAAGGGAAATTTTTATAAGATCTATGATATATTGATTCACCCCCCTCTCAAAATAGATCTCATGCTTAACAATTGGTATCAGAGAAGGTTCCTTTCGAAAAAAATTTACAGCTTGAAGGTAGATCGAGAAAGCATGATGGCTAGATCACATGAAAGATTTTATACAAATAAGGAACCTTTGTTTGATGGGATGAATTATATTTTTTGGAGCATAATAATGAAGACTTATTTTATGGCCCTTGGATTCAACATATGGCAAGCAGTGGTGGAGGAATATGAAGAGCCATAGACACTTGTAACTACAACAAAAAAGAAGGCAAGTGAAAATAATACTAAAGCTTTAAATTCTATTTTATGTAGTTTATGTGAATCTAAATTTGTTAAAGTTATGCAATGTAAATGTGCTCGTGAAACTTGGGTAAAAATTGAGAATATTTACAAAGGTTATGGAAAGGTTCATCAAGCTAAGCTTTATACTTTTAGAAGATAGTTTGAGAGTTTAAATATGGAAGAAGAAGAAAATATAACAAGTTATCTCTTGTGGGTTGATCAAATAGTTAATCAGATTCAAGGTCTTGGAGAAAATTTAGAAGAATCAACTATGATTCAAAAGTTTTTGATATCTCTACCATTGAGATATGATGCAAAAGTTTCTGCAATTGAAAAGATGAAGAATCTAGCCAAGCATAAGATGGATGAGCTTCATGGTATTCTCACGACATATGAGATGTGAACTGAACAAGATAAACCCTCAAAGAGAGAAGCAAATTTCAAGACATCAAAGAGAGAGAAGTATAAAATTCAAAATTCAAGTGATAGTTCCAGTGATGATGAAGATGACAACAGAGCTCTTTTCATTTGCAAGCTGAAAAAGGGCACACATAAATATCAAGGAAAATTACCTTTTAAATGTTTTAATTATGGAAATATTGCACATTTTTTTAGCTAAATGCCAAAATAAGGGTAATGATGATAATGAAAAAAGAATGTCTACATACAATAAGAATTTCAAAGGTAAATTCAAGAAGGGATTTGAGAAGAAGAGTTTGTATTCTAAAGATCCTAACTCAGTTGAAGATAGTGGAGTTAGTGATTCAGAAGAAGAAGAGATTATATTCATGGCCATACATGAAGATGCGTCTATAATAAAAAGTATAGATGATCAAGAATAAGAATAAGATGAAGCTAAAGTGAATCTGGAAGGAAAACTCATTTGTGCCTTAGAAGATTTAGAAGCTATTGAGAAGAAGAGTCAAATATTGAAGCACCAGATCACGAAAAATGAAAAGGATTCAAAGGAAATAATTGATGATATACCAACATACTTTGAAGAAGCTAAAAGAAATGAAAAATATATAATAACACAATTTCAAAAATTAAGAAAAGAATGTGAAAGGTATGTTATTGAAATTGCCTCTTTAAAAGAAGATATTGAGAAAGTAATCAATGATAAAGTAGTTAGTAATTCAAAATTTGAGGATAACACTAACATGCTGAATAATTTATTAGAAAGCCAAAAGGCAATATCAGATAAGACAAGTATCATATTTGAAAATAAAAAGAGCTATGTTGATGCTCTTACAAAAGAGGAAACAAAAAGGGAAGAAGTGAAGAATACAAAGGACATCTCAAAAAAAGAAGGCTAGAGGGAACAAATATACAAAAGTTAATTGGGTCAGAGATACAAAAATAGGTCCTATTTTTATAGTTACTATTTCTATTATAATGGATATGGTCTTAAGAAATAAGAATGTTGAAAAAGAGATAATAGTTTCAGAAATAAGGGGAAGGAAAGTCATGTAGAGTTAAGCAGAAGCTACAACTCTTTTGCTCCTCTATCAAGCTTTGATGAAGAGGCCATAATATATTACAAGTGAAATAATTTTGGACACATAGCTGGTATTGTAGAAGTGTGTTTGATTCAATCAAGAAGGACCAAATTTTTAAGGTTTCATTCATCAAGAAGAAGGTTCAGACATGTTCATGGCAGAAGAAATAACTTGAAGATTTTATATTGGTTCAGATAGATTTGCATACAATAAATGAAGACCAACCATGGTTCATTGATAGTAGATGTTTGAGGCACATGATAGGAGACAAGATTAAGTTCATAACTCTAAAGAAGATCAATGGTAGCACAATGAAATTCAGTGATAAATCCATTATTAGGATATCCAAAAAAGGTACTTTGAGTTTAGATAATGGTAGAACCAAAACTAAGAATGTATTGTATGTAAAAGGTCTTAAGCATAATATATTAATTATAAGTCAAATATGTGATTAGGGATACAAATTAAATTTTTATGTAGAAGGATGTGAGATTAGAAGAAAATATTCAAAAGAGTTGATTACAGATTCTCAAAGGATAGGCAACAATTTATATGTATTATTAGATATCTTCACAAAGACACGATCAAAGGACACATTCAAGGATCTACAAGAGGAGTTGGGAGTAATTTATTTTACTTCCTTCCATTGATTTTCAGCATCAGTTAAGGGGGAGCTAAGTGTTATCTCCAAGTAGGCCCTTTTCCATTGATGTCAAAGGGGGAGAATAATAGGTACAGGTACAGGTGTAGAAATAGGTATAGGGAATAGGTACATGTTACTATACTAAGGGGGAGTTTTAGATGATAGTATGTGTAGGTTTTAGGATGTGGTAGTTTTAGTTTGAGGTTTTCATAAATAACAAAGGGGGGGATTATTGGAAATATTGTAATTGATGTCAAAGGTCTAGCATTATTGGTGATAAAGGCCCCATTGCATTTAATGGTTTTTTTAATATTCATATCTTGGCTAATGTGTGTTAATATTTATTTAATATTAATGAATATACTTTTGGTTTCATAAATTCAAAATAAGGGCATGGAGAAGTCAAATAGTCACAGGGTAAAGATAAAAGAAGAATGGGATACATTTTCCCATGAAGATTCATCTTGAGGAATGCTAAGAGTCATCAAGTGAAGACAAAAGAGGAAGGGTGCAATTTATCATGAAGGGACACTTTAAGGAATATGAAAAGTCACAAAGATAAAGACAAAAGATGAAAGGACACTTTTGGTTATGAAGGGTCACCATATGACTTTTCAAATGTAAGGATACAAAGGGTCATGCAAGTTTGGCACCATTTTCCATGAGGATTGGAGGGTCACAAAGGGTGAATGCCAAAGGTGATTTGGAAAGCTATAAATAAAGGCTTGAGAATCCATTTCTAATATGGAAGATAGAGTATTATTTGTAATGGTTATATATAGCTTAGAAGAGCAAAGGAGAGAAAAGAAATAGATATTGTAATGTGTTATCATTTGTTGAGAAAGTAACATTGCGAGATAGTTGTGTGGTATACATAAAAGGGGTTGGTACTCATGAATATTTGTTGTGTTAGTACTCAGCAAAGGGGTTGTTGCTCCTATGGGTTAGTACTCATGAATAGATATTGCATTGGTGCTCAAAAAATGGGTTGGTGCTCCTCCAAGTTAGTGCTTGAAAATATTGTAATTTGAGTTGGTACTCATTCATATACTTGAGATTGTTCTCTAGGGTTTTTTCCCACATTGGGTTTCCACATTAAATATGGTGTCTCTCTCTATCTTGTGTGGTGTTTATTATTTTAGTTTTATTTTATATATTGAATGTATGGTTAATTTGAATTTGATTAAGTGAAAGTTTTATAAGATTTATGATATAATGATTCACCCCCCCTCTCAATTTATCCCATGCTTAACAAATTTATCGATTAATTCATTCCTATGCACAATAAAATTAACTAAGGGTTCAAGAGTATAAATAACTTAACATAAACTTTAGACTAAGGTTTTAAATATATTAATAAACATAATTAAACTTTGGGTAAAATTTAAACTGGGTCTAATATATAATAAAAAGGCCTCACATAAATATGAATCTATTTTAAAATTAAAACTTTGGCTGAAATACTTAGGCTAAGGTTTGTTAACATTATTTGAAATCAGATTTAACAAGTTAATTAAATAACAAGTGTTAAAAAAATGGATCAAATTTATCATTAAATCATAAACCATGAATACTTTCTTATTATGATGAAGATCCATTAAACCTGTAACATAAAATTACATGAAGCAAATGTTAGTAACATTAGATGATGTCAAACAAGGAATATTGTAAACATGTAAATTAATATAGATGAGAACCATGATATTTATATATTTAAATATAATTAATTTAAATTTCAATCTATAACATAATTTTCAAAATTTGAAAAGGGGTCCTCATTTTTCAGAAATGGGGGTATGTTGACCTCAACAACAGTCTTGAATAAGATAGTAAGAAAGTAATGTGACTATCAAAGTTGATAGTGAGAAGTGTGTTTTGAGTTTCATTAAATTCCATTTGATATACTAGAGGATAAAAAGGTATTAATTAGTTTTTTAACATCCTTATAATGAACCTTATTTAACGTCTGAAGGTCACCTAAGTGACATGTGTGTGGATCAAGGCTAGTGAATAGTTGCAAGAAAGTGAATAACAAGTTACAAAGGGGAGGCTATCAATTAAGGGGAATAGATTAATATCAAAAATAATATCTCCACCTTATTAAGTTAGAAGATATGTGTCAAGGAATTCTAAGGAAGTTTAAGATAGGTATGTGGACTCATCATCATGAGGACAATTTCAAAAAGGATATGAAAGGTATCTACACCAACATGAGGAAGAAGATGCAATTTAGATAGAAATTTTTATAAGAGGAATTAATGACCTATTTTATAATTCATTATCTTTAATTTTAACTATTTTATAAGTCTTGACACTTGGCCTTGTGACCACCTAGCTTCACTTCTCTCTCTTCTCATATGCTCTATATATTCAAGCCATTTTGGCATTATATTGGAATCCACAATTGGTATGGTAAAGCCCTACTAGTTTGATATCTTGATTTGTCTTTGAATAATGTTTTGAAGTTGATTTTGTCTCTACAAATCTTGCCTAAGTATTTTAAGCAGTGTAAATTGATGGCAAGTGATGAATGTCTTCTCCTTGCTTCCATTCTACTCTTGTATGCATTATGTGAGTAGTAGCATCTCTTCTAACAAGTCTCATGAAGTGTATGTGTTTTTAAGTATGTTTTTAAGTGTGAGAGATAATACTATTCTCTAATATCATACCTAATTTTCACCCACACCTGGATATGCATAGCAATCTACATCTATGTAGAAACACTTACGCTAGAATAACATTGAGTTAAGGTCAATTTTAACAGTCTTCTTTCTTAGTGAAAATGTAATTATGTTTTGTGGAATTATCTTTAATGTGTCACCTTCATTATTTCAGATTTAATTATATTTCCTTATTCAATTTTCACCCCCAATAGTGATTATTCTAGGTTAGTGTGTGAGTCTAAAAGATAGATCAATGGAGGTATCCCTATTAAATCTAGATATTTATCTCTTGTAGTAGCTTGCCTATTTGCAGAGATAGTTCCATGTTATCTAAAATTTGATAAGGTCTAATTGACTTCTCTAGGGTGAAAATTTTGGCTATAAATTTTTTGAAATTCCTGGTGTGACATGAAATCCAAGAAGGTTGTTCGAGGTGGATGATGGCTTTGACAATATGGAGTCTATAACAGTCCTCTTCTTATAGTATCTGGTGACTCCAAAATTTTAATCTTGATAGTAGATTAGTGAACTCTTTCATGTGTAAGGTAAACACAAATTCTCTTAATAAAGGCATCCCTTTTCAATTTCAAGATCTTCCTTATTATTCATATAAAGCAAGCAAATTTTCAAACACATCCTTATCCAAAGAAGTCATACCTTGCTCACAAGCCCATAAAAAAGCTATTGATTACCTCATTATTATAAAGTCATAAATTTACCATGGAAAATAACCTATATTTTGTTTCCTTAAATTTTTATAGTCCTCTAATAATTTACCACTATGATGATATTTCCATATCTACACTTAAAAGTGTTCCCTTATACACTAGTGAGACTGCCATTAACCCTATTGAACATATTTCAAATATTGCTAACTTCTATAATATCCATGAAATAATTTAGGAGAACATATAAATTAGGTTGTTGGATATCTCATTAAAGGGTATAAATATTGACTATTATGGTACTATGGCACCTAAATGAATCACCACATGGTATGAGTTGGGAGATGCATTGAGGAGAAGATTTGAAGACAAGAATGACAACTTATAACTGACTGAGCAGCTAACCAACATAATGAGAGAACCTCAAGAATTCATTAAATAATTCAAAATAATATATAAGAATATATGGGATAGGATCTCAATCTTGATAAGAGCCATAGCTCGCCATGATTTCTTTTATTATCTTAAAGCTTTTGATAGTGACATTTCAATGATGATACAATCTATGGGATGTAATAGATTTATTAATGCCTATGAAATAGCCATAAGGGAATATAATTTTTTAATTTATGTTGGGAATAATACCTCCCATTCCTATATTTACTAATTTGAAAACCCATACACTTGTTATTTCTACCATTCTTACACCTAAACATAAGCTTGCTACCCTTAATCAGCCAAGTAAGTTTAATGAGACAAATAAAATGAGAGATATGGAGCAAGATATATTAGGTTTAAATAAGATCATATAAAAAAAAGTAAGGCATTTCCAAATCTGATATTAACCTAATAATTCCTACCCTAATTATCAAGTCAATATACCACCTTTGCAAGGTCATCATCAAAGTCAAGAATACTTGCTTCAAACAAAGTCATATAATGGTTATAATCCCAATGCTCATTCTACCAAAAAGGAGTTAGTGTATAATTAAAATAAAATTTCCCAATATCATGATAGTTGGTATTCATGGAATAAACCTCATGATCCATCTTACTTTGTCAATGAGTCTTTTAATCAATCCTTCATGGCAAGTTTATGAACTATGCAAGCTATGACTCAAGATGAGGTACCAAATGGAAGAGAGTCAAATGGGAAGGGTGATCAAGTGGGGTACACATTGGTCAATTGGTATTGAGGTGACTCATTTTATATAAATTATCAAGGGTATCTAAGAAAATTTGGAAGTACTTTAGCTACAAACATAAGGGCAAAGAGGAAGGTAGTTGAATTGGTTCAAAGGACTAGTAATGGTCAATAAATGAATGATCAAACATACCAAAGGAAATTATGTTTAATAAATTTATAAGTATAAAATTTTATCAAATAATTAAAAATGTGAGGATCTCTTTCATACTTTAGAATTATCAAGGTATAGGTATTACTATTTCTACTAGTGGACAAGCAAAGGTTAGTGGCTCATTCACTAACATTGTAAAGCAGATGAGTAGGTCTCATGTGAATGTGTTAATGTGGAATACATTGGAAATACCTAGAAAAAAATATCTAATTTAAGAAGAGATGTCCAAGCTCAGTTTTTCAACTAAAATTACTAATGGGAGAGAGGCATGCTTGACAAACACTTTGAATCCTAGTGAAGGACAGTGAAATAAAGTTGAAACGGTAGATAAACCTCTTACATTCTATCTATCAATCATAATTGAATATGATTTGGTACAAAATTTTATTATTAATGTTCAAGATAATACTTGGGTCATGACCAAGTAAGTAGCTGATAATTTAAACTTGAAATATGAGCCTCATGTCAAAGGAGTGATATAATTGCATGGGTCAGCTACCTAGACCATTGGCATAATCAAAGTTTTACAGCTTATTTTCCATATTTGTCCAACTTTCACCATTACTCAATATGTTATGATTATAGATGTGGCACCCCATTTTTTGCTTTATTTTTCAATAGATTTCACTACTAAAAGTGGAGTTTATCTAACTTTAGTTTGGTCCTATATGAGATTTAAGACTAGGTATAGTGCAAAATTGTTAATCAAATCTAAACCTCTCTCTATTTTTCATGTAGAACCATATGTGAATTATAATTATTACTTGAATTTAAATTTAATTAAGGAAGATGATCACCCTAGTGATCAATAACCTCCAACTCTTCTTGATAGCATAGCTGACTTGTACTTTGATGAATGGTGAGCTTAGCAATATGGACTTGAATAAATTGGTCTTGGAAGTTACATACTCCATGAATATTGTGATGGAGTTCTTGAGGTATATTTTTATGAAATTTTAGATCAAGTTACATGGGGTAACTAAATTTTACTCATGGATGATGATATGTATGTCCCAGTTGTGTCAAGGCATGATAATCCTAGTGAGTATTTAGTTTTACTTGCCAAGGAAGAGAACACTCATGAACATGAAAATCAAGATGAAGTGGATGAGATGTGACAAAAATTCATTTTAATTATGTAGGAGTTTAAGGAGATGAATAGGACTAAAAAATTTCAAAATAATTGTAGACATGATGATGAGGTCATTCATGTATTCAAGGAACATAAAGAAGATCTTGATGTATCTGTAAAGCAAGGAAAAACTTTAAAAGACCAAGAATTTTTTGGTGAACAAAATTATAACCTCAATTATCCATAATAAT
Source organism: Torreya grandis (assembly GCA_037957365.1). Lineage (NCBI taxonomy): Eukaryota > Viridiplantae > Streptophyta > Pinopsida > Cupressales > Taxaceae > Torreya > Torreya grandis. Next base: position 721,704 of record JARHVA010006673.1, on the reverse strand, counting down.
ATATGTATCTTGAATCAGACACATCTAAATTTGAGAAGGCTTTGATAACTCTGAGTGATTAGGTTGAGGAGTACCATGTGATCATGAAAAATTTCATGCAAGATGCCAGCTCAAACAAGTCTCTTGGAGAGATATATGGAATATTAATAAGAGTTACAAAAGACAAACTTGTATTTACCCAAATATCCAAAGATGGTAAGTCATTTGACTATTTCCATAAGAAAGATTTCATTAACAAGTATGCCTCATATGATGTATTATTTTATTGGAGTAGAAGTGATACAATAAGAATTATCTTTGACCTTGGTTGAAGCAATGAGAATTTATATTTTACCTAAATTGTTTTTAGGTATTATGCATATTAGTAAATGTGTGTGTTCTCCTTTGAGTTATTTGTGTGTTTTTCCTAAGTGTTCATGAGATCATAAGTGTGCGTTTTGGTGTCTTCCTCTATGTTTTTATTTCATTGATATGTTGGTGTGAGTTTTGTGTCTATTAAAATGAATTTTAGTGTCAATTAAAGTGCATAGGTGACATAATTTCCCAAGGATATGATAAGGTAACTAGTCCTTAGCATAACAAGCATGATAACCTTAGGAAATCACCAAAAAGTTGACCAAATTTAGACCTTAGGTCAAATTAAGTCAACCCCTTATATATTAAAAATTTTCATAGGGTTATTATAATTTATAAAACTATTATAAATGTCATAAATAATGTCAAGTCATAGTTTTAAAATCATAAAACATGTTCCATCCTTGTCATATTTGTCTTGTCTTAATATCCCTTTTTATCACCTTTTGGTCATGTTATAGTGAATTATATGGTTTCCCTTAAAGGTAATATTTGTCATGGATCAACTGAATATGTTTCATGTTAGAGAGGTGTTATATTGTATATTTTAAACTAAATTTTTCATGTTTAACTTATATCTAAGAAGATCAACTACAAAAAGGGGTAGTTTCTGATGTTGTATGAACTATATGACACATATGGCACATGTGAAGGATTAAACAAAATATATTTAGATGAATATAATTCATTTATATGATAAACAAGATTTGATGGATCAAAAATTGACAAAAACCAATCTCACTCTCTTTTCCCTCTCTTGGGAAAGTCAATAAGGTTAAAGAGTTTTCCTTCAATATAGCTAGGAGGAGGAGACTTGGAAATAATGCACTTGGTGGCTGATAGGGGTCCCTTTATACTTACATTTAACATTAATGGTTTCTATATTTATTATATATACTTCATGAAAAATCACTAGGATTGTTACTGACTCTAAACTACCTATACATCACCAATGGCTTCAATTTTCACATCTATTTCCATTGATCGATGTGAATCAAATAGTGTGAATAGTATTTCAAAACATTTCCATCCTTCTCAAATTTTTTCAACTATTTTTTCATGTTTAAACATGAGGAGACAAATAATATAATTCTCCTTATGCTAGAGATGAGCACCATTGAGGTCTACAGAGTAATGTTTCATCAGTTGTAGAGTCTTTCCTCCTATGAGAGTCTTAGGTTAATGAAATACATTGGTATTCAACCTAAGATCATGGTGATGGTCTAAGAAAAGTTAAATAGACCAATGGAGATGAAATTTTAAAGCATGTTTGGACCAAGTGAGGTTGAAGGTTAAACTTATAATTATTGGCATACAATCACCTATAGTAATATGTAGGAGTGATTAGATAGTTGGTTGATAAGAGATGTGAACTTCATGATAGATATTTGACAATTTTGAAATTGGTTTGGAAGTCTAAAAACATTAAAACACTTTTAAAAATAAACTCACATCCTTCATTGACACTCAAAGAGGTGTAAAAGTAGAAGAGTTGTAAAGTGGGAATATTTACCTTAGTCTCTCTGAAAGAGGCCTCCACTCCATAACATGCCATCTATTGGTGAAGGCATATGAGATATAGATAAGACTAATGGTTTCATCCTTCCAGCCTAAGTCTATACATATTATCTTGAGTAGAAGAGGAAGTATCATGGTTATGGAATATGATGGTTGTGTGGTTGCCAACTTAGACAATTTTTACTAAAGATACTTAGAGAGCAACATTGCTGTTGAGACCAAATGAATTGGTACCTTGCAAATGGCACATAATGCATTGGTGAATAGAGAATGATATATGGTCTCGAGGAAGGATAAAAGATCATATGTATAGGACATAGTCCTATTGACCTTAGAGAAACCAAGAGGTGTGAAAAAAAATAGTCAAGCACATATCACCATCTATAGGAATATCTTATATTCTATAAATAACACTTACAATTTGGTTCATGTTATAAACTTATAGTATCATTGATGGTGAGAAATGACTACATGATGTCAAGGAATAAATGATAATTTAAATTTATCCTTAGGGGGAAATTAGAATCATTAATTATATTTATTTGACCAAGGGTTATTTGATTTCCCTAATTGATACCTATAAATTGATAGAGGTAACAGACTAGCCTAAGCCAATGAGAGATGTAGTTTAGTTTGTGAGCAAAGATATAAGATAAAGATGAAAATGTATAAATAATTATCATAGTGATCACATAAAATTTGCACATGATTATCATATGAATATAATCAAATATAAGGTTAAATAGATAAGTTTCAAACCTCAACCTATAGTAAACCAAAACCCTGCATAGTCACAGGACCCATAATTTAGTTTTGGTAATTGAAGATGTTGAAGGCTATAGAAGTGTGGCCCAACATTTAAAATTAATACATAGGGTCATTATGACCTAAAATATAACTCCATGGTATAAATTTTTTTGTAACAATAGGTAAAGTGTCATTTGTTTTGTCTTAGACAGGGGCACTTTACAATCAAAGTAATCATGCAGACGTAGTATGTGAATGGTGAAGTGATGAATGGTAGAGTCATGAGGGAATATATAATTATCTGAAAGGTTTTATTTAATATGATTTTTTTTAATTCCATATAACCATTAGAACCACTCAAAAGTTTCCATACACAGATACATAATCTAGGCCTATTAGGCATAAAACTGAACATAAACCATCATGATGTCTAAAGTCATTCATATGACTATATGATATCTCAAATCAACTTGAAAGACTTTAGTGGAGATTTAGGATGTATTGGACTGATTATTTTTATATATCAACCCAAATTGGTCTTTCTTGTCCTAAACCTATCTCGAAAGGGCGTATAATGCAATTAGGAGCTCAAGAAACCTTTTTATTTTGATCATATATGCACGAAAGATATACATGGTGTCTTAATAAGCTATATATATTTTATGGGGGTCCTAAAATTTATATCAATTTAATTATTTCAAGGGTTTACCATCTAAATTTTATGAATCTTTGCTAAGAAGATAAATGACCTAAAACCCTCTTAAGAATCTAATGGAGAAGAGATGAATGAAAATGCTTCCAAAGGTAGTCAATTGTCCTTAGAAGTGATCTGAACCTATTTATCACTCTCTTAGGATCATTTAAACCCAATTAATTTATATTATCACTTATACAAACATGCCTAATTTAGTGTTTATTATAGGATTTCTACTAAATTATAGGTATATAAAGGACTTAATAGGTGAAGGATATTATGGGAGGTGTGTAGAGACTTATTTAAAATCCTTTAACCTCATATTCACCTATGTGATTCATCAAATTTCATATGCTATGTCATTCATTTTAGGTAGTATTGAACACGATAGTGAGAAGGAAATGTGACTATGAAAGTTGATAGTGAGAAGTGTGTTTTGAGTTTCATTAAAGTCCATTTGATATAATAGAGGAAAAAAAGGTATGAATGAGTTGCAGGACATCCTTGAAATGAACCTTCTTGAACATCTTCAGGTTACCTAAGTGACAAGTGTGTGGATCGTGCCTAAAGGGTTAGTGAATAGTTACATGAGAGTGAATGATAAGTGACAAAAGAGATGCTATTAATTGAAGGGAAAAGATTACTATAAAAAATCATATCTCTGCATTCCTAAGTTATAATATATATTTCACAGAATTATAAGGTAGTTCAAGATAGATAAGTGGACACATCATCATGAGGATAGTTTTAAGAAGGATATGAAGGGTCTCTATGCCAACTTGAGAAAGAATGATGTATTTTAGATAGGAATTTGTCTAAAAAGAAATCATTACCTTTTTTCCACTTCATTATCTTGCATTATAAATGTTTTATAATTATTGACACTTGGCCTTATGACTATCCAAATTTGCTTCTTCTCTCTCTTTTCTTATGCTCTATATATTCAAACAATTTTGGCATTGTATTAGAATCCATAATTGGTATGGAGAAGCCCTGCTAGTTTGAAATATTGATTTATCTTTGAATATAATTTTGAAGATGAATTTTTCTCTACAAGTCTTGACTAAGTATGTCAAGTAGTGTATTTTTATGACAAGTGATGAATGCCTTCTCCTTGCTTCCATTTTGCTTTTGTATGCATTGTGTGAGTATTATCATCTCTTCTAACAGGTCTCATGAAATATATGTGTTTGTTAAGTATGTTTTGAGGTGTGAGAGAGACTAGTCATGTATAATATCATACATTATTTTCACTCACCTCTAGATATGAATATCAATCTAACTCCATAAATAAGCACTTATGTTAAAAGAACATATCTAAGATTAGTTTTAGCAGTCCTCTTTCTTAGTGCAAATGCAATTGTGTTTTGTGGAGTTATCTTTAGTGTATGAACTTCATTATTTTAGGTTAGTTTAAGTTTCCTTCTTCTCTTTTAACCCCTAATAGTGATTATCCTATTTCAGTGTGTGAGCATAAAAGATAGATCAAGGGAACTAGGCCTTTCAAATCTAGAGATCTATCTCTTATAGTAGCTTGCCTATTTACAAAGATAGCTATATGTTATCCCACATTTGAGAAGGTATAATTGATGTTGTGTATACTTATTAACTAATTAATACTATATTATTGAGTTTTATTAACATTAGTTTTCAACCTAGGGTATGTATGCTTTTCAAGGATGTCAGCACTATACATACATTATTGATCCATAGATTATCTTGTTTACTAGTTGAAGTATAATGAAATTTTAATGAATTCACAAGATAATTATACTATGAAACTATTATAATATAAATACAAAAATAATTCAAACTTATTAATCACACATGCATCACACTTTATATAATCAAACTAATAATGAAGTCAACTTACACAACACACTTAACTAAGGAGGGTCAGGATCTTCATTGCAACTCCTTCTGAGGGGGCCCTTTCTCATTTAGAATTGAGTTCCAATCCTTCTCCAATATATTTTTAAAATATTCTTATAGAATAAATTTTATCATTATTTAAATCTATAGCAATTAAACATTGTTGCATAAGATTACAATATTCAAAATGTAATGACTTCTACAATTCTACTATTCTATTATCATCTATTCAACTCTTAATTTGATCTAGTTTATACCATTAAATATAAAATTTATTTTATTATATTTTAACCAAAAAAACTAAACTAAATAAAAATAAAAATACTTAAGAACTACCCTAGTCAACCTTTAGGTGGTTAGTAACTAAAGTTACTTGTTTTAGGCCTGACTGGGTTAAGGACAATGTTTATTGTCTAGCTATTGTACTTATTTTTGTCTCCTTCCTATTATCCTTATATTCATCATTTTTTATAGCACATCTAATTTTAATTATATGTGGGAAGTCCACAAAATATATATATTCCATTTTAATCATTCATTTAATTCCCAAGATAGCTGGATGTGTCGTTAAGATCTGGTCACAACAATAGTTATGTTCTATGTAGTGGCTATGAGAAACCTATAGATGGAAGCCTACAGTTGTTGTAAGAAATTTTTATTGGATATGGGTAACCTATAGGTGTAATCCTATATTTTATGTGGGTACCCTATAATGGATAAAAGCAACTTGTAAGTGGAATCCTACAATTTCTATGGGTAGCTTATAAGTGTTGTGCCCAAACAAGATTCTTGCATCTTTACGTTACCCTTCAAATGTTTGTTAAATAAAGTTACATAAGTATAATCTAATAAAATAAAAAACATCATTAATTCATAATTTATCATATATATATATATATATATATATCAATTCATACCAAAAATCATAAATTCATTCATTCATTTTTATGAGTCATGGATGGTTATGGGGATTTACATAGAAAAATATATATACTAGGTATGGATGAGGCTATAAAATAGAGAAATTGGTGGCCTCATCACATCCCCCTAATTATCCTCTTACTTGACCTTGATTAAGCCTTGGATACATTTTGAAACCACAATTTTTTTTGAAATATAGGGGCTTAGTATATCCTAACCCTTCAAGGATATATAATCCTTTAGCATCATCAATGTTCTCCAATCTTTTCTTCTTAGTCTCTCTATCAGTTGGGACCTTTCCTTCCTAGTCATGAATTGGGAACCAAAACAAATGAGGTTAAAATATTAATCGCATCCATTTTACCCTTATCTTCCTAACAATCTCAATATCCATATATAACTAATGTATGGCCTCCCTAAGATTTTAAGGGGAATATGGTTCCTTTATTTTTAAAGTGCCAGAGAGTTTTGTCCATCTATGAGAACAAGAAACAAAAATTTGCTTTCTGTTTCCTTCCATAAGACTCAAATAATGATTGTAAACTTCTAATTTTTTCCTTATAACCCATGTTTATAGAGTACATAATTTCATGAAGGAGATCCATTATTTTATTACAACATCTAGATTACCTATTTTACCCCTAATTATCAAGGTAACTTCTTTTTATTTTCTTGGTAATCCACTTGTTTCCTTCTTCCTGTTTCATTAAGGACATATGAAGAAAATGAATTTAATTAGACATCAACCAATTATATGTTTGGATTCTAATCTACATCATTGGTTGAAACCTATTGGTGTATGTAAAACTCACTTAATTGTGTTTGGAGATTAGGGTTAGCATGTTTATAAACTTCAAATAAATATTTAGGGTCACAAACTATGTAGGGCTGATCATTATAGATCATGTGATATCTAAATTTAATCCATATCTCTTCTAAGTATAAAAAATAAACCCTATAAGGTGATCTAAACTCAATTAAAATTTTAGTGGTTTCATGCATTTTACTAATCATTTATTTTAGATAATTGATGCTAATTTTAGCCATTTATAGTCTTTATTTTATAATCATCTTATTGTTCTCTTGTTTCAAGATATAACTTAAATATTTGTACCAATATTTTTAGTAAGTTTATTCATCACCAAATTTTGCCTTAAGAAAATTTAGGAGGCCATTAGTTTCTACAGGCATGTTAGTTAAAAGATCCACATCAATAACATCTACTTTAGGTGTTTTTATAGTGGGCAATGGAGGAGGAAATATTTTGTAGAAATCTACCAAAGCCAGAGCATAATATTTTGTAGGTGCTTCTAAGGGTCTATTAATTCTATCTATGGGTAAGATAGATGAATTTGTTATAGGTTCCTCCAAGTAAGTAACTGTAGGTTCCTCCAATAACCTTTCTCTTTCCATAGATGGTTATACAAATTCAGCTTCCCCTAAAAGTGTTTCTAGGCCTCTCCTACCTTTCAAATTTATTATCTCATTCCTAAACCTATATATTTATTTCATATATTATTAAAATGTTTGGCACTCCTAATCATGAGGAACTATCTTTTTTTCTAATTCTTCATCCATAGTCTTTTATTTGATCAATTCTTCTTCAACTCTTCTTCTATGTACCTAGTGTGTCAAAGGAGATCCATGTATTTTTTAGTGAATCTATTTAGATTGCATGATTGTAATTCTTGGTAGATTCATTTTTTAGTATACCATTCTATAATCTTGAACCCATCAGGGGTATTTCAAATCCTAGGCTCTTTCCTTCCCTTTTCATCCTCACTGATGTCTATGGGTGAGGAGGATATAATTGTCTTTTGTTTCTTAATTATCTAAGATATCCTAGGAGAATTTCTCCTTGATACAAAAGGTTTATTTTATTTAATTTATTATTATTTTTAGGAGGGGTGAATACTGGAACTTGTTCTTTCTATTCAGTAGTTGATGGAAGAACTTCCTCTTGCCCTAAAGGAGCCATGGTGGAAAAATTCATCTTTGGTGAGGAGATAGTTGGAATAATGGGAGAAAGAATATTATACTTAGTTTATGTGGGTGTAATTTCCTCCTTATCATCATTAGGAGGTAGGACTAATTTACTTCTCCTTCTTCTACCCATAGCAATTTCAAATGGACCCTCTGTAGCTATGGGCTATCGCGTAGCACTAGTGCACATAATATCTTCCTATACAATGTATTCAGCCTCCTCCTCAAGAGATTCCTCCAAATTATTTCCCTCTTCTTGCTAATGTTCATCATTCCCTAGGGTTAGAAATTGATCCTAACTAGGGTCAAGTCTAACAGTGTTTATTCTAAGTTTAGTTACCAACAATATTAGGCAATGATGAGATAGGACTTTCTCAATCCCCTTTTGGTACTCTTTGGACATCCTTTTTAAAATGTTCCATAGGTGATTTGTAACATTAAAATTCTTAACATTCCTTACGTGATTTAGAAATTGAAACTAGAGATTATGAATTAGAGATTACCTTCTTTCATAGGTCATATTTTTGATGATGTATGAGGTTATTTCCCTCTACGCTATAGGTAGGATGAGTCTCTCCACACAAAATTTATTTAGTAATATCCTTTCATCTCCCTAACATAACTATTATATGGCTTCTTGACCATTAGGTTTGTCTTTCAAGTTCTCCCCTATACTTGGTAGCCTAATTGCCTAGCTTACCAGTTCTTCAATAACTAGGAATGTGATGCCATGTATAGTAGCTTACTTTCTTATAAAGGATCCTAAAAATTCCTTAGCAATGGGTTATAATAAATGATATAATTTCTCAAAATAAGTGGTCCATAAAACTCTATTTAAGACAACCTATCTGGTTGGGTCTCCTTGAAGTTGCCTATGATCTGTGGGTTCCCTTCTCACAACTAACCCTCCCATATTTCTAATTTTAACTTTATGTCAATCCTTTCAACTAGTAATTGTCAACACACTCTATTTGGTTTATAAAATTCTACCTATAACAAAGTAGGGTTTGTTCAATAATAGTGATTTATGGTTACAAGTTGTAGGTTATAGGTTACAAGTTATGGTGTGCTTCAACTTTTCATGAATGGTTGTACTTACAAGGGAAAATAATGAAAGTGAATTTTTTTCCTATAAGTTATTATGGCATAATTATAGCATATAATCCCACATTTATGGATCCCATAGTGCATGGTATTATCACTTGTAGCATTCTCCCCATCCCATGTGAGTTGTCACTTATCCTCAAGTGATGTGGAATGAGTGGGATGGAAGAGATTGAATGGGGTCATGATTAGAGATATAAGTATGGGTTGAGATGTCATCATGTGGTTTTAAGTGTGAGTTGAGAGGTATTAAAGAATGACATATTAATTAATTAATTAATATTATTTTAAATATAATACATGCTATATTAAAATAATAAATACTTTTCTATGATAAAAATATACAATGTACCTTTTTAATGGTTTACCTAGGGTTACATCAAGGATTTGCATGTGAGTGTTTTTGTGTGAGTGGTTGATGGAATGCAATGATTTTTCTAGTAGTTATAACTAGACTAAAGTGAGTAATGATGAAATCATAGGATGTTATCCTTCGATGGTGTCCTTAGCTTGACTGCATGTAATCATGATAGCCTGCATGGAACTAGAACAAGGGTTTTAGAGTTGGATGAGAGATTATTGCCCTCCTACCATAAAGTGGTTACTATATATATGTGTTAACCAAGTAAGGTGTTGTATGAACATGGAAGAGAGTATCTGAGGGTGTTTTTACTTTGTGATCTTCCTCTACATGAGCTTGCTAATGATTTGTCTTTGTGTTGTCTTACTCCCTATGAATTTTGTGTTTAGTAAACTTTTCATTGTTATCAAGGGCAAGCCTGAGGATTTTTTTGAATTTTATAATCTAAAACTCTACTCCTCCTCTAAATTGTCTAATGTCTTCCATGTATTTCTCAAAATCTCATAGCCAAGGCCATAGATTAGATTTTGTGAAGAACTATCATGCATGTGCTTAGGGAGGTGTTAGGGTGTACTTGTAGTAATGAAAGGTGGTACCTGTGACAACTATAAATTTGAGCTTAGATATGGTGAAGAAGCCCATAATAGCTATATAAGATCCTATAACAACTAAAATAATACCTTCATTGACAAAGGTGCCTATAGCAAAGGCGAGAGAGGCTTCTATAGTAGCCATAGAATAACCTCTAGCAATTATAGGAAGATGAAAAACTTTGCTCAAAATGATTGTTTATCTTTTGTTTTTGTTTTTACCCCTAAACAACTAGGAAGTTGGTTTTCTATTTAGGCCCATTTTACAATTGTGGGTAGCTAGTAGGCTTGTTTTCTACCCAAAAACTACTAATAATTCCCAAAAAGGGCTTTTATTATTAGATTTTTTACTCCAATTGTTACATGTAGTAGAATGTTTATTTTGGGTCTTTACCAAGTCAACAGTGAGGGTACCTAGTCAAGGGCCATGTGAAGGTCTCAGTCTTCATGCAAGAGGAAGGTTAAGATATCCTCCTCTATTTCTTCATTTGTGTTTTGGTTGGTTCTCCCTAGTGAGACAAGAGGTTAATCTAGCACATCATTGTATCAATTTTGTAATTAAATGTGTATGTGTTTGGTAAAATCCTAAGTGAGTGGATTTTTATACAACTTTGGTCTATGGCTATTGAGTAGTAGATGAAATATTACTAGATAAATGGTTTAGAGTTGCATTACTCCATTGTCATAAACATTCTCAATCTCAAATAGACCAATCCATATGGTATGTAGTTTACCCTTTTGATCTTTGTATTTAGAATAAAAAATAAGGGCCTAATCTCCTGCATTAAATTGCCTGGTCTTAATGTACCTATCATGCTATCCGATCTAATAGTGTTATAAAAGTTTTGTATACTATAATTAATGATATTCATATTCATATAAGGCATTAAATTGCATAAGCCTTTCTTTATGTGTTTCAGATATATCCATCCCAAGTGTTAGTGTTATTCGTAAGGTTTTGTGCTCAAATTCAATTAGAAAGATAGGTTTCTTCCCATAGACCAAATCATATAGGGTGAATCCTATAGTAGTATTCCATGTCATTATATAAGCCCAAATATATTTAGGAAGTCTAGCCTTCCAATCCTTATGGGACATACTAACAGTCTTGGTCAAAATATTTTAACTCCCTTTTGGTGACTTCCATCTATCGATTGGATTGTGGATGATATGGAGTATATTTCTTATGCCTAATCTCATATTTTTGGACCAAATTAGTAATTAAACTAGAAATGAATTGGAGTCCTTGATAAATTACTATTTCTCGACGCACACCATATCTTGTGAATATTTATTCTTTGAGTAAATTTGTCACCTTCTATCCCTGACATGAGTAAGAGCTTTTACTTCGACCCATTAGTGACATAGTTATTACATATAAGGATGTACTCTTTGTTATTATATTTTGGATAAAAAATGTCCTACAAAGTCTTGGACATATTTTTCAAATGGTTTACGCACCATTTGAGGCTACAAAGGCATATCATCTGAACGTGTAGGTCTCCCCATATGATGACATCTATCATAATGAGTAGTATACCTTATTACATATTTATGGATTGAGGGATAATAATATCTTGTATTCAATATTTTTATTGATGTACACTTGGCTAAAAAGTGCCTTCCATAGGATTCATCATGGTAGGCTTTGAGGATATATGGAACTTCATCTTCTTTGAGACATTTTCTAATGATGGAGTCAAGTGTAGTATATAAAATAAATCCAAACATCCATGAATACCTACCACATTTTTGAATCAAATATATTTTTTGTTTAGTGAGGAAGTGTTATGAAAGTAACCTTGTGGTAAGGTATTCAGTAATATAAACATACCAAGGTGTGGTAAGTGTGAGGGATAACATGTGCTCATCTATAAATGAGTTTTCCACTATGGTATCTTCTTGAGGGGATTGTAGTTGTGATAAGAAGTTAGCAATGGCATTGTCCTTACCAAGCTTATCTACAATGGTTAGATAAAATTATCATAATAATATTAGCCATCTTATCACTCTATCTGAGATAGTTGGTTTGTTCATAAGGTACCAAATAGCTGCATGGTTTGCACGAATAAAGAACTGATACCTTGTGATGTATTACTACTACCAAGAACTCTTTTTTAGTAACTATGTAATTTAATACTTCTATTTAAAGGTTCTTTCTTAAAAAAGATATAACATAATTGAGTGCTTCTTATTTTTGTCTTAACATAGCTCTTAGGGTAATATGTAAAGTTTTTATGTGAATATGGAAGGGAAGCTTCTAATCAACACCATCCAAAATAGGGGTGGTGGTCAATAATTATTTCAATTATTTGAAGACTATATCACAAGTAGGAGTCTAGATGAATTCAACATCTTTAGTTAGGAGAGTGAATAATGGTGCTATTACTTTGCTAAAATTGTTGATGAATCTCTTTTAATAACTAGTATGTCCTAAAAAACTCGTGACATATTTCTATTTATAAGTAATAGACAGGTTTTTTATGATGTTTATTTTTTTAGGGCTAATATTAATTCCTATAGTGGATACATGGTGGCCTAAGACAATGCCTTCTATTATTAACATGCATTATTTCTTATGACTTAAAGACAAATGGTGCTCTTAAAAACATTATATAACTTTCCCTAGGTTTTTTAAGAAATCATCAAATGTTTCTCCATAAATAGTGAAGTCATCCATATAGATTTCTACACATTCATTGGCCATATTTGCAAAGATACTCAAGACAACCCTCTAGAATGTTGCAGGAGAGTTACACAACCCAAAATTTAATACAACATAAGCATAAGTACCCTAGGTACAAGTGAAGGTGGTCTTCTCATGGTCCTAAGGAGAAATGCTAATTTGGTTGTAACCACTAAATCCATTTAGAAAGTAAAAATATTTCTACCTTATTAGTGTGTCCAACACTTGATCAATGAAGGGTAGAATAAAATGATCCTTTTTAGTTGCTATATTAAGTTTATTTTAATTTATGCATACACACCATTCTCCATTTTCATTTGGTATAATTACCAATGGTGAAACCTATTCACTATCTGAGATGGGATATATAAATCTAGTGGTCAAAAGTTCTTATAATTCCATATTGACTATTTATCTAAAAGCTAGATTTATCCTATGCTGTGGCTATCTGATTGGTTCACACTCTTCTTTGATATAGATATGACGTGTGCATATTTTTTGGTTGATTCCTTGCATATAATCATAATCCCATACAAAATCACATTGGTTTGCATGAAACATGCTGACTATGATTATTCATTTTTCCTTATTGGACTCTAACTTGTTATTAATAAGCAATGCTATTTTTTGGAGAGATTTTAATTTTCCATCAAAGTGATTTCATCATTTCTATATTAGTAATGGATCTAGTTTGGCTACATTTATGAGGTAGCAACTGGTGAAATATTTCCTATACAAATGCATCAAAATTATCTTCTTCCCAAAGGCTAGAAAATGGGCACTCAATAAGTTATAGGTGGTTGATATCTATAGAATGAATTTGGTAGTTGTTCTAGAGAACATTGGAAAGAATTATATCTTCTTCCTTATCAACCAAGGTGTATGTATGGTCTATGGTGAATACAAGAATCTAGGGAGGCTATTTTTCCTCATCTTCTTTATTCCATAAAGCATGCTCTAGTTCCAAGGCTAATTATGTTGGGGGATAGAGGACCAACTTCTTAGAGTGGTTGTCATTGGAAATCAACATGTCACCTAATATGTAGCTAATGAAGGCATCAATTATGGAAATCTAAGGTCATATTAAGATAGGAAGATATCCATCCAAATTAGAATTTGGTTGTAGCACAATGAAATCTATAGGATACTCCCAAGAATCTATAGTAATGATAAGATTGTCAATGACTCTTGGTCTGACTATAGACCTATCAACCATTTGCATCACTATAAATGTGGGATGAATATTATTCAACTATATCTTGTTCATGGTTTTAGTTTTTATTACATTTATTAAATCACCTAGGTATATTAATTTATTAGATAGATATTGATCATGGATTTGGACTATTACTATTAGGCATCTTTGATCTAAATATTTTTTTGGTAGGATGTTTCCTAGCATAATGTCTGTGAACTAGCCAATCACATGCACTGTATTAGGATCCTTCTTCTTCCTTCCAAGTTTAAGTAGACATAAGTCTCAAAAATCTTTGGAATATATGGTCACATCCTTGATAGTATATAAGAAGATAATTTTAACACAAATATTTTTGAGCTATCCTATGAAATTAAATTCAAGCTCAATTGCATGGAATTGAAGGGTAAAATGTTCAATAAATGGTGGGGCTATTTCATCAACTTTGTTTGATGGTTTAAATAGTTCTTGTGGTGGTGAAGGTGGGTTAGCATGATCTTCTAAATTTTCTTGATCTGACTCTGTTATTATGGGTGGGGTTAGAGGTGGGAGAACATTCACTAAAAATAGGTGAAAATCATTGATGTTCACCATATATGCCATGTATTAGACAAGTCTAGTATTGAATTTTGGTTGAACCTAATTATTCAAAAGATTCTACATGGGGTGGGTAGGGATATGATTATGATTTGGTGAATCTTGTGTATTGGGCATAAGAGTAAGAAGTTGTTTTTGTTGTTGTGGAAGAAATCCTCTTTGATGGTTTCCCTAGGGCTAATTAGATCTCTAGGGCTGTTTCCACTAGTTTGTGAAGGGTGGGCCTTGGGGTGGTTTCTAAGATTGTATCTAAGGTGGGGATAATTTTTTTTGAGGTTATGAGGAGGTGGTGGGGTATCTTGTCTAAGGTGGCTATTAGGAGGTCAAACATTCATCCATAGACTAGTCCAATTGGGAGTAGTATTTGTAAATTATGAATTAAAAGGGGTAGAATTTGAAAAAGGTAGATTTTGTCCCATACCTAAATAATAAGGTCATTAAACCCATGGATTTCATTGTGAAACATATAAAAACTTGTCCCCATCTCCTCTTACAACATGTAGCTCTACTATTTTTGGTGCTTTAGTTATGATGTTAGCTACTTTAGCCCAAACCTCATGACACTTACAATCTATTTTCTTCTCTTTACAATCTAGACAATAGATGGTCAAATCTTGATACAAGAATTCGTGATTTTTCCTTGAGTGTAGACTATCCACTTGGGTGTCCAATTGACTAATGATATCTTGTAACAAGTTTCTAACTTTAGATTCTGATAGGCCACTTTCAAGTGTCAATAGAAGCTTACTACCCCTGAGTTTGTTTATGGTAGACAAGGAATAATTATTGCTTAACTCATTGATGTCTAAAAATGGTATATGGGAGATATCTCCCCCTCTAATTAGGTCCAAGGATTTTATACAATCTTCTTGGACTCTTTTTAGGAAGATAAGTTTTAGAGGTTCTTCTCTTAGTGCACTTTGCTTGAATTTCTATACATTGAACATGAACAATTCAAGATAGTCTTCCAAAGATTCATCCCCTTCTTGAGTCATCCTAAAGATGTCATTTATTCTATAATTTATTCCTCATCTATATTCTTGATACTTAGCCAAAAATATCTTTTTTATGTCCTCCCAAGTGTAGAATGAATTACTACCCAGTCCCATCAACCAATGATGTGTTGAGTCTTTGAGGGTGGCTAGAAAAAGTTTCAATTTCTATTCATCTTGCATGTAGTCATATATTCTATAGAGGATATAAAATTTGAATAAAAAGGTGTTCAGATATTTTGTTTATGTACCTCTAAAATTGGGTAAGGTGGAGGGTGGGATATTTTTCATTTATGTTATGCTTATTGCATTGGAATATGAAATTCAAAAGTAACTATGTTTGTATTATTTTTGTCATCTACGAGCTCTCCTTCTCCATTCATAGTGGATTTTTTGTGATATGGATACCAAAAGTACTCAATATCATGTCTTCAAATTTTGTATCAATCCCTTTGTCAGCATGATAGTAAACATTTATCTATTGATCCATAGTCTTTCTACCAGATGAGAAATCTAAAGATTCTCCTAAACTTTCATTTATTTGTTAGAGAAAGCCTTGTTTAAATGTTATTCTAATGTTACTTTTTGGAGTGTTTAGTTCATGAAGTTATTCTCCTTCATTTATCCTTACTAACTTAACTAATGCTTCTTCTACTTTTGTTTCCTTTTTCAAAGCCAATAGTAATTCTTCTAAAAGCTACTTCCTTCAATTTGTAGTGTTTCCTTCTTCAAGATCCCTCTAACTTATGGTATATTTTTCAACAATATTCTTAGTTGCTATAGGTATTTGTGGTTCATTCCTAGTATTAACTTGTGGCTTGTTTGGTAGGAATCTCTCTCAAGAATCTCTTTCTCTCTACATAAACATTGGGCCATACCTTTTAGCCATATTGTCCCTTCCTGCTCAGGATTAGTGTCATTTTTTTGTGTTCCATGGGGTTGTTTCACAATAATTAAAATTTACAATAAAGGAGTGTAGAAATCAGAATTATTAGAATTAAAATTTTACTTCTAGATATTAGTAAAGGTATCTACTAAAAATGAGAAAATTACTCTAGAAAGTAAAAAGTGAAAGAAGGAAAATTATCATAGAAAATAAGAAATGAAATTAGGAAAATTAAAAGAACACTTTGTGGAAAATAAATCACTCTTGTAGGAAATTAAATTCTAAAAAAAAAACCATGAACTAAGTAAATTACAAGATTTCAAATAGTATTTCAAGGTTTTACACCATCAACATCTAGAAAATCATAAATTCATTCTTTCATTTATATGAGTCATGGATGGTTATTGGGATTTACATATAAAAATATATATATTAGGTATGGATGAGGCTATAAAATAGAGAAATTTGTGGCCTCATCACTTGAATTCTCTAATGTGCAAATTTTGGCTATAGCAATATTGAACAACAAAATGGTATAATTAAATTGATGTCACAATACATAGCATAATCATCTAATCTAAGCATATAAATATTATTAAATGATCAAAATATAATATATCATAACATATAAAATATATGTCTCAAATATAAGTGATTAATAACATCTCATGTCTCAAAAATTCATAAAGCACATCTCAATCAGACACATGCACAACACAAAATGTACAATGATAAACACCATGGAAATAGGGGTCTGACATCCCCCTCCCCTTATACAGAATTATGTTTAACCTTAAATTTGGATATGTGGGTAAATAGGGTTAATAATATATAAATTATTAAACATGAGGGTTATAAACAAATATATAGTAGTCCAATTAATTTTCCAACTTAGATCAACAATATTATGAATATAAATACTGAGATATGCCAAAAAATAGAATGTATAACTAATGATTGATATTGTGAAAAATTGAAAACAAGAGTACTTAGTTGATTTACTATGTATGCAAATATGGGATGAAATAGGATGGATGTGGAATAAATAAGGTTCTTGGAATAGTCATTAGATCTTAAAAATTTGCATTATGTAGAATCTAATTCTTTCATGATATATATATATATATATATATATATATATATATATATATATATATATATATATAGGCATCTGATCTAGACACATGTATCCTATATGGAATATTGATTAGATCTAGATGCAACTAATTAGAGCCTTCTAGGTTTAATGTTTCTTTTATTCTAATGTATATAGATCATGTAAATAGGTTGTTGATATTTGTCAAATTATCAAACCCTATATTTTATCACCATTGGAGTGACAATGGGAAAAATGGGCTAGTGAGATCATGGTTTGAATCTTCCCAAAGGACCCCTCCTTAAATAGGCACTACCTATATAGCCAATACCTTGAAGAGGGAATTATACTTATGTGGTTTTCCCCTATGTGTTGGATTGTGAGTGCATAAGGATACAATATGTGATAAACAAGTACATACATTTACATATCTTATAACTTGTAAAATATGGCTTATGGGCTGCTCTATTAGTACTTCATAGCTATATATAGACTATTCCTATGCTAATATGGATATAGGAATGAATACGGAAGCTTTGCTTACCATAATGCTTGATTGATAGTTCTTTTATTTTTTATGTGATAGGTATAAATTTTTAAGGTGAGGAATTAATGAGAATTGATATTATATATATACCAATACTTTGGGAAAATAACTCACACTAAATCACTTAGGTTGACTATAAGGATATGTTAAATTTGAAAATTGGTTTAATTTTATGCACTAGAAACTTATTTGGAAAAGGGACACATGCATCAAAGTAGGCATTTGAATAAGACACAAGTGTCTAGAAAACTAGAAAATAAGTATAGGTACAAAATGTAATAGACAAATAATGATTAAGTTTAGTGCTCTTTTTGTAGTATAGAAGTCACGGTCATCATAATAATATTTGATCAAACTAAGAGATAATCAGTTTGGCACAAATAGATAGAGGATACGATACTTTTAGAAATGGGAAGGTCTTAAGGATGAAGTGTAAAGCCATGATAGGTATTTTCCAAATGTATAATAATGAGGTGCTATATAATTTATATTTAATGTTTACATTTGACCCCATTTAATCTAGTAGTGAAATTTATAGATTAAAAGAAGATAAGTGCGTACCTAGGTGTGTATTACACACTTGGCCTTTGCATGAGCCCAAATTGAATTATTTGAATGTGACTAAATTAGAACTAATATTATGTTACAGTGTATAATTAATGTATATAATCTAAAATTGAAAGCGTTTAATTTTTTTAAAAGTAAAGAGATCAAGGTTAGGATCACCCCAATTTGTTGGTTCAACCATCTTTTATTTTAGAAATTTAATTTGAAGAGATGCTTCACTATGAATTACTAGAGCTAATATTATGAAAATTTTGAAACTTTCATGTACATACATATATAGATAATGGACTGAAACATTCCCCCAAACTTTGTGGAAAGGTGAGTTGTCACACAACTATTGAGCTTCTCTTAATCTTGAAATCCAATCATACTTACCTATTGAGTGTGGATAATCCAATTAAATCACACTATATATCTAATGAGGATGGATGATTTAATCAATTTATCCTATAAAATTGGTGAATTTAGATGATTTAATTAAGTATAACTTCTAAAATTTGTAAAATTGAGTGAATTGATCACCTCAACCTTACAAAAGTTGAACCAACTACTGTAATAGATTAACTCAATAAGAGATTTTAGAAATCCATCATGGGTATGATAAAATTACATAGTAGTATTTGAAATATTAATTTTTTTATTTTATAATTTTAAGGTGCCATTTGAATGGCATATGCACCTCATATATGTCTCAAGATGAAATCTAGGTTTAATAATGGTACCAATGTATAGAATTCTACCATAAATGTGTATCTAAATTGTATAAATATGACTAATTTGAATATTTTTAAAGTGTGGAGGACATGTTTCCATGACATTCACCTATTGAATTTGTTGAATCTAAGAACTATTGTAAGTGTGGATAACATGTTTCCATAACATACCCCCACTATAATCTGAATAATATAAGGACTAGTGTAAGTGGAGAACATGTTTCCATAACTTTCCCCAACTATAATATAAAATTGTGAAAAATTTGGAGGTCATGCCTATATGACATGACCCCACTAATATTTCCCCAATTTTAATATTAGGTGAAATAGAATCTGTTAGCTACCTTACCTCAAAAGGATAACATAACTATGTAAGTTTTTTATAGATGATGTACCATATAGGAGTAGCATGCATAGGTATATATAGTAATGAAATACATAGTATATGATCGTATCAAGTCTCATATGCATGATATAGATCATGGAAACATCTAGAAATTAAAAATATAAGCTCAATAAGAAATTAAAGAAATACACAAGACTACTCAAATAAAAACATAAGGTGATGGTTAAAGGAAACCACATACAAGGGCATGTTAAAATGACACACAATTTAAGGGACATGACTTAATAAAATTTACACAACACATCAAATGGAATATTAAAATTTATATATACAATAAACTATGACATGTTCAAATGTCATGATAGACATAATTAATGGACCATATTCAAATGGTGAAATAAAAAAGACAAGTGAAAGGAATGCAAGACACTTAAGTGAAAAAAGGAAAAAATGGAATCATGATCAACTACATAACCATGTCATAATATTCATTGTATATATGTGTTAGTAAAAAATGCTAAGTATATAGTATATCAGGTATATTACTAAAGATATAAACATGGATAAAGTCATGTGTAAGTACATAGGCTCAAATATGGTAATGGAAAAGTGATAATGAAATAATATAACCTAGGTATATCATGGTAAAAGTGGATGCTCCAAAATATTGATAATGTGAGTAGAGGGAAGGATAGACATCCATATGTGCATATATCATGTGCCTAGGTATGCTTGTATCACACCCAAATGAACCATGAAATACATGTTCAAATTGAAAGTAATGTTATGATATCTATTAACATGGATCAAACAACATAGTTATAATAAATAGTACAACTAGGAACATATTCAAGTTTTTTAATACTTTTGATTTTTTTAATGTTTTTTGTATTTTGGAATATTTGAAATTTTTAATTGCATTTTTGGTATATTTGAAAAAAGAAAAGTATATAAAATTATCCAATCTAAGGTATTTTCATCTAGAATTTATCTAAACTATAAATATAGTGAATTAAATTATTGATTCTACCAAGGAGAATATATCTATGTCATATATGAAATGACAAAACTGGTAATGTTGTGCGTATCCCTCATAGGAGTACGAGGCCATGGAATATAAGTAGTAGATGTATGGGTTAACGGAACCCATTTTTGAGTTATCTTAGGTTTATTTGGATTAATAGGATTAATAACATGTTTAGTTTCTCTAGAGTATTTGAAGATGTTGAAGTTATCCAATAATATCAAGATGAAGATGATTATATGCTAGTAGTGGAAGTTTTATAAGATTTCTTGAATGATATGTGCCATATGTGTGAAAAATAGAATAATAAATTGTTTCAATCTCTTTTGGTAAGTTTTTAATTGTTTTATTTACTTGATATGTATTTTCACTCCTTTCTTATACCCATGGTTTTCTAAGTTTGGCATTATATTTGGTAAAAGCTAGATTAAATGCAATATAATAGAACATGTTTCTAATCTAAGTGTTATATTCTATTGGATATATCTAACTCAAAAATTGGATGCAGTAGATTTATTCACATGTTCTATGCTATATTCAAGAGATGTAAATGATTCCTAGGTACATATATTGAGTTTGAAGTTGGGTCAACTATGATATTTGACCTTGTTTGCCATTTATGTAAGGTTTAATTAATTCATTATTTGAGGAATGATTTTTAATTTATTCATATGAAGGAACATGTTCAAAATTATCCTTTTGATGCATTTCTTGTTTTTTCTATAATTATACCCTTTTTACCTCATTTTCATTTGTAAGTTCTTGCTATTCTGCATTAATAGACTAGATATGCATCTTTGATTTATTTTCATTAGTATTAATAATATATCTAAATAGTTTCCAATAAATTTTATTAGATATGGAGATAAGATGAATTGTTCTTTTGGAATGTTATCTCAATCTTTGACCATCATAACCAAAGTGTTGTAGATATTGTTCTCCAAAACCACATTTTTTTGAATGTTGAGTATCAATATGGATATGTATATTTGTATTATTTTCTTGATCTTTATATTCATTTTGAATATTTCATTATGTTAGGTTTTGAATTGTCAACTATTTTTGATCTAAATTATTCATTCTTACCCATTTTTAATCTTTTTAAACTTGTGTATTAGGAGAGGTACTCATAATGTGAGTTGTTTTCTTGGTTAACATATCAATGATATGTTCACCACTACCTTTATGACTTTATATTTTATTACTTAATTGAAAAAATAATTATTATGATGCCCATGAATTCTATGATATGAACAATAGTATTTGTATCTCCTTATAGGATGTAAGGGAGTTAGTTGGATCACTTTATTTCTAAGAATCTACTTTAGGTTTTAACGTGGACTCTTAGTGTTATGTTGTATCATTTCATTTGGATATTAAACCTTTCTAGATGAGGACACAAACACATGATTAACAATAACCTATTTTGTATTTGGTAGGTGTGTAATAAAAATTTTCAATGATGCACCTCTTAACTAAAATATAGATTTTGATTTTGTAACTCTTATGTTAATTTGCTCATAATAATGACTTGATATGTTATGATTTCATAAGCACAAGACCTAGGTAATTTAGATTGAATATGCATACATGTACCTTTTAGGGATTTAGGAAGGGTTTACTGGCTACCCTCTTTAGGCACTATAGGATGACCCACTTACCCCTTAAATAAGTAATAGCATGAAACATATTATATAGATGGTATCTATCAGCATCCTTAGGGTTGGGAGGAGGAATAAACTCTTTTTTACCATTGTAAATGTTCCAAACATTAATATGATAATATAAAATAAGATATATATATATATATATATATATATATATATATATATATATATATATATTTTATATATATATAATGTTAGGGTATAATCAATCATGAAAATGAAATTTTGATCTAAATAATTTTGGTTCACCAAATGTTTAACTCTAAATTGATAATACAATGGTAAATAGGGTTAATAATATAGAAATGACTAAAAAATTAGGTGATAATTATATGTATAATAGGATAATTAATTTATAAACTTAGATAAATGAAATTTAAAAATTAAATATTGATATATACAAGAAAATATAAACTATAACTATTGATTGATATTGTGATAAATTATAAACAAAATTTTTTAGCTAGTTTAGTACATGTATGAAGATCTGGGCTGAAAAATGATAAAATTGCACTAATTCAAGATCCTAAAATAGTCATTATATCCTATAATTTTTCATTTTATGGCCTTAGACACTTACATTATATTTGGACAATTACATCAATGTTAGAATTTAATCTAATTGTAGGTATCCTATATTGAATACTAACTAAATCTAGATGTGACCAACTATATCCTTCTAATTTTTTATCACCTTTCTTGTGATGTATATGGATCATGAACATAGGTTTTTTTTGTCAAATAATAAAACCCTCAATTTACTTACCCAGAGAGTGACCATGGAAAAATGGGTTAGTTGGCTAATGGTGTCAATCTACCCCAAGGACCCCTCTTTTAATAGGTGTTGTCTACATAGACAATACTCTAAAAAGGGCCTCAAACTTATGTAGTTCTCCACTACATGTTATCTTGTGTGTGCATAAGGTTATAATATGTTATAAATAGCTACATATAATGACCTGGCTTATAACCTAGAAAATAGGCTCACATGATACTCCTTCAGTGTTTCATACTTGTAGATAGACTATTGCTATGATTGATATGGATATCAGAATGAAAAGGGAAATTTTTCTCACTTAAATTCTTGATTGGTATTTCTTTTATTGATTTGTATGTGATAGGTATGAGTTTTTTGCGTGAGGAATAAATGAATATTGATCATAAACATATACAGATACTCTAGGAAAATATCTCACACTAAAGCACTTACGTCAACTATAAAGATATGTTACATTTGAAAATTGTATGTATTTTTGACACTAGACACTTAGTTGAAAAATTAATACCTACATTGATGTAGACATCTAACTAGGATGCAAATAACCAAGAAGCTATCAAATAGGTACAAGTCTAAAATGGATAGAGAAAGATACTAATTAAATTTTGAGAATTTATGTAATAAAGAATTCCTAGTCATTATAATAACATATGGTTGGACAAATATATAAGAAAATTTTCATAAAAAGATAGTGAACATGAGCATTTTAGTAGTGGGAAGGTATTAATTATGAAGTGTACAACCATGATAGGTATTTTACAAGTATACAAGATTTAGGTACTATATAATTTAGATTTAGTGTCTATAACTTCCTCCTGGAAGACACAGGGTAAAAATTATAGTTTAAAGGTTGTTATATCACTCATTAAGATTAATTTTGACTTAGCCTAGTGGTATCTCTAAGATAATACTCACAAATATATTTTAATATATCATGGAGTGTAAATAAATACACTAATATATCAAATATTATAATATAACCCATATCAATCACTCTCAATGTTATGAGGAAATATATGGTAATATTTAACATAACCAACAAGGCTAAGGATCATAGTATCTTTACACCCTCTAGAGAAGGGAGTAGTGAGATGATGCCCACCACTTACTCAAAAATTTATGTAACAATTTTTAAGTTAAAGTCATATAAAAATATTATAAGATACTTATCTACTACTATTCCCATACTTTCTCAAGGAAAATGTTATAGAAGAAGGATCATCAAAACAACAAATTTAAACATGTTGAGAATTTAAAAATCCAATAAAGGAATGAAATTAATAATTTAAGAAATAGAAATCAATCTAAAAGAGGAGATAAAAATAAATGTTAATCAACCCAATGTAATCAAAATAATAATAAATATGAAAATGGATAAACAACCCAATTCAATCCAAAACTAAAGATAAAAAAAAATTAGGAGCTCCAATAATAAGGTTTTGAGATAAAAATTGGATAGACAACCTTGAAATCCATAGAAATTAAAATCGTAAAAAGATGATTTCAATCCACTTATAAATTTAAATCAAGAAATAAAATAAATTAACAGTTCATTATATCACATGGTAAATTTTCAAAAGTTCAAATACAATAATAATTAATAGTGTGACTATGTAAGACCACATGTGGATAGTAGCGAGCTAACATATAAATTACTATAAGCACAACTTATTCAATATGCTTGCATGGTATCAAAAATGTATCACAACTCCAAGTTTCCAAAACCACAACCCACTTATCAACCTATAAATGATAAATATCATAACATACAAAAGTAAGAGGAAAAAGGATTAAACCATGTGGAGACATCAATTCAATCTATCTATACAACTTATCTAACTAACATGATGTAAAAGATACCATTTTACAAAGACTAAAAAATGTAGTCAAAAAAACATTCAATAAATAAGTATCTGATCAAAGAAACAATTATTTAACATCATATAATATCTAATACACTCAATGGACACATAATTATGTCACTATATGGTGAGATATTGTCAAATCATATCCATGATAGCTATGCAATAAATAAATAAAACCTTTCTTCAAACCAAGGGATCATATGTAATACCAATCCGTGAATAAAATAATAACACATAGGAAGTAATTATTAACTTTATAAGTTACCCCTATACCTCACATAGCTCATAAGGATCCTATAGAATATTTTCACACCTGAAAAGTGTTTATTTATTAAAATCAAACCATGCACAAATGCCTCCCATCTATGCATAGACTAAATTATAATTTACACCCACTATACATTCATGATATGCATCCCACATAAGATCCTTCATAAAATGAGAAAAATGGCATGTAGATTCAATGATGAAAATCCCTAAGATTTATATAGCATAGGTAAATGTGCACAAGAAGCAGTTTTCAACTGTAAGAAGCACACCAAGATCTTCCATCTTCATGTGAATTCCTATTCAAAAGACTCCATATAACTTTAAGATGAAGTTTCATACCAAATTTTAGAGTTTCAATTCTATGATTTCATACATCATAGACTTCACTATATTTCATGCATATAATACATCATAGACTAATGTGGATCCTAGGTGTATAATAATGATGTGTAATTTAAGGGGAGACCCACACATCATTTGACAAGTAGAAGCAAGGTATAAATGGGTAGTTATAAAATTATTTAAGTAGCATTCAAAGCCTTATAAAATAATTAAATGTAGAAATGATAATCAAATATCATAATATACACCACCCCTCTAAATTTTCCAAGAATATTCCACTCTTAGACACACACATGGATATAGAGGAATCATGCCACCAACTCCTAGATATAAATCACTAGGTAAAATTCAAGAAGCATGGGTGTAGTACTGTAATAGAGTTAAAAATTTATATCTACCACTTGGAATGACACTTTTATTATAAAATGGCTTGATCTTATAAAATCCTTGTTCTTCATTATAAAAAGGGTCGACACATTTTTGATTTACTCTCACTTTCAAAATTTCCCTCCAAGAGCACTTTTGTTGGTTAAACCTTGCATGTTAATGAGAATTAAGTTCACCTCCCTTTATGTTTATTATAGTTTATGTGCTACTTGTGTTTGTTGATACTATTTTGTGGGTAATATTCACCCCTCTCATTATTTTCCATTCATAACACCTCTGTATGGAACTCAAAACTCACTTACATGTCATATCCTATGCACATTCAAGTCTATGTAGACATTATTTGTGGATTAGTTATCATCCCTCTCAATTTTGCACTACATTCCTAAACTTCTATGTGAAATACTTATGTATTTAGAGTGTCCTTGGTAGAGTATGTGTGATAATGTCTTGTTCTTAAATATTTGTAGTGGGTTCATGGTAGTAGGACTTCTCACTCTATTCTTAGTGTATCACCATTTTATTTTCCATTAAATTCTTACATTTTCCCTCCATTTCCATCAAAAATATTAGGTTCAAATTAGTGGTAGATTTACTTTTCTAATCTTTAGGTATATATGTTGGTCTTAAACAAACTGTACCTAGAATTGAATCCAACCTACTCGAGATGTTCATCCTAAGGAACAGAAGGGTCCTACACCTTGGGGATGTTACCATCATTGTGATGAGATAATTGATTCCCCACACAGATAGGTGAGAAATAACACTTCCACACCCAATTTTGAATATTTTTTCACCCTATCTAAGGCATTCATGATGTGTTCCCTACCAAAAAACATTTTATCATAACTAACCATCTAATGATGCATGTTTCAAATGATAATAATTTATGGCATGCCCAATAGGACCAGTTTGAAGAAAGACCTAAGGAATTGTTACTACCCTTAGTTACTAGGTTTTGTAGACACTTAGTAAGATTGCATAGAGATTTCAAGCATTTTTTAATCATAAATATCATCCCCCTATCTATATTCCAAGATAAATAAGATCATATATGAAGGGTATTTATTTCCATTTCAATGAAAATTTAGTGCCCTCTATAAGGAAAAGTGTAAGAATATCTTCATCCCCTATCAGGACAAGAAGTGGTTCAAGGCAATCATATTCTAGAGCATAGTATACACCTCCATTATAAATATTCCACACACCTAGAGAAAGCTTATTAATTATCAAACTCATGGTTTTGAAAATAAATTAGTTATTTGTACCTTTCAGTGGAGGCAATCCATTACTTCTTACCCAATATGATGACATTCTAGTCTTAGCCCTCAAAAGCTTATCCTACTTCACTAGCGAGAATGTGACTTCCACTATGAAACATATATATGCTATTGAAAATATCTAATCAATTCACTATTTCAATAAAAATAATGTCATAATTGGGATACTTGCCTCTTCCTTTAAAGGCAAATCACTTCAATGGTACTAAGGCCGAAGACTAAATTCCATTTACAACTAGGATGAAATCAGGGAAGAATTATACAAGAAAGTTGAGGCACACAACAACCAATTATCCCTAATAGAGTAGATCATAACTATAAATCATTACCCACATGAGATGATGGTTGATTGCAACTTCATGTTCTAAAGAGTCTAGGATATGATCCCACACTTGTGAAAGATAACTCCCAACACTACATTTTTATATTTTTTAAAGGATTTTAATAATGATATAGATGTGATGATTTAATCCATGGAAGGCAAAATATTACCCAATTCTTATAAATTTATTATACATACTATTTTTTTTTATCAAAGTAGGGAAAATAATGCCTAGAACCCCTATACCTCTATTTGTAGAGCCTCCTCCTAGCTAACCAATTGTACAACCTATGTTAGCACCTATCCCCACTATAGTGAGTCCACCATCTTCATATACTATTTCTCATAATTAAATTCATGAGGTTAAAATTCTACTACAAAGGTTTGGAAATGAGCTTTTCACTACTGAAAGGTAGTAAGTATAGTACACCAAGCCTCGCCAACCTTTCACTCAATAATACTAGTTAGATAGTCCTCCTTACCAAAGTGGAATGTAAGCATAAATTTAACTCATATATAATAAATCACCTTATACACATAAAATTA
Organism: Torreya grandis; assembly: GCA_037957365.1. Lineage (NCBI taxonomy): Eukaryota > Viridiplantae > Streptophyta > Pinopsida > Cupressales > Taxaceae > Torreya > Torreya grandis. Next base: position 693,454 of record JARHVA010006673.1, on the reverse strand, counting down.
ATGTTTCTAATTCTTCTATAGCCCTTGTATTAGTGAAAAAAATCTTTTATAAAATCTCAAATGGTGTTTTCCATACAACCAATCATATAGTCAATCTACATGTACAAATAGGTTCATTAACCAAGCACTCATGGTGTAAATTTAATCATAGCCTTAAGATAAAATAAATACCATGGATCTAAATTATGGAGATATTTTATTATTAGTTCATCTATATGATTTGTCTACTCTCATCAATTGGCAAGAATATGACTTAAACTATGTGAATCAGAATTGTGCATCAAGTAGAAGAAGCACCCCAATTTATTTAAATATGAGATTAAAAAGGAGAGAAATAAAGGAGGCAATACTAAATTTTTCACCATCATCCTCAACAACCCAAATCACTCATATAGATACATAGGCCAAGGTACTTATACAACCTTCAATGTGTATAGAATAGGATGTGCAAAGAGAATAACTATATTAGGAGAGTGAGAAAATATAGGAGGAGACTACTATTAAAAATCCATAATCAAAGGGATCTTATATTACATTAAAAATAGTAAAATAGATGAATAATACAAGCCTTAATGTAACCATGTAAGATTGTCTTACTATTATATCTCAAAGGAATTTACAAAAAGATTCTTTGAAAATCTTCTAAGAGTGTAAGACATCCTAGCTTATGCCTTCCATTTTTGTGAGTATATGACAACCCAAGGAAAAAGAAATTAAATTAAATATTAGGACCAAGCTACCCTTATTCTATATCTCCTTGATCATCAATCAACATCTAGTACATAATTACATGATCGAATCAGGTGCAATAAGCTCAATGATGCCAAAAAAGATTGTAAATACACTTCAAATTACATATTCCCTTATTTAAAAAGGAGTAGTCTAGATGGATGGTATGAAAATAAAATTTTGGGAATCATCAAAGGTTTGAATCTTACACTGAATGCATGCCCAAGCCTCTCAATTTTATAGGATATCAGAGTCATTAATTTACATCTCCACTTTGACATCTACCTCTCTTGAGACTTCATGAAAAATATGGGTGGGTAATTATCTTTAGATTGGTCACATATGTTACTTAGAATTAGATATGGGACTAAAGTGACCATCAAGGATGATCCTATATTTATAAATCATGTTGAACCATACTCTTCCAACCTAGTTGAATTAAACTACACAATGTTTGATCAGGAGCAGAATTCTATTCTCCATGAGGACAAAAAATTATCTTAAAGATATACTATATGATTTTCTAGATGAATGAGCATATAAACATTTTGAGTGCAATTTATATGAAAATGTGGAAGAAATAGGGCTAGTAATCTACTACATCATGGAAGACGATTCTATGCTACCTAAAATTGTAAAGGTACAACATAACCCTAAGGGTATGGTAACTGTACTTTGATGGTTCCCAAAGTAAAAATGGCATTGGATTTGGTGTGATGTTAGTCTCTCCATAAAAAGAGAAGTATTTCCATGACTTTAGGCTATAGTTAATTTACACAAATAATGTTGCAAAATATGAGGCACTGATCCAAGGCTTCAAAATGGCATAGAATGGAATTAAGATGTTATAGGCATTAGGAGATAGTGAACTATTTTTTAATTAGGTTAGAACATGGAATGTGAAAAAATGTGGCTTGATGAAATATTACAATCATAGAGTATGGGATATTATTAAAATATTTAATGTATTTAATATTATTTCCATATAAATAGCATAGAATACTAATGTAGATAGAATCATAACCTTAGGTGCACAATATGACATCCTACATGACAAAATGGAATCTAAGAAACTTATCACACTCATTATTAGACCAGTATTCCCTAAAAATGTAGAGAATTAGTAGGTTTTTGAGAGTGATGAGTAGATTATCAACTTCTTAAAGGATGAGGTAGAGTATTTCACCAAGAAACAAGGATACATACAATCTAAATATAAAGATCAAGTCACCCAATTAAAGGTAAATAGGCTTCCAAAAGGGTTAGTTACTATAGAAAGCATATTTAATTATAATGAACAACTCAAAGGAGAAAAATAAATCATGACAACAGAAAATAAAGTCTCTATGCAAGTAACTCTTTTCAAAGGAAAGATCCTAAAATCCAAAAAGGTATTCTCCTTGCCATAGATTAAGAGCTTTATTAAACTCAGTATGAGATATGATGATATCTTTGTGAGGATATATAAATAACTTAGAGGATTTGATCTAGGCTTATCACAACACACATTTGAGCTTGACCCTAGTGTGCATCTAGTCCATCAAAAGTAGAGGCCTACCAACCCAAAGTTTGAACCATTGATGAGAAATGAACTCTCAAAGATCATTGAAGTTAGTATAATACTTCCTATTAAACACTCTTCATGGGTTTCCAATTTATTCCTAGTAAGGAAAAATAATGGGGAAATCCATCTATGTTGAACTTCAAAGATCTGATCAAAGATTACCTCAAAAACCACTATTCACTACCACCAATAGAGTAGATCCTATAAATTGTTAAATGCACGTAAATATTCTTTTTTCTATATGTTTACTTAGGATACAACCAAATTCTTGTGCAAGAGAGTGATTGGTTAAAAAATAAAATTCAACACTAAGTGGGGAACCTTCACATACCAATGGATGCCATTTAATTTGAAAACTATAAGAGAGACATTCCAAAGATCCATGAATATGGAATTAAGGATCTCATCAACAAGGTCATCTTCATTTAACTTGATGACATAACTATTTTTTCTAAGTGTGTAGAAGATAATTTGGCCTGTTTGGAGTAAGTATTTAAAAGGTGTAAAGAGTTCATAATATCTCTAAACCCTAATAAGTGTATCTTTATATTTCATGAAGGTGCTCTACTAGTGCACAATATTTACAAAGAGGGACTCACAATTGATCTAGATCAGGCTAAGGACATTTCATCCCTCCCTCTTCCAATTCACAAGTAGAGTCTCTAGAGATTATTAGGAAGAATCAAATTTATCAAGAGATTCATGTCTGACTTTGCCACCCTAACTGAACCCCTCACTATAATGCTTAAGAATAATGTTGAATTTAGTTAGACTCATGAAGGTAGGGATAATTTTTAATCCATTAATCATGACATTACATATTCTCCCACCTTAACCAATCTATATTATATTAAGTATTTTATCCTTTATGCATTTGATGGGATTAAGGGCATCTTAGCTATCCTTCTACAATAAAACAATGATCATTTGGAGCAACCATTTAACTTATTAATCTAAGTGAGAAAAGATTATGAGCTAAGTTATAGATTCATAGAGAATCACATACTTGAAATTGTGAGAGTGCTCAATAAGTCTAGGTATATGTTCTCCAACAATAAAATATAAATCATGGTTACACACATGTGTCAAAAAGTTTCTATTCAGCAAGGACATCATTGTAAAAAGGGTTGGTTGGGTCATAAAGGTGATGTAATATGATGTGGACATCCATATGACCAAGCTAGTATGATGAAATGGAATATATAAATAATTGGCTGAGGTAGAAAAGTTATGATATATTATTGTTTTGGTGTCACAAAAAAAGGAACCAATAGGCCAAAAATATATAATAGACTAAACATAGAATATGATGACCTTCCTTCAAACCAAATCATACCTCCTTAGCTTGAATAAATACAAAAGGATTCAGTTTAGGTTGTATGTCATTCCTTATATGTTCATTAGTGGTAGAATTTTCTATAAGGACCTCAATGTAGTCCTTTTGAGGTGCATAAAATTAGATTAGGTGAGTAGAATTCTTCAAGAATTCCATGATGGCCTTTTAGGAGGCCATTATTCACCCAAGACTACTATTATGAAAATCATGAAATCTAGTTATTATTGTCTAACTATGTTCAAATATGAACATGCATATATGTGAAGTTTCAAGATATGTATCTTATTCACATGCAAACAAAGGCTTAATTCTCTTCAAGCTTGGGGTAACATGGGATTGGTCTAAAGGTTATGGGTGACTTATAAGAAGACTAGACCTCTAGTTTATAGGGATAGCTCCCTTGGTGCATAAACTTAAGCTCTCTTCCTAAGAATTAATGATGTTGGGATGAAAATTGATATTCAAAACATTCAAATAAAACCTATTATAAGTGTGGTGATGCACCAATATTCACTTATACTCTCTTAAATGATATTCAAACATAGTTTGTGAATCAAATGAAAGACTAATGAATAAATAGTCTTCTTGAAAAAATCCTAAGCACAAGTGTTTCATGTGGAGGTTATTTAGAAGGTATATAACTTGAATGCAATTTAAGGAAGGCCTAATTGAGATACTATCAACCAACTCACTCTTAAGTACAACTACCACATTCTAGCACATCACATGACCTATATAGGATGAAATTATAAAAAATAGGTGGATGAGAGGACATATAAAGGAAAATAAACATCACACTTTTACAATTTAAAAATCCATACCACATTAATGATAATAGAGAAGTATGTAATTAGTCCTTTCTTTATTGATTCTCAAGATTTAGGATATAATTTGGCATAGTTTTACTACACCCAGTCAAGGGATGAGAAAAAAGGCCTTAAGGCATGAATATATATAATTATGAGAAAGAGAAAGAAGGGAATATTGGTGGAAAATTGGCATGAAGAGGCCATAATTGTCATAACCCACTCTCACAATAGTTATAACAACCCTCTATACTCCTCCATGCATTTTTTGTGTTGAATAATGCCTTAAAGGAGAAACTTTAGGAGTTGGAGTTTATTTTTTAACAAGGTTTGACCAATTAAGAGAATATAAATTCCATTTTTAGTTAATTCCCTATCCTCTCATTAGTTACCAATCATTTAAAAGGTCCAATTAAGCCTTCTCCATGAAGCATTAAATAGTTGTCTTTTTTTGCATATTAGCCATGTTCAGGAAACCCTCTAACTCCTCCATAATTACCATGTATATGGAGATTTTTCACCTTAAGGGGAAGTTATAGATGTTTTATGATGAATAATTAACCCCATACTAAATTTATACACCCATGATCTTCTTTATTTTATTGATTAAAGGGCCTACTAGACAAGCAGTTTAGTCTCTTAGTTGTCAACTATTCAGATGAATGTGACCAACCTTATATACCAAGATTTAGACTTTAAAAATGGTTCACACTTTTAATATTACCATGCCTATATGATTATACCACCTCTCCTATCCTTTTGCATTTTGTTTTGGTAAATATTTATTGAAGAATTTCTAAGTAGAGTTTTGGACATTTTATGATTTTTAAAGGTGAAACAAGTATCAAACCACCCCATCTAATGATTGAAAACCTTTGACCATGTCCTACACTTCATCTCCTACTCAAAAATTTGTAAATTTATATTTTAATGGGTTGTTTGTACACTATCCATACAATCCAATACCATAGATTAGGTTTCCTCTAAGTGAGCTAAGTAGCCCAAGTGTTTATCAAGTGATTTAAATGAATTTGGATGAATTTTATCTAAAATATTCTAAATTAGGTCCTTATTAAGGTTTTAGGGAGGTTTAAGAGGGTTTTGGAATATTAATAATGGTTCATATATATTAGGTCCTTAACCTCTAAACCAATGCTACTTATATCTTTTCAATAAGTCCCCTCATCTCTCTTAAAGTGATCAACTCCCCATGAAATCATTTCATATGGTTATAATCTTGATATGTTGTCTCTCGAGTGAGAAATCATCATTCTGAGAAATCTTAAGACACTTTTAACCTAAAATGACCAACTATGGCTTCTCCCATACAAACAAAAGTGACTCATACATCTAAAAAAACATTATGAACATTTCCATGAAGGTCTAAGATGTCATCTTATCTCTTGTTGTCCTCTACCCCAACCTTAAAGTGGTATTACCTTGAGAAAGGTGATAGATCATCACATTTAAATGTAGTGTTCCTATGTTATGAACCTAATATAGTGTTTTGAGTTACTTATCCACTTTATCTATCATGGAAATTACCCCTGAGATCCCTTAGATCATCTTCATTGGATTGATCAAGCTATTTACCTCTTATTGCATACATATAGTCCCTCATTTAAGCACATAGGCTTATCTATAAGTGTATACTAGGCATGGATGCCCCTTTAGGTGGATAATGTGAAATAATTTGATACTTTTGGACCCATTTCCTTCATCAAAATACTGTGGCATATGCAAACCCTTCTTAATTCCTTGTTCATAGGCTTAAAGTAACTCTCTTAAGCCTAGTCTACATAGTGCACACCATGAATGTGTAAATTATTAGGTCATTTATATATTTAGGGGAATTAAAAATAATATTAAGACCATTTAATATCCCATTTAATTCATTATAATGAATTTGGAGATGTATTTCCTTCATTGGGTATGAGCCATAGTTTAGGTAGGGTTTTAAAGGTCCACCATCTTTACAATGGTTCATACAGTATAGACTAACTAGTAATTGATTCACAATCAGATATAGTTATCTTGATCAAAATTAATAAGGATAGTAACCATGGACCTATACCTTTTACTTCATTTAAATATCAACTCAAGGATATAGACTTGATAAGATGATGTCACTGTATGTGCACACTCAATCTTCTAATTTGACCTTCTGATAATTTTTGTTTAGGATGTTGAAGTCATGTAGTAAATTAAATGATATAAATCAAACATAAATATAATATTATGAAATAAATACTTATATGTTGTAAGCTTTCTTAAATAAATCTAACCAAGAATGTAAATCACACAATTTAGAAATAAAACACACAATGCATAAAGAAATCAAATAGCATGCTTAGCTATTAAAATGGGTTGGATTGTTACTATAGGATACCAAAGGGGACCTTCATCCTTTTCAATCTATCTTAAATCCTTCTTGTCATAACACTTAATTGAACTCATAAATGATTGTTCATATTAATAAAAAATCTAGCAATAAATTATTGCAGTAAATTACAATGACAATTACTTGACGAAATACATTTTTGATAGCCTTTAATCAACATCTACTACTTCTCAACTCTACTATATATACAAAAACACACACCATAAATAATATTTTTTTATACAAAATAATATATATTCTAATCTAAGATACATTCGACTTAGGATAATTGAAATTGGATCCTTTTACTAAAGTCATCTTTCATGTGAATTCCACAACATTGTTGTAGGACAAAGAAACTATTTCAACCCTCAACCACTTACTTATTAGGTTCCAAGGATGTTATGGTTGTTTTTATGAGTTGGATAAAAGAGGAATAAAAATATATTCATTCCTGGCTTTGGACCATAGTGGTTGCAGGATAGTCTATGTAATGAGATTTCTTTACTACATGACATTCCACGATATATACCTATCTCTACAAAACATATTTAAAACACATTATATAAAAAACATCCTAAATAAATAGATACTTATCATATATTTTATTCTAATACATAATTATAACTATTAAAAGAGTGTATAAACATAATGTTGTTTTCAATAATATAGCTATCTATAAAAATAAACTTAAGGGAAAGTGTTCAAAATCATGGTTAAAAAGTAGGATGAATACAATAGATGAGGATAGGAATAAATTTTTTTTGGGGCTCATCACACCCCCCAACTTAAGATCACACTCAACCTTGAGAAACAAATTTTTTCATTCCCATTTCAAAATTAACTCTAAAATACATGGGATGTATACCACCACTAGCAAGGTGAGCATAGAATCTACACCTGTATTCAAATAGTTGCTAGGTTTTAACATTCCTATATTTATCTATTGGGGTTTTATCTTGACAATCTAGAACAAGATACCAGAATAGAGGAGGTTAGAATTAGAGGTTGAATAACTGAGATCCCATTTCACCTAAAAGAAAAATATATTTTGTGATCCTATTAAATGTTGTGTTTAAGTTAAAAGGGGAATATGGCTCTCTCTTTTTCAATGTAGGAGTGAGCTCATTCCATCGTTAAATATAGGACTCTTTGGTTGTAGGACCAGAAAAATTTCTCAATCTTAAATAAAAATATTGGGTTTCATCACAATTATTTTCAAACCAAACTCTGACTTCTTTCTTCAACATGATATTATCCCATTCAAAATATTATCCCATTCAGATAATACAACATCAGGTGTCATTAATTCTTTCCTCATAAATAGCTAGATTTCATTCTCCTTTTTCCTATATTAAACTAACTCTCTTCCTCTACTCTACTCATTTAACAAATATGATGAAAATTCATTTATTTAGACATCTCCAACAATAGATTAGGGTACCACTCTTTTTCATAAGGAATAACATAATTGTGAAGGTAGAAATCACACAATTGTTCTTGTTCTTCTTATGAACATTCTTTATAGATAGAAATAAAAGATAGGGGATCAATGACTTCTTGAGGAATTTCATAACAACTTATCATAAATTTGAACTTATGGCATTGCTCTCCAAGGTAGATTAAATAAACTCTTGTAGGAGGCTTGCAATTAATGAGTTCTTGTGTTAGACCAACCATATCTTCAATTTTTTGCTTCAGTTTGGATAGTCTCTCTTCAATTTATTTTCTTCTTTCAATATATTATTTTATTTTCTTAATTCATTCAAAATTTTAGACTAACTATCCATCTAATTCATCAATTTAGAAGATATTGAAAATAAGGAATGATACCCGACTTATTGGGTAGTTGTAGGTTCTTCCTGTTGATTCAACTCTATAAAAGGTTGTGAAATAATGATTTTAGGATGGTCTTTAGTAGATGGTTTTATCTAATAATTTTTTTCATCAAGTGCATCTAGTCCTCTAGACTAATCCTCTATCTTCTTTCTTAGTCTCTCAATTTATTGTAGGGCTTGCTCTAGAGTGGGAAATTCCATTTGTAAATTAGGTTTCTCTAGTTGTTCTGATTACTCCTCCATTAGTTCTTCATGAAATTTTTAAATAATATATTTTTTATAACTCCTAATTTTATTCTAAAGAACATTCACACTTGTTTGTTTTAACCCCTTAGGATTCATCACTACTAACAGTTTGTTCTTCTCTAGATTTTTCAATAATTTTAATAATATAAAAAGGCTTAGTTCTCATTTTTATTCTCAATCTATGGGATCTATAATTATTAGAGGATACCTTGGAATTTTTTGGATAAGGTGCAAGTTCCTCCTCAAACTCCTCTAAATAAGGCAAAAAAATTAGTCCTTTCCTCTTTCTAGATTCCCTATCTATAGAAGTCCTTTCTTCTGTCCTTACTATAGGTTTATATGTTTCTATAGGAAGATATTATTCTACAAGTTCTTTTGTGGCTATAGGAAGGTCTCCCTCTCCAGGTTCTAATAGAGCTATGGGAAGGTTTTCTACTTTAGGTTCTTGTGGAGTTTTAGGAAGATTTTATACTGTAGGTTCTTGTGGAACTACAAAAAGAGCTTATTTTGATCTTTATTCTTATACCTCTATTTCATCTTCTATTTCATTTCCTTCTCTATTAATTCCTACATTTCCTTATACTTGGAGAAATTCCTCCTAACTTATGTTAGGTCTAGTCCTTTATAAATATTATTTAACAATCAACTAGATTAAAGGTCTCCCTCTCCAGGTTCTAATAGAGCTATGGGAAGGTTTTCTGCTTTAGGTTCTTGTGGAGTTGTAGGAAGATTTTATACTGTAGGTTCTTGTGGAACTACAAAAAGATCTTATTTTGATCTTTATTCTTATACCTCTATTTCATCTTCTATTTCATTTCCTTCTCTATTAATTCATACATTTCCTTATACTTAGAGAAATTCTTCCTAACTTATGTTAGGTCTAGTCCTTTATAAATATTATTTAACAATCAACTAGATTAGACAAACATGGAAAAGAGATTTAGAATTACCTTTTCGAATTGCCTCCAACATTTTTGTGATCATGTGGAGTAGGAAGTTGAGAATTTTTATCTATATTACATGATACAAATTATTCATGAACTTGAAGTGTATGCCATGAATCATGGAATACCCCCTTCTCAAGTGAAATATCTATAGATAAACTCAACAACTTTGGCCCATAGTCTTATTAAGGATAATCATGTAGTACCTTGATTTGAAATTTTTAGGCTTTCATTTCCTATGATGAATTTTAACCTCCTTACCTTGGCATCAAATTTTTCTTACGATGCCTCCCATACTCATGTAAATCTATTTATTTGACTAATGATAGTCTTTTTCATCATTATATCCATTCCTCTTACTATTTCTAAGTTGTTATGTAATGATCTAGAAAATTATTCTAGAATTTCATTATTTAGGGCTTGCATCTTTTCAAAATATTATACCCATCCTACATTATATAATAGGGCCAAAATGTCTAGGCTATTGGTTAAAGGAGTGATATCAAGTGGTTTATGTTTTAACAAGTCCCCTCCCATATTGTTAAATGAAATTTGAGTTAAAAGTCTATGTTCTTGCAGTACATGTTTTATGGCTTTGGTGATTTTTTTTATTGTTGCTTTGGGAGAAAAATAATCCATTTGAGTTATGGAAAATATCCCCCCCCCCCAACTTAAATTATCACTTCTCCTCAAGGGACAATGTGTAAAACAACTCATGGTAATAAGAAAGGGTGGTGGCAGTAACACACCAAAGGTCACGTCAATTAGTGAAGGAGAACATATGGTGAGTTGATAATAAGAATATAAAATAGTGAATTAGTAGCATTAGGTACCATAATATTAGTAATAACTAAAATGTATGATATGAAATAAACATAACTTATTACCTTATTACTTGTAGGAATACCTTTTATCAATGCACAAATGATGATTCAAAGTGGTAGTCATGGCATGTGTTATTGTTTGATTGGGAGAAAAATGTCTTATTTATAATGGAATGTAGAATGTAATGATGATAATACATCCTATAGCAAGAAATGTTTCTTTTAGAAACAAGTTTTATCCTACAACAACAAGTTGTATCATATGAAAGTAAGTTTTTATCCTACAACAACAAGTGTTATCTCACAACAATAAATTTTTCATCTTATAAAAAGAAGAAAAATGTGTTTTTACTCCAAGAAATTGAATCTACAATAAAAAACAATTGAAAAAAAAAATTATTGCAATCTTTTTTTAATGAATGGTGAGCATCCAGTGACCTAGTTTTTTGAGACAACATCCATCAGCAATGCCTGAAGGTTTTCATTGCTGAGTTTTCTAATTTTTGTGTTAGATTTTATATTTTTTAATCCAAACTCAACTATAATAATAGGAATCTAGGATGTAGAATTTTATTCATCCTAAAAAAATCCATTGTGATTGGTTTATTCTTGGCTGTAGGAAGCTTTTATTCTTCTTAGAAAATATTAAAGAAGGGTTGACAGAAATACTATTCAGCTACAAGAATAGGTTGATTTTATTCATGAAGAAGAGATGGATGTTTTTATTTAAGAAGTTGACAAGTGAGATTTTCCTTGTAAAATGGTTTATTATATAGCTTGAGCCTATAGCCATTAACAAGTAGTCTAAACTAAACAAAATCAATGTTCATGAGCTTTACAACTTCATTGTCAAAAACTTGTTTGATCTCATAAGGCCCAATCTATTTAGAATATAGATTTACTTTATAATACTTATATTTAGAGTAAAAAAGGAGTACCCAACCACTAGGTTAGAAATTATTAGTCTTGATGTTCTTGTCATTCCAAACCACACATTATCTTTTCACTATTTTAGTGTGATGAAGTGCTTTCTTTCTTAGTTCATCAAGTGAATTTAGCTACATGATCCTATCTTGTTGAGCTTGAGAAATATCCAAGCCCAAATCAATTGTTTTCCTTAAATTTTTATGTTCAAACTCAATGGACATAACATACTTTTTACCATAAACTAGTTCATATGGAGTCAAAACCAATTGTGTTTTTCTAGATGATTTTATGAGCCTCTAGAAGATGAGATGACCAATCTTTCTTATACAAGATGATAGTCTTAGTGAGTATATTTTCCAATTTTTTTCATCACTTTCACCTAACCATTTTACTAAGGATGGTAAGGGATAGACTTTTTGTGTTTGATTTCATATTCTTTGACCAGACCAACTGTGAGGTCTAATGTGAATTGTGGGCATTGGTTTGTGACTATTTATCTTGGTAATCCATAGTAGGTGAAGATTTATTCATACAAGAAATAATATACTTTCTCATCTCAAGCATGGATTAAGGCTTTGACCTCTACCAATTTTGTGACATAATTAATACACACTAGTACATATTCCTTATTGGATTTAGGATTAAAGGAACCTAAAAAATATAGTCCCCATTTGTTAAAGAGTTCCAAAACCACTTACAATTGTAATGGCATTTCATCATAATGAATGGGCTTTCCCATATGATGGCATTAATCACATATATAAGTATACATCATGACAACCTTATGTAAAGAAGGCCAGTAATATTTGGAAGTGAGTACTTTCATGGTAGTCCATTTGATATCAAATTGAACCCCATAGGGTTTATCATGGTAGGATATGAGAATGTCATAAGCCTCATCTTCTCTGATACATCTTCTCATAACTAAATCTAGTCCAGTGATAAAGATATATCTTATAATCAAGGAATAATGTGAGCTCTTTTAGATCAAATGTTGTTTGTCACTAGGTGATAAATGTTTTCATAGTGATCCTATAATAAGATAGTTAGCAATATATATGAACCAAGGAGAATGAATTTTTATTACAAATAAATGTTCATTAGAAAAAGAATCATCAATAATAGGACTATGCTCATTATTTTACAATCAAGATAGAAAATCTTCTACTACATTATCCTTACCTAGTCTATCCATAATGGTAATATAAAACTCCTATAACAAAATCAACTAAGGAACTATCCTACCTATTACAATAGGTTTGTTCATTGAATCCCTAATTGTTTTGTTATATGTGTGGATGAATACTTGGTAACCTATAATTTAGTGTTAAAATTTATTGATGGTATAAATGATGGCCAAAAATTCCTTCTCTATTATAGTGTAGTTGAGTTCAACCCCTTGAATTTTTTTTTGATAAAATAGATTGCATAACTCAAGGATTCATCTTTTTGGCCAAGGATAGCTCCTAAAGTGGTGTTAGATGCATCTATGTGGATGGAAAAAGGCTTCTTCCAATTAGGCCCTCTCAGAATAGGAGTTGTTATGAGAATGTCTTTGAGTTGCTAAAAAGTAGTTTGATAATCATTAGTCTATGTAAATTCAACATCCTTAGTAAGTAATCCAAACAACGGGGTGAAATTCTAATAAAATCTTTGATGGATTGTCTAAAATAGTTATCATTTCCTAAAAAACTTCTAACATGTTTCTACTTCTTTGGTGTGGGTAGATACTTAATGATACTTATCTTTATCAAGTCAACTTAAATTCTAACAAGGAATATGTGATGCCCCAACATAATCCCTTCAGTCATAAACATATAATAATTTACATTGCTCAAAGATAATTGGTGGTCATGGCAAAATTGAATAACTTTCTCTAGATTGGTCATAATTTCTTCTAATGTCTACCCATAGATAGTGAAATCATTCATGTACATTTCAACATAATCATGGGAGAGATCATAAAATATGCTCAAAATATCCCTTTAAAAAGTAGTTTGGGCATTTTAAAGACCAAATGGCAAGATGGCATAGGCATAGGTTCCTTAAGGGAAAGTAAAATAGGTTTTATCTTGGTCTTTTGGAGCAATTTGTATTTGATTATAACCAATATAACTATCTATGAAGGAAAAGTACTTTTTCCTTGATAATGTATCTAACATGAGATCAATGAATGGAAGGGGAAAGTGATCCTTCTTGGTATAAACATTTAATTTTTGGTAATAAATACAAATATTCCATTTGCCCCTTTCTTACAGACAATGACTAAGGGAGAGACCAACTGGCTATCTGAAATAGGATAAACAATTCTTGCATCAAAGAGTTTTTGAAACTCAGTTTTTACAATATCTTTAACTATAGGATTCATTCGTCATTGGGGTTGGTGAACATCTTGGCCTTATTATTTAATGTAAATGTGATGTATGCATAAATCTAGAGGTATTCCTCTCATGTCATGGTAATTCCATGTAGATGATGTTGTGTAATTTCTTAGCATTATAAGTAACTAACTTTCTTGATGGGGTATTAAGGAGGTGTTGATGTTGAGAGGTTTGTTTGGCAGAATGTCTACTTACTTTGTTAAATAAATCATGGTTTCTATGTTGGAAATTAAAGGAGTATAGTTACATTGATGGGGAAGTAATTCATGGAATTACCAAATGTCTCTTATGGTTTCAACATGATCATTCTTAGGAAAGGTATTATGAAGAGGGAATGGTGTACATTCTAACATGTTGGTGGCTTCAAGATCTTATTGATAGGTGTTTTATAAGATATTAATAAGGACATCATGTTATTCTTATGCTTTTAAACCTAGACTCTAGTAAATTATGAAGAAATTCTGTAACAAAGTCATCAATCCAAGGGGTTGGGATATTATTCCAGGAAGGCTAAGCTAGTGGATACAAAACCAATTTCTTGGTGTGATTTCCATTGTAAATTATAATTTTTCCTAACATGTATCCAATAAAATCATCAATGGTGGCCAACCAAGGGTGGCTAGGGAAAAAAGGATAACCTACCAAATTACTCTTTGGATACATGAAAATAATGTCTATTGGAAATTTTTAGGAGTCCACAGTGATAACAAGGTCCTCAACAATCCCCTTAGCATTAACAATTGATCTATGAGCCATCTAGAGGATGGTGGGTGTTATACGAAGAGTGGTAAGTTTAAGATATTGTATGGTCTCCATGGTCATCACATTTATTAATGTGCCCAAATAAATTAAAATATTGGATATGGGTTGGCCATGGATGCTAACATTAACTACAGGACTTCCTAGATTAGAATATTTTAGGGGAACTATGTTTACCAATATAATATTTGCTAATTGGCTAATGACCTAGGTTGTTTTAGGATCATTCTTTTTTTCCCATTTTTTTAAACATAACTCTCTAATAGCTTTATTATAGATAGGAACATTATTTATTTCTTAAAAGAGTGGGATTTTTATGCACACATTCTTGAATTGTCCTAAAATATGAAATTTGAGCTCTAGTTTAGGATGTGATAGGTTCAATCTCTCTAGAAAAGGAGGATTGTCAGTTTCTCTTTTATTTTCTAATAGACTTGGCTCAAGATTAGCCATGGGTGGTTTTGGATTAGTATGGAGTGGAGCTAGATCAAAGTGTTTTATGATTATGGGTGAGGTGGTTTATGGAAGAACATGACTTGAGTGAAGTTAAACTTAATTAATATCCAATGTGTATGTTGGATATTACATTATTTGAGTGGATTGTGTTGGTTGAACCAACTTATTGGTAGGACTGGGGATGGGATGGGTAGATAATTGAGTGGTTCAAATAGGTTGTTGTGTGTTTAGAATTATGGTATACTATTGTTGTGGTTGTTAAATTTTTTGGGAAAGTTTTTCATTACCTCTCCATTACTATTGCCATGGATTATAGGGATAAAACCATTACTAATTTTAAAATTGCCTCAGTTGAGTTTGTCCATTCTATTGCATCCATAACTGATTCTAGTGTAGCTACCAATTTGTTAAGGACCAATTTTTATTTTCTATATTCATCCAAGAACCATATTGAGGATTATTTATTAATTGATAATATGTAAACATTGAGTTTGATGGCATACCTGGTATTTGTACCCAAGGCTTCCATTGATCCATTAAGAATACTTGATTCTCATCTTCTCTTATGGCATGTAGCTCCACTATCTCATGATTCTTCTTAGTTATGCTAGCTACCTAAGCTTTCAGGGAATGGCACATGTAACCTACCTTTTTCTTTTTGCATTCAGGGTAATAGGTAACTAAGGCTTTTTAAATTTCTTCTTGCTTCCTCCATGTATGTAATGTATCAAGTTGAGCTTCTAGGTGGCTGATAATGTCCTGCTTCATGTCTTATGATAGATTTATAGCTTCACCTTTATACATTCCTACTTTAGATGTTGAAAGAAGGGTTCTACCCCTAATTTTATTCATGGTTGATCTAGAGTAGTTTATACATAAAATTATTAATTCATCAAATGATAATGTAGAAACATCACCACCAAACATTAGATCTAGTGCTTTTATACAATCATATCTAATATCTTTCAAGAATATCAACTTGATCAATTCCTTTTCTATTGTAGTCTACTTGGATTTTTTCAAGTTGAAATTTTTTTCCATATATTCCTCTAATGACTCATCATCAGCTTGTGTCATTTAGAATATGTCATCTCTCCTAAATTTTTTACCCCTACAATAATCTTCATATTTCATCAAAAACTTATCCTTAATTTATTACCATGTAGAAATGGCATCCTTTCCTAGTCTCGTGAACCATCTAAGTGTTGAATCTTTGAGTTTAATTGGAAATTATTTGAGTTTTTGAGCATCTTGATTATAATCAAAGCTGCAACATAAGATGTTGAACTCAAAATGAAATGTGTCTAGATCCTTAGATGTTTTTCCCTTAAAGTAGGGAGGGTGGAATTAGGGATATTATTCATGGGTGCATTTTTATTAGGAGTAAGGATAGGAAATTCAAAAGTATTAGACATATTGGTAGTGTTTTCTTCTTGGTGATCCCCCATGAATACTCTTTTTGATGGTGGATGGGAGGTTGTCTCTACCCACCACTCAAAATTCATATCAATTCTTTAATTTCTTGGGTGTATAAGATGGAGACTTTATCTTTGTTCTTAATAATATATGTATTCTTATACAATTTGGATGGTGTGGAGGTTTTTAAAAATTCAGCTAGTGTGTTGACAAAGATTCTCTCTAAATTGAAATATTTTATTGGCTTGGTTTTTCTTTTAGGAGAAAGAATAACCTTGAATGCCTTAGTAAGAAATTTGGGTGATAGAGGGAAGAAAAATTTAGATTAATGATTATGAGGTGATAATTTTGGAATTTTCATGGGTGGAACATGTGGGTCACTTCTATTGGTATGAACCTCCTCAAGGTCTCCATCTTGTGCTACCAGTTCAACCAAAAATTCATCTTTATCTACCTCTTCTATTTAATATAGTGAGTGATCCTTAGGAATTCCTTTGTGTTCCTCAGTTTATATAATATGAATTTTGGATCTTGTAGCAATGATTTATGATTAAGTAAAAAATCCTCCTATATATTCCCCTTCACTTTGCATATGTCAACAATATTTTTGTTAAACTTTTTACCCACCCTATTTGCATAGGGTTAGTAATATGGGGATTTTTGAAAATTTCCAATATCCTACTTGAAAAAAATGAAATTTAAACTATGAAATAAAGAAATATTTAATAAAAATAATAACAATTTTTTAAAAAATAACAAAAATTTAGAAATAATTGTTATCAAGATTGAAGATTACAAGTGTGTGACACCCTTCCGTGACAATGGTGCCAAAAATTACTGGTAGTACATTCTCAATCATATTACTTCTCTTGATAAAAAATAATAAAGAGAGTTACCATATACCTATACCTTTTACTTCATTTAAATGTTAACCCAAGGATGTAGACTTCATAGGATGATGTCATTATATGTGCACACTCAATCTTCTAATTTGACCTTGTTCTAATTGTTATCAAAGATGTTGAAGTCATGCAGTAAATGAAATGTTGAAATCAAACATAAAAAAAATAATGTAAAATAAATTCATATACATTGGAAGCTTCCTTAAAAAAATCAAATCAAGGATGTAAATCATTCAATTTATAAATAGAAAACATAATGCACAAAGAAATCAAATAACATGCTTAGCTATCAAAATGGGTTAGATTTTTGTTGTAAGCTTCCAAAGGGGGCCCTTCCTCCTTCTGACTCTAGATTCAATCCTTCCTCTCATAACACTTAATTGAAATCATAGATTCTTGTTCATTTTAATAAAAAATGCAACAATGAATTTCTATAGGAAATTACAATGACAATTGTTTGACAAAATATATTTTTGATAATCTCTAATCAACATCTACTACCTCTCAATTCTCTCTCTCTCTCTCTCTTTATATATATATATATATATATATATATATACCTTAGAGGATCTTGTTTTATATAAAACACTATATATTCAAATCTAAGATACATTTGACTTAGGATAACCAAAATTGGCTCATTTTTCTAAAGTCATGTTTCATGTGAATTCCATAACATTATTATAGGATAAATAAAACTATTTAATCCTTTAATCACTTCATTATTGGGATCCAGAGAGGTTATGGTTGTTTTAGTGTGTTGGGTAATAGAGGAATCAAAATATGTTCATTCATGGTTTTGGTCTACAATGGCTGCAAGATAGTCTATGTAATGATATTCCTTTGTTGCAAGACATTCTACATTATATGTATATCTCTCCAAAATATCCTTAAAACACATTATATATAAATAATCCTAAATAAACAGATATTTATCATATATTTTATTCTAATACATAATTTTAACTATTAAAATAGTATAAAAATATAATACTATTTGCAAGAATATGATTATATGTAGAAGGAGACTTATGGGAAAGTGTTCAAAAGCATGGTTAACAAGTAGGATGAGTAAAATAGATGAGGACAAGAACATAAAATATCTAGGGATAATTATGGACCTATAATCCAAAACTTCTTTTTATGAAATTTTAGCCTACTAATCACTTCATCTCTCCTAAACATCCTTGGGTCCCATGTAGATTATACATGGAGATATGAGCAAAAGATGTTACTTCTCAATCTCTATACTAGCCAATATGTGCATGTTACCTTCTTAACATTCATTCATAGAGTTATTCATATGAATACAACTCACTCCATGGATCTTGAGTCCATAAGGGTGACCAATTTCCCCTAAGATCCCTAGGTCTAGGTCCATTTGTGGTGAGAGATATAAGTGTTTGAAATTGCAACTTGACATGGTTGCTCAGAGTAGTAGAGCTTGAGAGAGGACTAAAACCAAAATGATCTATCTCATTACACTAAATTTATTTAAATACCTTATCCAAGGTCTAAAACACCTCCATATACCCCCACACTACAATGAGTCTACCTAGAGGTTTGGACTTGGCCCTAAAGTGGATATGGGGTCTTGAGACCTAGATGTGTCTTTAGGATTTTAAGGGTTATAATGAGTGTTATAAATTCCAATTGTATATAGGTATATCTATATCTCCATGGTTATAATATAATATTCATTAATCCATTTTCCATATTTTACATATGCTCTTATCTACTCAGACCATCTTGTTAGCCTTCTTCTCTCTTAAGCCTGCATTAGCTATCACTGTCTTATTTAAGTGTTTGAAATAGTTAGTGTGATGACCTAAAAAATCTCTCTCATCTTTTTATAGGTATGTAATTAGGGTTTAAATATCATATTCTAATTCTTGATCATATCCTTAAGGTTTATCTTTTATAACTTTTTCAACACTCTTGTATATATAATCACACCATATTTTGCATGTTTTGGGTCTACAACTCGAACCAAAAACTCATGAATTAATCAAACCATCATATGAGATATTAAGGAGTTTGGATTTAATCACCATATTGGATTTTTTTATTTACATACATACTAACATTTCAACTCTCTTAAGTTTGGCACATTCACACTCTAGGTAACCCTAATTGACTGTATGTGTTCAACTAACTTCATTGTGCACTCCTATAGATTTCATTACCTTAGGTGACATGACATCCATGTATTATCTTCATTATTAGTTTTAGTTACCTCCTAATGTGTATATGGTTTCTCATGTTCAAGGTTGAGGTAAAAACTATCAATAGTATTATGAGTACTAAATTATGTATGTTGACTCACAAGGGGTTTGTAAAACAGATTTATGAGTTAGAAGAGTACCCTCTCAGCTATAATTTAGATCCCAAGGAAATCTTATGTGACAATTCATTTCCTTAATAAAATAATCTACTTATTCCTGGCCCTTATTTATATTTTAGACTCATACATACAATGACTTTGAAGTATTTTTCAAAGTAAATCTGAGTTATTTGTTATATTTGATTATTTACTCCCTCAACAGGGCTTGAACTTTCATAGGTCCACTTCCTTATGATAAGAATGACTCTTGATATCCTTATATGGTGTTTAGGCCTTGATTCTATGTCTTGGACTTTGGTATAGGTTAGTGACCTATGGATAATTATTTTTAAAGTCACATGGATATTGAGACTTGAGATTTAATGCTTAAACTAAGGTAGGTTGATAGTGATGAGGTTGTCAAATGGAAAACACTCTTTGAGGGCTTGGATTGAACTATTAACTCATACACAAAATTATATATAAGGACCTTAGACATATCCACACACATACATAATATAATAAAACATTTTGAGGATGTCAATAGGAATATGTAGTGAGGAAAGGAAACCTAAGACTCTCTAAATACCTTAAACTCTATTAAACACTATTAGTTTTTGCTAAACAAGATTGTGAAGGTATTTGAGAACATATTGAAAATTTATTTTCCTAAAAGTGATTTAATTAATTTTTAAAATATTCATAGAAGGACATTTTTGTATGAGTACATTACTCCTTGAATCCTTTACTATGTTTTGACAACCTGTAAGCCACTATCATACAACCTATTACCTTTTCTTGTAGTGAAACCCAAACCTATAGGAAATCTTCACTTTGAAGTATCCTTTGAGAGGGTTAGGGATCTATATGAACATTATAATTAAACTAAGGAGATATAAATAACTTCAAGACACCATTATTGTACCTTTAAACACTATTAACCATTTGACAAATGCAATAAATACTCTTTCTCACCAATGAAACCTTGATTTTTAGTCTACAAAAATAGGTAGACTAGATAATTCTCTCTTATAGGCTCACACATGTGAAATAGATGTGGAGGATTCCATTGGATGTCTTTATATGACTAGAGAAGACATGATAAATTACTAGTTTCATCATATAATCCAATAATGCATTAGAACCATTCCCTTTCTTTTGGCCTATGTAGATGAAGATGGTAACCAAATTATGTAGCTTCTTAGTGTTTATTAATATAATAAAGAATAATAATCTTGAAATTAATTCCCATGATTTTAATGCCATAAATTCTATTCTGTTTGGCCAATATCTTGGACCCTAATCCTCTCTCTCCTATATGGACTAAGCATAAACCTGAAGTGTTCTCCATGTTTTCCAAAGAGGTCTATGGAGGAAGTGAACTAGTTTTTTGCTCATTGGGACCTAAATCACTTATATTTATTCATCATATTCTTGTGTCAAACTCCCCTTGAAAATAATTGACTCCATCTAAGTAAATCTATATTGTACAAATTTGTACCACTCTAAGAAACCTACAAATTCTCTACATTTTCTCATGTTTTAGATCATGAATCACCATTGATAGATAAGAGGAGGAAAAACATGGAGAGAAAACATGTCATAACTCATGATATGTCTTGGGAAGTTAAATGGGAATGTTTTCACATTTTTGGGTCTCATTTATTTGAAAATTAAGGTTTTGACTTGTGATGAGGACAATATTAGTATATGAAACCATTTGGTTATGGCAATGTGCTAATCATGGGGGTATTTAAATGAATGTATAGGTTCAAGAGGATATTTTAAATTAATATAATTTTAAAACTTATTAAAATACCTTAGAACCTTATAAATACCTAATTTAGTCTATCATGTATCTTCACAACATTCTTAAAACTTGTGATAAAGCCATAACTTGCATATCCTCAACACATTAGATAGATTCATGATGACTTATTAGCTACAACATTTAGCCATCTCCACTATGACACATTTGGTCAATTGATACTAGTTCAAGGATTTTTATGTACCTTCACACATTTATAAACATAAGGAGGACACTTTACACATATTGAATTAGTAAATAAAGACAACCACCTTGATATTTCTTGGCATGACAAAACACTAGACCTATTGTCCTTGACTTGATAATCATTGAATTGTATTAAATTATCTTGAATCATAAAAAGGTATGATAAAAGTGAATTATTAGGTGGACTATGGTACTCAATACTTAGGTTGAATTCTTTATATACCTAAGGATATAAATTAGTCAATAGTTCTGGTGACTTTGAAGGCTTGACCTACCTATTGGTCAAGAGGACCCAAGATCTTTTTGCCTATCAGTCATGCCTAAATGAAGACACTCGAATGAAATTTGAATTTGCCTAATACATTTTATACCTTAAGGACTAAATAAAACTCAAAAATACACACAATAATAAATAATAAACAATGAAGATACATATCATAAAATAACAAGAACAAACCAACAACTAGCAGATCATGTGTTGAAGTACTTAGAGGAAGGAACTTAACTACTATGTACAAGAGAACTTTGTGATCTAATAAAAATAATTAATTAAAATCCCATTGAAAGGGATAGGTATTTACTAGACACTTAGTTTGGATAAATGGAAGATATTTGGCTCCTTATATCTCATAATTATATATGTCGCACTCTAAACACTACCAAATTTTTAATTCTTGCCTAGCTTGGCATGATCCTCATCCTATTTAAGTACAATATCACCTTATTGGAAAATATTTCAAGAATATATCTTATCAAATAAACTTTTGAACTAATTTTTTTAGACCAAATGGTGTACGTAAATCATCCCTTGTCTCTTATATCTCCCTCAACTCATTCATCCTCACTTCTTTTACATCATTCTCTATGAGTTCATGTTGGTGTGCAAGTTCTAAGGCTGGAAGCTCAAGAGAAATGGGTAGTATTTTTTATTTTAAATAAAGGAAGATAAGTTTAGTTACCATTAACATTATTTGGAGTAATCTTATCTTCCCATAATGAAATCCTTAACTTTGTGTGTCACTCCCTTTGGTAGTCCTCCATTGTCCTTCTTATGATCCTAATGAGATTCTTATTGGTGGACTCTGTTAGTCTATACCATATAGATAGTAATTGGATGAATAATTAAGGTATATACCATGATTAAGGTCCCACTCACTCACATTTACATTTATTAATTCTAATGCATTGTCTAATATAATGGTGGAGGGGACCCGAAATCTACTCTCTAGGCTATCATAGAATTCCAAAATTGAGTTCTCATTTGCCTCCTTAAGTGTAGCTACCTCCACCCACCTAGTAAAGTAATCATTAGCTATAAAAAAAACTTATGTAAAATAATATATTTGGGATGAATCATACCTATAAATTATAGGCCCCATTGCATGAAGGGTTGCTCAACTTGACTGGGACTTAGAGTCAAGGTAACTAGTATTTACTTTTCAATGAACATAACACATTTGGGACACTTCTTAACCCAATAATAGGAGTTCATAAATATATTTGGAAAAAAATAACCTGATATTATGATATTTTATGCTGTGACATTAGATTCAAAT
Organism: Torreya grandis; assembly: GCA_037957365.1. Classification (NCBI taxonomy): domain Eukaryota; kingdom Viridiplantae; phylum Streptophyta; class Pinopsida; order Cupressales; family Taxaceae; genus Torreya; species Torreya grandis. Next base: position 670,053 of record JARHVA010006673.1, on the reverse strand, counting down.
TTCCTTCCTCTAGGTCCATCATGAAACTATCCCAAAATCTTGTCAATTTAACTAGTCTTTACACACCTCAAAAGCATGTCACCAATGTATTTATTGAAGAGAAACCCATCAAACAAGATGTAAGGATTATATTTTAGTATGAATTACATCCTAATTATTGTATATAATCCTATATTAAAATATCCCATTTTGATTAACTTAACCATATCTTGGGTCTAGCTAGAAGGAAACATAGTTTTAGTTGCTTATTGATCATCTTGTACTACCAAAACCACTTGTTTTTCCTCATTATCATCTATTTTAAGGTTTTAAAACAATAATAGACCACTCATAAACTTATTAAATTTCAATTTTATTTCATACTCCATGCCCTTGGTCATAAAACCAACCCTCTTTTCACTCAAGTTCATATTGACGATGACATCTTTGATACTAGGGTGAACCACCATTACAAAGATCTTATTGTTATACACCATGTGTTTGAACCTATTTAATACTCTAATGAATAAAATAATTTTTTTTTCATAAAATTTATACCTCTCCTCATTCCCCTCAAATGTTTGAATGAAAAAGCAATGGGTTGATCTAGGCCTTCACTATTTTGTTGCACGAGTATAACATAAATAGTGTCACTTGTAGAGAAGGCATACATGAATAATTTTTTTGTAAACATAGGGTTTAGGAGGGTGGGATATTAGTAAATTACATATTTTATGTCATTAAAAATTTTATTACCTTCTTTGGTCCATGATAACTCCTTATGTTTCTTGATCATGTGAGTTAGAGGCCTTACCAATTCTAAAAATCTAAGTATGAATCTTCTAATGAAGTTGATTTTACCCTAGAAATTTTGAAGTGAATTCTTATGTTTGAGACTTTATAAGGAAAGTATTGTATTTATTATTTTATGGTCAATATAGAGTCCATATTTTGACAGATGTCCTACAATTATATCCTAATGGACTGCAAGTATACATTTTTTGGGGTTCAAGGAGACCCCAAACTACCTGCACCTATCAAACACCAGCCTAAAATGTGTTAAGTGATCTTTGGTAATCCTTGGATAATATAGTTATGTCATCAAGGTATATGAGCACTATGTTATTTATGATCCATTATAAGGGCACATACATTTCCTTTTAGAAGGTATCTCTTGCATTATATAGTACAAAGGGAATATTTTTGTATGCATAAATGCCCCACTTGGTTGTGAAGGATGTTTTGTGTTGATCCTCCTAACTCACTAGTAACTATTTTTACCTTGAGTATTCATCAAGTAGAGAAAATATTTTTAAATCTATAACTCTTTGAGGAATCTGATCCATAAATGGTAGAGGGTAGTGTTGTCTTAATGACACCTTATTGATATCACTAAAGTCCACACATAACCTTATCTCCTAATTATTATTACTTAAAAGCACAATATTTTCCACCCATGAAGAATGTTTGATGGGTAAGATAATTTTATATTCAATAAGCTTTATAAAATAATTCCTCATAAGGATTTTAATCTTGGGGTTGACTAGTCTTTGTTTTTATCTCATAGGATTAACACTCTCCTCTAAATCTATGGTATGCTGAGAAAAATGATGGTAAAAACCATTTAAATAATTATATTCACAATAAAAATCATTTTAAAATTCTTGGCATAATGCTATAAAGGCATAGTGTTCACCCTTCTTAGTTTTAGAAGCTTGTCTTTGAATATGACAACCTTTACATAGTGTTCCTCCTTAATGGATATGTTTACCATATCTTTCCTTAGATTTTCATCATCATTAAATAGAATTTTTAATGTTAAAAAGCCCTTAAGTAGTTTATTTTTCATCAATTGGATAATATAGTCCCCATATTGATGTTATAATTTGCTTTGGTTATTTGAGCAAAATTCTACCTCATGTTACAAGAAACAAGAAATTTGATTATCAATTTAAAACACTTAGAAACTCACCTCATTGTAAAAAACTAAAGACTTTCATATCACCTTGATTTAAGACTATTATTTTAAATCCTTTACCTCACTTGGTTTGCTACTATGGTCCAATGCTATTATTGGGTCATACTATGGTCCAATGGCTACCAACTAGTTTGCATGTTGATTGGCCTCTCTAGGAATAGAGTGAATGTCAAAATATTCAATGTCTCCAAGAGGTCCAAAAACCTATGTTTATATGAATTTAATAGTGTAATATTTATTTCACTTTGATGTCTCACCTGATGCACCAGTAACTCATTATCTCCCATAGTTTTTAGGATCTTGATGCCTCTCTTTCTTGACCATTGAAACCCATGGATGAGGGCCTCATATTATGTTGTATTGGAAGTGCAACTAATTTTTAATATTAGGATAGAATATTAATTTTTATTTTAAGGGTAGACAATCATAACATCTTCCCAACCTCTATTCTTGGATCTAGATCCATCAATAATAAGTTCTATACTCCTTCATGATATTGGCTTGTGCTAGTGAGACTTGGTATGCCAAATCCTTCTTTATGCATACAATACACACCCAAATCTACCTATTAAATTATTTTTTAAGGATTATATCCATTATTTTCTACTTCTCACTCATCAAGGAGAAAATCTGATATGCCTTGTAGTAGTTCAAGAGGTTTTTGGTCATTGGTGTGCTCATCTTCATCTAGGATAGTACAATTTACATTTGATTGGTTACACATGTAGTGTTATAATTAGAACCTATAGATAGGTTCAGACCTTATGGTAACCTTTTTCCCATACATAGTCCTAAAAACCATATAGGACCAATCAAAAGAGAGATAACACCTTATTTTAGCATCAAAATCCATAGACAAGCATAAGACAACATAGGGAGGTATGTAAACTACTATCACATCTTGAGATATAGTGTAATTAAGACAAGAAACAAATATTATTTTAATGCCTTTAAGGACACCCATGGTCTTGGTAGGAGACCCATCTAATTTTAAAACCCATTTTGTGTTTAGTTCATACTTTATCCCCAATTTATCTATTATGGACTTATGCATAACAAAAGTGTTAGGCCCACTATATATCATGAATTTATGCACTCAAGAATAACCTATTATTATTTAATTATATAAGGAAGGTGTTATTACTACCTTAGGTGCTTTAGACTTATGAAGTTGATTGGAATTAGTGAGGATTGTACTTACCTTTTTTGCTTGTTTGTCTAAAACATGGAGTTTGGAAATTTCTTCTTGAAGGATATCATTTTACCCTAGAATGAGTAAAGTGTCCCACATAAGGATATTAACATGGGCCTTATTAATATAATGTAATATTATAAGGTGAGTGATGGATACCTTAGACTAAAACTTAGGAGCAAAAATATTATTTAGAGTTTGTTAGAACTAAGGTATGAAAGGACCTCTATGATCCAACCCTTTCCCATCTTGCATCTAGTGAGTTAATGGTGTCTTAGGAGATGCATCTTGATTATTATTCATTTAGTATATTTGATAGGTTTGTGAGGCTTCCATTTAATTTCCTAAACCATCACCAAATTTTCATATTTATCCCTTGTATGAGATACAACTACATTTTCTACCTTGGCTGCATTTTGACCCTGATTGGTTGCCACTTGTTCAAAGGAGTGCTCACTTTCTTGAGAATTAACAAATGTAGTTTTAGATGGTGATTAACTACCACTTATAACTTGTTTATTTGTAATACTATATTGAGTCATGAGGGGAGTAATTCCATGTGGCATAGGAGGATCTTCCTTATGTTGTGGATGAGGTTGATTATCATGTGATGGAAGATCAAGAACCTATTATATGAAATATGTCTGACACACATAACCACTCAGATTTATTTAAATATAATGTGGATACCCAAATTAAATAGGATAATGAACCTCTTGAGCATAATTATTTTGTGTTGGAACTAGGGATCTAGAACTATAGTCAAAATAGGGGTTGTAACTATTTTAAGGCCTTGCTTGAGAAATTTTCCCTTGGCTTTGTTGATTGGGATGATAGGGATGTAAGTTATATTGGTAGGGATGATAAGGATGTTTTTTATACTATTAGTGATAATAGGGTGATTGTTTAGATACATGATAAGGTATATGGGGTAGAATTTGATGCCTTTCTAAGGCTACTATCTTTTTATTTTGGGCCTTAATAATCACTTCAATCTTTCCTAATATATCTACTTGATTACCATCTTCCTAATCATGATTGTTTATGGATGGTAATAGAGAAATGGTAGGTATATGGAATTTATTTTTTGGGAATAAATACATGAGGGGTTCAGGAGTGATCTTACCTTCTTGAATTAGACAATTTTCTACCATGTTGGCCACCTAATATCCTTTTGGTAGAGTGCTTCCCCCCATGGACTGTATCATGATTGTGACATAAAAATTTAGAGATATTAAATAGTACAAGAATTCATAATTGGGTTTGGGATTGATGACTATGAAGATCCTATCCCAGGTTTTTTGAAACTTATAGTTGAAATCTAACATAAATTCTTGGGGATCCCTTTTAATTATGGTGAACTTTTCTACTAAAGAGAGATGGTCACTCCTATAATAAAAGTGTTTACAAAAATGCTCCCCAAATTCATCCCAAGTATTGATGGATGTAAGTGTTAAACCCCTAAACCACTAGAGTGACTTACCCTTTAGGGAAGTGGCCAATAATCTCATAGCTATATTCTCTTCGGTCACATTATGGACTGAGCATAAATTGTCTATTTCTACAATATGTTCTATAGGTGTAGTTGAGTTTTCACATCTGAAATATGGAAGTGTCTTGAGGGTGGTAGCAAGTATTATATCAAACTAATTGAGGTTTGAGGGGCTACCACCATTGAAGGGTACAAAGGCTTTCATTATAAGCCTATCTATTGGAGGTTTAAGGTTTTCAACATTGTTTGTTTGATTAGAATTAGGATAATTAGGGGGTGTAAGATCAAGATTAAACCTAGGATATATCTTTATCCTATAAAATTCTAATGATAACTCAAAAAATTCAGTCTCCTTACCTTTTGGTGAAGATGACATGACCAATTTTTACATGTAACTTCAATATAGATCTGACACTGAAGTACTTAAAGCTTTATAATGTCACCCAAGTCTATAAATGGATGTTCCAAGTCACTCTAATATTGATCCCACCAAGTATGTTATAAATATTATCACTCCAAGATCCACCCTTTAAATTATATATTTTAATTCTCTTGAAGCTTTAGGTTACATGGGATTAGTCTAAGGGTTGTGGCTGACTTATAATAAGATTAAATCTCTAGTTTATGGGGATAGTTCCCATGGTACATCAACTTAAGCTCTCTTAATAAGACCTAATGATGTTGGGATGAAAAAATATAGATTGAAAACATGAAAATAAAACATATTATAAGGGTGGTGATGTACAAATATTCACTTATCGTCTATTGACTAATCTTCAAACACACTTTATAAATCAAATTAAAGACTAACAATTAAACAATATTATTGATAAAATCTTAAACATAAGTGTTTCATGTGGAATTTATGTTTAAGGTCTAAAACTAAAAGGAAATAGAAGGAAGGCCTACTTGAGACACTATCAACTAGCTCACTCTTTAGTACAACTATCGCATTCTAACACATAACATGACCTACATAATATGACATTATAAAAACTAGGTGGAGGATAGGACCTAAAAATGAGAACAAAAATCACACTTTATTCAAAACAATAAGCCATAATACACTAATTATAACATATAAGTCTATAGTTAGTCCTTTGTTTATTGATTTTCAAGGTTCAAGACATAATTTGGTAGAGTTTTTCTACACCCAACTAAAAGATGAGAACAAATACCTTAATTCCTAAATATATATAATTATGATAAAGAGAGATAAGGTTATTTTTTTGTATCAATGTAATTAATAGTCCATAATGGTCATAACCCACACTCACAATGGTTATAACAACCCTCTACACTCCTCCATGTCTTGCTTCGGTTAGTGCCTTGAATGATCACCTTTGGGCATTAGAGTCTATTTTTAGAAAGTATTGACCCATTAAGATCATATTAATTAAATAATTTGTTAATTACCTCTCATATCATTAGTTAAAAATCATTTAAAAGGTCCAATTAGGTCTTCTCCATGAAGCATTAAGTAACTTCCATTTCCTATATATTGGCCATGTTCAAGAAATTATCTATCTTCTCCATAATGATGATGGATATTGATATTTATCACCTAAATTATAATTTATATATGGTTTTAAATGAATCATTAACCCCATATTGACCTTATACACCCATGAGATTCCTCATTTTATTGATTAAATGGGCCTATTAGACAAATAATATAGTCTATTGGCTGTCCATTATTTGGATGACTATGAGAACTAGATCAAACCTATAATATAAATAATTTAGATTATTTTAAATATTATCAAACATTAAATACCATGATTTATACTTTAAAATTATTTCACACTTTCAATCTTACCACACCTACATGATTAGGTCATCTCTACTAGATTTTGTAGATGTGCTAATTGTGTAGGGATTTGTATAAGCACTTCTAGAAGTATTTTTAGACATTTTATGATTTTAGAAGGTGAAAAAAGTATAAAACCACCCAATAAAATTATTTTAACATTTTACCAAGTACTTCTCTTCATATTTTTCTTAAAACCTTGTCAAATTGTAATTTATGGGGTTGTACATACACTTTATGTATAGACTATTACCATAACTAAAGTCTCCTCTGAGTGAACTAAGTAAAAAAAGTGTTTAATATATGATTTCAATACATTTGGATTCATTTTATCTAAATTATTCCCAATTCGGTCTTTATTAGAGTCTTAGGGAGGTTTCATAGGGTTCTAATTTATTAAAAATAGTTCATAGAGATTAGGGCCTTAACCCCTAAATTAATACCATTAATCTCTTGTAGATAAGACCCCTCAACTATAAAAAAGTATTCATATCCCCATGAAATAATTCCATACATTTATGAGCTTGTTAAGTTATCTATTGGGGTGAGAAATGGGTATTTTGAGTAGTCCCAAGACACTTTTAGGCTAAAATGACTAAGTGTGGTTTTTTCCCTACAAACCAAAGTGACTCACACATATATAAAAACATGATGAACATTTACATGAGGCCCTAAGATGTCATATAATATCTTTTTGTCCTCTACCCTAACCTTCAAGTGGAATTGCCTTGAGGAAGGTGTTAGATCATCATGTTTGAATGTAGGGTTCCTGGGTTATGATCCTAATATAGAGTTTTGAGGAACTCATCCACTTTATCTATAATGAAAATCACCCACAAGGGACCTTATATCCTTTGAATTAGCTAAATCAAGCCATTTACCTCATGTTTCATGCATATAGTTCATTATTTAAGTACTTAGGCCTATTTACATATGTATACCAAGTATGGAGGTCCCTTTAGGTGGTTAATGTGAAATCATTTGATACTATTGGGAACCTTTACTTCCTCACAAACCTATGGTATATGTAAACACTTATCAATTCCTTACTCATAGGTTTAAAGTAACTCTCTCAATCTTGGTCTGCATAATGCACACCATGCACATTCCAACTAGTAGGTCATCTAAATTATTAGGGGACATAAGAAGACCGTGAATACACTTTCATATCCTAATTATTTTATTTGAATGCATTTGGATACATATTTCTTTCATTGGGTTTGATACATGGTTTAAAATAGAGTATGGAGATCCACCATCTTAATTATGGGTCATACAGTATAGACCTATAAACCAAAACTTATTATTATGATTTTTTATCTTATTTATTACTTAATATCTCTTAAACATATGTTGGTTGAATGTAAATTATACATGGAGATATGAGAAAAATATAGTGTGTCTCAAGTTCTCTTATAGGCACTTTATATATTTTACCTTCTTAACATTCATTCATAGAGTTAGGCCCTAAATCCCACTCAATAATTCATGGATATTGGGTCCATAGGGTTTCTCAAATTCCCATAAGAGACCTAGGCTTGGGTCCCTTTGTGGTGAGAGATATAAGTGTTTGAAAGTGTAACTTGACATGGTTGCTCAGAGTAGTAGAACTCAAGAGAGGACTAAAAATAAAATGAGATATATCATTCTAATCCCATAATTTAAATAACTTTCCATGGTCTAAACCATCTCCATATACCCCTAAACTACATTGAGTAGAGGTTTGGACTTACCCTTGAAGTAGATATGGGCTGTTGAGACCTAGATGTGTCTTTAGGCTCTATAGGGCAAACCAGAGTGTTAAAAAATACATCTACCTATAGGTGTATCTTTAGATATAAGTTTTTTATATCATATTCCTCAATAAATGTTCCATATTTTATATATTATCTTATCTACTCAGTCCATCTTGTTAACCTTCCTCTTTTTTAAGCATGCCTTGGCTATCACTATCTTGTACAGGTATTTGCAGTAATTAGTCTAATGACCTAAAAAATATATATTATCTCATTATAGGGATGGAATGAAGGTTTAAATATCATATTCCAAGTCTTGATCATATCCTGAAGTTACATATTTTCTAACTTTGTCAACACATTTGTATGCATAATCACACCATAGTTTGCATGTTTTAGGTCTGCAACTTGGACTAGATAGTCACTAAATTAATCACACCATAATAAGAGATTTTAAGGAGTGTGGGTGTCATAATAATCTTGTATTTTTTATTTAAATACATACTAAAATTTCCACTCTCTAAAGTTTGGAACTTTCACTCTCTAGGTAACCCTAACTGACTGTATGCGCTCAAGTCAGTTCATTATGCACTCCTAGAGATTTCATTGCCTTAGGAGACATGAAATCCATGTATTATATTGATTATTATTTATATTTCCATACTCACATTTCATATGTTGTCTTTTGTTCAAGGTTGAGGGTAAAGATTTACAAGAGTACTATGAGTATTGAGTTGTGTATGTTGGCTGAGAAGGAGTCTATGGAATAGATTTATGAATTAGGAGAGCACCTTATTAGTTATACTTGAGATCCCAATGACTCTCTTATGTTATAATTCATATCCTAAATATATTAATATAATAATTCATAGATATTATTCATATTTTAGACTAACTTTCATACAATGAATATGAAGGATTTTGTAAAGTAGATCTAAGTTGCTTGTTATAGGTGATTATTTGTTCCCTCAATAGGAATTGAACTTATGATGTCTATTATTTTATGGTACCAATGACTCTTGATAGCCTTATAAGGTGTTGAGGCCTTGATTTTATGTATTATACTTGGGTATAGGGTAGTGACCTATGGGTGATGTTTTTAAAGGTCATATATAACTTGACCCTTGGGATTCAGGGCTTGAATTGAGGTAGGTTGACAGTGATGAGGTTTTCAAATCAAAAAGACTCTTTGAAGGCTTAGATTTAAATATGAAATCATACCCAAAATTATATAAAATGACCACATAAATATCCACACACATACCTAACATAATAAATCATTATAATGTCATTAATGAGGCATATGTATTGAGGAAAGGAAACCTAAGATTCTTATAAAACCTTAAACTCTATTAAACATCCTTAGTTTTTGCTAAACAAGACTATGAAGGTATTTGAGAGTATATTGAAAGATTATTGGACTTAAATTTATATAATAATGTTTTATAATGTTGAGAGAAGAAATTTTTTGTATGATTAAAATATTCTTTTAATCCTTTACTATGTTTTGATAACCTCCAAGCCACTATCATATAACCTACTACCTTTTCTTGAAGTGAAACACAAACCTATAGGAAATATTCACTTGGAATCATCATTTGAGAGGGTTGAGGGGTCTATATTAACATTAAAATTAAAGAAAGGAGACATGAATAAATTTAATACATTATTATTACACCTTCAAATAGTGTTTACCTTTAGACATATGCACTGAATGCTCTTTCTCACCAATGAAACCTTGCTTTATAGTCTATAAATAGTGGAAACTTAGATATTTATCACTCTTATAGTCTCACAAATATGAGCCAAATATTGAATATTTCATGGGATGTCTTTAAAATACTAGAAAAGACATCATAAACCATTATTTTCATTAGATATAGAAATAATTCATTGAAACCATTCTCTTTCATTTACCCTATATAGATGAAGATGGTAACCAGTTTACTAAACTTCCTAGTGTTTATTCATACAACATATAAGACTAATCCTAATAATAATTCCCATGATTTTAAGGTCATCAAGTCTATTTTCTCTGTTTAAGATCCCAAACCCTCACTCTCTCTCTTTTGTATAGATTGAGCATAAACCTGAAGTGTTATCCATGTTTACCAAAGATCTCAATGGAGGAAGTCAAATAGTTTTTGGATCTTTGGGAATTAAACAACTTTAATTTATTCACCATATTCCTATGTTTAACTCCCTTTATATACCCTTAACTCCATATGAGCAAATATATATTGTATAAATCTATACCATTGTACAAACTCTTGTAACCTATAATTTTCTTGCATTTGATCATGTTTCAGATTGTGAATCACCATTATCAGGTAGGAAGATGGGAAATATGGGTTAAACAATTTTTGAAAACTCATGGTATCGCTCAGGAAGTTTAAGGGGCATGTTTTCACACTTGTGGGGCCAATTTAGTGGTTAATGAAGGTGTTCATTTATGAGAGTGACAATATTAGTATATGAAACCACTTGGTTATGGTAGTGTGGTGATCATAAGGGTCTTTAAAGTGTATTTAATGGCTTTATTGGCATTTTTAGGTCAAATATAATAATTTTAAGTCCAAATACTCTATTTTTTAGATAATATATATAGATTCAAGAGGAGATTTTAAATGAATATCATTTAAACACTTATTAAAATACATTAGAACATTATAAAGACCCAAGTCAGGATATCATGTGTCTTCACAAAATTATTAAAATTCATGATAAAGCCATACCTTGCATATCCTCAACACACTATATAGATTCAGGATGAGTTATCAGCTATAACATTTAGTCATCCACATCATGACATATTTGGATTATTGAGATCACTTCAAGATCTATTATGAACCTTAAAACATGTGTAAACATAAGGAGGAAACTTGACACAAGTTTATATATAAATTAAAGACAACCACCATTATATTTTCTTGGCATGACAAAATACTAAACCTGTTATCCTTGACATGAAAACTAGTGACTTCCTTTGAACTATGAATACTCATCAAGAGGTATGACAAGAGTGAAGTATTAGGTGGACTAGGGTACTCAAGAATTAGGTTTAATCCTTTCTAGGAATAAGGGTAGAAAGTATTCAACACTTATATAAGCCTTGTTCTTCATTGTAAAAAAGGTTGACACATTTTTGGCAATCTCACACTATCAAAATTTTCCCTCCAAGAGCACTTCTATTGGATGAACCCTACATGTTAATGATAATTTATTTCACCTCCCTATATTATTGTTACATGATATATACTATTCATGTCTTTTGTTCCTTGTTTTTGGGTAATGTTCTCACCTCATATCATTGTCCATTCATAACACCTCTATGAATAACTCAAAACTCACTTACAGGTCATATCATGTGTGTATTCAAGTTTGTGCAGACATTTTTTATGGATCATTTGTCATCCCACTCAGTATTTCACTATGTTATTTCACCTTTATTATAAATACTTATGCATTTGAAGTGGCCTTAGTTATTTCTATGTGATAACATCTTTTTCTTAAATATTTTTAGTGTGTTAATGGTAGTAAGAGCGCTAATTCTATTCTTGATGTATTTTTTATTTTCTATAAAATTCTTACCTTCTAACTTCATTTTACCTCTAAATTTTTAGGTTTATATTATTGATATATTTACCTTTATTCTCTTTAGGTTTTTGCACTGGTCTTAAACTAGGTGTACTTATAATAGAAGGAATACAACCTACTCTAGAGGCTCATCCCAAGAAGCATAAGGGTCCCACACATTGGGAAATTACCATAATTGTAATGAGACAACTAATTCTCCATGTGAATAGGTGAGTTATAAGACTTATATTCACAATTCCAAACACTTTTTTACCATGTACAAGGAATTTTCACTCCGTACCCTATGAAAAAACATTCCTACATAGCTAACCATCCACAGGTGCATATTTTGAATGACAATAGTAATTATATAAAAAAATTACCCCTATAATATGAGGAGTATATCCACAACTCAAGGGTGGTTAAAATACATGGGGGTTTTCTAATATATCCTCCTATATAATTGACTTCAATAACACGCAAAATTCCATCAATAGGTGTATACTTTCTTAGGTGAGAAGCATCACACAATTTTACAAAAAAACATTACATAAGGTACAAGTAGTTATTAGTGATTTTATTACCAATAAAAATTTCTAAGCATCACCAAGGTTCTCAATTTAATTTGATTTATAATTTTTTTAAATCTTTATTCATGGAACTCATGAACTATGCTAGGTACTCACCTACCCAACATGGTACATAATAGGAACTCAAAGAACTTAGTTGAACTAACTATTTGACAACTATAATAATTTAAAGGTGCTCACTTAAGGACAAACCATCATTATAACACAAATAAATAACCTAAAATGGGTTGTGAACATAACATCCCAAATTCTAAGTCTCATTTTTCATATCCATTACAATGCCCTATAGCTTAGATCCTATAGGTCAAATCTAAAACACACTTAATTAAATTCAAAGGAAATTTAAAAATAATTGGTGATAACATTGAGAATAATTATATATCAACATCATACAAGGATAAATGTATAACTAAAATTCCTAAATTATTAATGAATAGATACCAAATAGAATGCATCATCTTCTACCAATATTTTGCAAAGAAACATGGTCATAAACTCAAGGATTTTCTTACCCCAACATCAATATATCATCATCCAAATAAGATCCACATACCTTAGGTATTATGAGAACATGTGATAGGAGATAATAATACCATTATAACATATTCATCACTTAAACAAAGTTGATGATCACACAAACTTGGTGTTAAGATTCCTCGGCTCACATGGTCCTCTTTGATAAACACAAAAATCCAAATCCAATGGATAGTCTCTCTAATATGTGGCTAAAAAAGGCATATATCACTACCTCAAAGGATAAAAATTCCATTCACCATAAGGGAAATGAAAAAAAGTGATCCACATAATGCTCTTCCTAAAATTACTTGCAAGACAAAAACTAGTAAGAAAGGGAAATTGGAATGGATTCACTAAATGCATACTAATTCATTCCAATATCATCACTCAAGGTGAGATAAAATAAATAAACTATCTATATAATATTCTTGTGTGGTGAGGTAACATTTTCTTGAAATGGGGTCATCAAACCTAGAAAGGTCCATCTAGACCCTATACATACAAGACACTCTATTGTTTAGATAATATCAATATCCATGGTCTTAATAACCAATATGATTCTACAAAATAACTCATATAATATTTCCTCCAAGGTAATATGCATATGACAATGGTCATGGGAAAGTCTCATCGACCTAGCACACAAAATATCACTCATGAACTAATAGTCTCTTATCCCTTACAACCTTATAACATACTAATGCCTAATTAGAACCTTATTCAAAATATTGATCAAACCACATTTTTAAAACTATATGGGTAGATTCTTGATAATCCTAATATGGGTCTCTAAAGTGCAGAGACTAAAATAAGAAACTAAGTGTATATTACTTGGATAAAGAGTTCAATGTCCAAGAAACTCTACATGTATATTATTATTGCTTCCTTAACATGGAATAATACCCAAAAAGTACATACATCAGTTTGATTTGGAATAAGTGGCACCAAAAATTGATCCCAAGGGATTTTCATGTTACAACCACGATCTGATATAAAGAATGTCATGCCTAGATAATGATATAATGGAAACATGAAACAATAAGACATTTCTTTAATGAGAATATTTCAAGGCACATCCTACATAGTTTCATCACCTATTAGATAAATAATAACATGCCAAAAGATGCACATTACATCAAAATAAAATTGAACTTATAAATGACATGGATGGAAATGTACAAGTGGTCAATGTTGGTAGAAGAACACAGATTGTAAAGCTACACAAGATATTTTTTAGATATTCATGTGTTATGTACTCATTTTATCATTTTATAGTCTATTTTATTTTATCTTCATGACTTTTAATAGGCTAGAATATGAAGAGACTCCACTTTTGGCACCAATTATGAGAAGAGGATGAATAGTCATAGACTAGAAATGTCTATATATACTTTTGTTTGTAAGAAGAAAGGTTTTTGATTTTTAGAATATATTAATAGATATTATTTGGTTATGGTTTCCTATCTAATTTATTATTATTTTCCTTACATGCATTCTCATGTTTAATTGTTTGGTTACTTTCTTCTAAACTATCCTAAATGTATTATTCAAATTATACCATATTGGTTGCTTTTAATTCCTCCATAATTCATAATAATTAATTCTTCTTATGTTCATATCATCCATATTCCTATCTTATTATGATAAAACTACTCTAGACACATGATTTATCTCACATATATCCTCATCCTTATATTATTTTGCTACTCTAGGATCCTCTACTAATAATGGTGTAATGAGCATTGACTACATTTTGGAGGAAATTATGCTAAGATGGTTACTAGGGTGGAGAGATATTGAGATATGGTTAGACCAAAGGATATGTAATTTTGTAGAGGAAGAATTAAAAATGACTAGTTTTACCATTTAGGAGATCATTCCAAAGCATATTTATGGAGATATTTATGAAATTTTCTAGTGTGAATTACTTGAATTATTAGCTAACTAGTTAACATGATTGGAATATTATTGATTTAACCCAAGGATGGAAGAAACTATAATCTAGAATGAATAAAAGATAGAACTGTTATAGAGATTTGAAATTAACCATACAAGAGCAATAGAGCATTGGATTGCTACTATAGTATATGGATATATAATTGAGTTTGTAGTGCAAGGATATATAGATTTCAAAGATATGAAGGACTTGTTTATCAGAGGAATTCAAGGGAATATTTTTCAATGACTACCTATCCTTGTGAAGATTTTGGTTGTGGATAAGGCCATGGTACCTACTCCAACTAATATGGAGTAGTCACTTTAGGTATATGGGTGTGTGTGTGTGTGTGTGTGTGTGTGTGACATGATAATGATTGATGATTATATGAGTAGATAGGGATTGAACCTAAATATATAATGAAGACACAAGGGAATAATAATCAAAATGAGAGTTTAGATTCATAATGTGATATGCAACAACAAAATAGATGGAGTAAATAGAAAAATAACTAGGTAGCTATGTGTAGAGTTAAGAGTAGTAGTAAAATAGATGAATAATGAGTAGGAAGATGTGATGAATGAAATATGGAGATGAATTCTAGTAGAAAGAAAGAAATTATGAAGAGCAAGAGGAAGAAGAGATGTTCAAAGATGAAGACAAGAATAGTGTAGAGGTGGATCAATTAGATGATATATGTAGTGCATAGCTACAATAATAGGTATTATCAGAATAAGGACATGAAGTACTGAGTAAAAAATAAGAACAAAGTCATAGAGTAATCATAAGTTCAAGCTTAGAAAAAGAATTTATAGGAAAGAATCATTCACTAGAAGAGCACATATCCCTACAACCCAATTTGTTATATTTTAGTAAAAATTTTCACCTATAAGGATAGGCATATAGTAGTTGGGAAGGTATATTTATATAATAAATTCATCATTTAGGTACCAAAATTGAAACAACCTCAATTCATAAGGTTTTAAAGGTTGTAGGGTTCATTGAAGCCAAGAAGAGAAAAATAGGAAATATAGAAAAGTAGAGTACTTAGAATAACTCTCCTAGTGTGAAATAAAATATTCATAGTAAAAAGCAAGATCACATATAATGTAACCTCCCACTATAATAGTTGTACATCAAATCCCTTTAGCACTAGTTTATAATATGTGTGATTTAGGACCATTTATTAATGTATCGACATATGATGGGTTTATGGACCCTAAGCATTACTTACTAACATGTGGGATGAGATGGAAAGCTAAGGGTATTAGTGATGAGGCTATAAATAAGTGTGAATTAATAAGGGAACTTAATGGAAGAGCCCTTGAATTTATATATCATAGAGATATTTCTTGGGCAAATATATAATAGGTTAAGGAATGACTCATCATAGAATTTAAAATAAAGAAATGTACAACTCAGACTATTAAAGATATAGATGATATTAGGAAGAAGTAAAGAGAATTAGTATATGATTATGATTGTAGGTTCTCAGAAGTTATGAATAAGGTTGAGTTTAATTTATAAGATAAGCATAAAACCTCATGGTTTATCAAAGGACTGCATTCTAAGATCAGGTGTACTATAGCACAGACCTAATATGACACAAAGGTAGATGCTAGAGAAAATGCTCTTCAAGTAGAGAAAATTGAAGATTATGGGGAAGCTCCAATAATGTGTTCTAATATTTAAAATACATTACAATACTTTATGTAGAGGATGGAATAATATCATGAAGTAGATAAACTTAAGCAAAATCTATGGTTCATGGAGTGTAGGAAAGAAGGAAATCATGAGAATAATTATCTTAAGATCAAGATAGAGTTATATAAAATCTATAGAGTAGTAAAGCATGGAATAATGTAGTGCCATCTCATGAAATAATATGTCAAAATCCAATAGAGTTTGTATTATATTTTTTGTAAATTGCATAATCATGATGAAAATAATTGTAGGGATTTGTAGGATGTTAAAGAAGACATTACCAAGAATGTATGCATCATCATTACATATTAAGTGTCCTTGAAAAAGCATATGATTCTAGGACCTAAGTTTGATAAGGGTTGTGCAAAATAAGTAGGTCTACAATGGATTCCTAGTTTGCCTCAGTATCAACCTCAAGGTCTAACTAAATGGATCCATCCTTCCTTGGGTTTGACACCATCATCACCATAATACCAATAATCAACACCTTAGATTTTGATAATGATGTAGTAACAACAAACTAGTTGGACGCAACCAATTTTACAACAACAATTTGGGATTGGAGATAGTACTTAGCAACATTATCACTAGAATATAGTGTAGCTATTGGGAGGTTATAAAGCTAGGGGTGGGAATAGAGGGGGTTACCATGGTGGTAGAGGATATAATTACCAATGTTCTCATTTAAAATATTACTTTTGTGGAGAGTATAATCATGTGCATTTTAATTTAACTTTGAATCCCTTAAGATAATTTTATTGTGCATATTTTGGGGTATATGAATAGCATGAGATAGAAGATTGTCCTATTTTGGAAAAGAAAATAAAGGAAGAACCCACCAAAAATGTTAACCTAGTGAATGCAAAACCTAATGAGGATGTATTTCTAAATTCCTTTACAAGACAGTAACACATAGAGAGAGGATTGCCTCCTCTATAAATTCCTCAAGAGTAGGGACTATAAAAATCAAAATAGGACAAATACCTAGACCTGGATGTAGAAAAGGGGCTCATGTATGAATAGAAATAGATGTTAAAAATATTCAACAATAGGTTATTACTAAAGGAGATGATACATCAATAGATGTCCAAATGTATGGTCATATTGTGCACATTATATGCAAGGACAAAGTTATTACTACACTAACATATTTACTAAATCTATTAAGTATACTACACAATGAAGACATTTATCTAAACATCACAAACTTGTTACATAAGAAGTGTGTGCAATGAGAGAAATAGAAGATAAAAATTTATTTGGTATGTAAACACAAATAAGCCATGAGATGCAGATGAACAAATTGACATTGAAGTTGTAGGATATGAAATTCATAATATTTTATTTGATATTGGTATCATGGTTAACATGATATCCAGGTCTACATGGGAGGTGATTGGATGGCCATTTCTCAATTAAAACCTAGTGACTTTGAGTTTATAATACCATTGAAGAGTTTAACCCATTGGTTAGTTATAAGGAATTGAGATAAAACTCACATAATTAAGCCTATCAGGTGACATTAAAGTCATCGATATGAAGACACTAGTAATTAATTACATTATATTGATTGGCAAGAAATGGGCATATGATGGTCAGCTTACTATAAATATTATGAAAAATTAGTTAGAGGCACATCAAAGAGATAAAATTATAGTCATTACTTGATATAAGGCATATAAACCCTATACCATTCTAGTTGAACTAGAATCTTCATACGTTTCACAAGAAACCAACTAGATGAAGGTAAAATTTAAGGAGAATCAGAAAGCTCTATGCATAACTCAGTGCAATTTCTTGTATGAGCATACTAAACCTTAGGTGTAGTATTTAATCACTCAATATTTGAGGACATATAAATAATGACAGCCTAAACTAGTAGTTACTCAGCCATTAACACCTCAATTTATCATAAAATATTGTGCATCCATGTCTGATAAATCACCTATTCATTTAGAAGATGATTTTCTCTATCAAGCAGATGATCATATGTAGAATTATATATAGCTGACCAAATAAGGGACCTTGCCTTGGGAAATAGATTCATTTTTAAGGAAAGACTCAGATATGCATCTACTCAACTAGTCTGGTGGTGATCATGAACTTTGGCTTATGAGAATGGTCTTCACCATGGGAAGACAAATTCTTTCATACTATGCAATTGAAGACATCAATAAATTCATTCTATACCTATAAGTTAATGTGCATATGATCAATTAATGGATTAGTTCTTTGAATTTTGCTTTGAAAGGATTTGTAGAAACATTTTGGATAATTTATAGAGATGATCATCTTGATTGGGATGATGTTTGAAAACTTATGATTAGCATATTTTAACTATTATAGCTCATTAGAAGTAATTTACCTTACTTTTAGGAAGGTAAGTGCCCTAAAATCCATATCCATAAATGTGTTGAGCTTTAGACTAAATAAATTATGGTACCTAAGTATTGGGTTCATATCTTTCATTATACACTTACCCCTTTACCATCAATTTGGTATATGCATCACGAACATAGGAGGGAGATAAAGTATTAGGATCAGGTGTAGAACAACTGCATACAAAATTTTATGTTTAAAGATGAGAATCCTCTGGTTCATAATGCACTGCTAAAAATCAAACATTTCTTATACCACGGGTGCATAAAAGAATTCAAGTACCATGATAAATTATACTATGAAAAAGAATGCAACATGTGATCTAAATACAACATTATAAAGATATAAAACTATCAAGATGGAAGAACAATATCTTGTGCATCCATGCCACTGAATGCAAAATGAAGAGGATGAAAGTGAGGATTCAAATATTGGTAGTGAAATTGATCTAACTAATTTTTTTGAACCTAAATTTCTAGTAGAACCATTGAATGATCTAGTCATAGAACCTACTGAAGAAGAAAAGTTTCACAACATATAGATTCTAGAACAGGAAGGGAAAATAATACTATAAGAATTTGTTGTTGCGGAAAAGTGTAAATTTTATCAAAAACCTACTAAAAATCATGTGGAAAAAATTGGAAGTGAGGATATTCCTAAATTAGCACATATAGGTCACTATTGGACTAAATCTAAAGTTTTAGAAACTATGCAACTCCTATAAGATTATCAATATGTGTTTCCCACAAAATTTGTAGAATTCAAAGGAGTATATCCTTCGCTAGGTGAAATTCATATCAAACTTAAAAAGTACACATGACCCATCAAGAAAAGGTTATACAAGTTGAATCCAAACATGAATCTTAAAGTGAAGACTTAACTAGATAAAATGTAGGAAGCAAGCATAGTCTATCCCATAGAAAAGGCAAATTGCATAATTCCCATAATAGTGTAACCCAAGAAAATAGGGGAGATCATAGTATATGGTGATTATAAAATTATGAATGATGCATGTGTGAATGATCCATTTTTGATTCCCTTCATAGATGAAGTTTTGGAATATGTTGTAGGTCATGATATTTACTATTTCATCAATGGATCTAGTGGATATCATCAAATAGCCATCATAGAAGAGACAAAGCTAAAAAAAAAATTCCATGAAATGGGGATCCTTTGTATAAAAGGTAATGCCTCTTGTCCTTAAAAATGCACCTATATTTTTTTATAGAGTAGTGGTGACTACCTTTAAGGATTTCATTCATAACTTCCTAGAAGTATATCTAGATGATTTGGCAATATTATCTTTGTTTAAATAACACTTGTCCAAGTTGTGCCTCATGATAGAATGTCATCAAGCTCTATGCATTACCTTAAAGTTTAAAAAATGTTTATTCCTTACACATTGTGGTGTCCTTATAGTTCATGTGGTGTGAAATGAAGGGATTTTGGTATATGTTGATGCTTAGAATTACGTTGTTTCCAACACCAACAATGGGAAGTTTTAGGAATGTGGGACTTGCGACCTGAAATGACCTCCATATTTTAAATAAGCTAACTCTTCTTTATCTCAAAAGTATTGTGGGAAAAAAGGATAGAAATTAAATAGATAACACTAATGCAATGAAATCAAATTTTAACTATGGTGATGCATCTAAATTTAATTCGATCCTTAATATTAAGCACAATGAAGCTATCTTTAGGATTCAAATAAATTAAAGAGTAAACAATGCATGATCAATGTAAAAAATGAAAACAAATAGAATAAAAGGCCCATAACTTAGATGATTTTTGTAGTAACACAGAAAAAATAAATAAAGGCACAAAATTCAGTTTTCTTATTAATTTTCTAGTCACATAAAATGCATAGATATATGCACAGTTATACAAACTTTCTAACTCAAGAAAAAAGAACAAAGGTGAAATGATATTCCTAGCCACAACAACAAAGTATAAAACTTATTGATAACAATCTATTGAAAAAAAAATTATCTCTCTTCTGATGATGATTTTTGATGATCTCTACACCCATATTTATAGCATTGGATTAGCTCTAGATTGCATGCACATTCCCAACCCAATGGCCTAACTGAACTGGAACTTAATTAGAAGTGTTTAACAAAAGATATCTTTCAAATCTCTAATGTTGACCTCTCTACAAGTTCAAATCCCAATGGCCTAATCAAACCAGATCTTAACTAGAAGTGTTTAACATAAGATATTCTCTAGATCTGAAACATTTAGTCTCTCTGCAAGTTCATTGGCTGAATTAGATACACGTGACACTTTTCACTATGAAACAAGTGAGGACACTTGGAAAATTTCACTTGACTCACTTGAAAACCATCTCATTATTTATAAATCACCAAAAAATAACACTTGGTAGCTTCCATGACACTTACAAAAAACACACAACACATTCCACTACATTATACTCTTTACTGTGTCTTTGTATCGAGTGTGCTCCATATTTAACATTTGTCATAGTCTGCTACTCTAAAACATTACCAACTTACAAAAAATAGGCCCCATAACACTTCTTTCTCAAGTAGCTTCAAAAGGGGAATGGGGACAGGTGTCACTTTCCATGTATCTTTAACAAATGATATGTGTCAGCTTTTGCTTATCTATAGAAGCTTTTAGATACTTTTTGAGAGTCCTGTAGAAAGTGACATGTGGCAATCTCCACTAATCTTTAGATAAACTATAGAAACATTTGGGACTCATTTAGATTCACATGGATGGTGACACTTGGTAACTTCCACTAACTTTAGAAACAAAACCAAGGGCCCACCCTAGTCTTTACTTAATAATGAAACAAAATGAAGAAACTACGGATCTTGACACTTGACAGCTTCTGCTGAGCTTTAGCTAGGGACACGTGGCAGCTTCCACTACTTTTATAAAAACATATTGAAACCTTTCCTAGTTGCCGCTTAGTTCCCTCCATGTGTACTGAGAAAATCTTATCAAAAGGAGTTTTTAAAACTCATAAGAAACTTGAAATGTGAATCCCAACACTTATCATACTCCACTAAGTTATAACAAGATACGTGGCACATTTTGCACAACTTATAGAAATTATAAAATGTGTCTCGGCTGATGACACTTGGTAGCTTCCACTCAAATTTGATACTTAGACAAAATTTAGGCAAAAATGAAACTCATGCCCGTGCTTTATGTCAAAAACTTCACTGCCTCAAAATTGAAATGTGTAGGGACAAAACTTGGAGTGCACAACTAAAACTCAAAATAAAATGTAGAGTATTTTACACTATAGTTTTTGGTAAAGCCAAGGGCTTTTGATCTTGCTCAAAAAAGAATCCATAGTCTCTTGCATGATCAAATGTGGAAAAAATCATAACTTTAGTAAGGTTGTCTGATAAATAGACCACTCAACATTAGATAATCCTTGCTTATTTTGCAATTCTTGGAAGGCTAAATCAAGGTTGATGATGTCCTTATGCAAAAAACTCTACAAAATATGAACTAAAGCCTTCAATTAGAATTCAAGCTAGGACATGGGAATCAAGATAGCTTCCACTTCTGATACTAATGAATCATCTATTAAACTCTAGAAAATTGATTGATCATTTTTCCTAGCTAACAACAAAGGTTTAATCTCATCAACCATAAACACAGTGTTGCTATCAAGAAAAGGGGAGGGAAGACTCAATTGCATCAGATATTCAATATGTTACTTCATGTCTTTGATTCCCTTTTTCACCACATCTAGAAGCTCTTTGTAATTAATTACTGCAAAGTTACAATTGAGAACTTTGTTCACCCTTTTTGTAGCAATCATTTTGTCACTAATCCCTATTGCTGATAGCAT
This sequence comes from Torreya grandis, assembly GCA_037957365.1. Taxonomy (NCBI): domain Eukaryota; kingdom Viridiplantae; phylum Streptophyta; class Pinopsida; order Cupressales; family Taxaceae; genus Torreya; species Torreya grandis. Next base: position 647,333 of record JARHVA010006673.1, on the reverse strand, counting down.
TCCATCAATTACATCACATAGCTTTATCAATAGCATTTGAGAATCAAACACTCTTAAAGAGATAGTGGATAGAGTGGCTTCAACTGAAGTCTCTACCTTTTCACACAATTTCTATGCATTTAGCAAGAAAGTTAGAGAGGGTATGAGCTAAGTAATCTCCTCAGAGATTCTTTTCCATATTGATATATATAACTCCTTGACCAGATTCAAAACTCCTACATTCTTTCACCTATTAGCCAACTCAAGTGTCAATTGTTATATTATTCATTGCTTAGCTTGAAGTTGGGCCTATATGGTAGTGATATTATTCTACTCATTCAGTAGCTTCTATTGAAACTAAGTGACCTATTGTAGGTTTTCCTCACATTTTCCTTATAATGTTGTCTTTTCCCACCTTAAGGTTGTCACTATAGCTTTCTCTTGTATCAACTCTTCTTTTAAAGAAGTATTTTGGGCCTGAATAGCTTGGTGAGTCTGAAAAGAAATAGTATCTTACAACTGTTTGTTGAGACTCTCTATTTCATTATTCTTGGTTTTGATTTCTATATTCAGACCACTACATTTTGCTTTCTCTTGAGCTAAATCAACCTCCATATTTTGTAGCTTCTTTGATACTTTCAAATAATCATTAGCTATAGTAGAAGTGGATTCATTTAGTAGCTCAACCCTATCTTATGGTCTGAAAATTGACAATCCATAGCCACTACATTCATTGTATAATCTTCAGGCTACATCTGCTCATTTGGCTTGACTAAATTAGGTGACAAATGGGTCACCTTTAGTTGCTACTAGATTGGGTCAAGTTTTGACCTCATATGTGGTGTATCTAGGGCTTTATTATCTTTCATCCTCTTTTTCTCCATCTGGGTTTCCCTAGCCTTCTTAGTAGTATCTGCTTGAGTTTAGAAGGTAGAGGGAGAGGCAATGTGCCCACCTGCAAAAGGATAGCCCTATGGAGATCCATAGGGAATAGCCAAATGTTGGCTAGGGGGATTCTCTTTGGGACAATGGGGGAAAAATGAGGCAATGATGTGGCCTAAGTATTAATAGGTAGGGCAAATTGGGAAATGGGCACAACAGAGGTGGTAGGGGATATTATTTGGCTAGATGGGATTTTCACCCCTATAGAAGAAGAGAGAGACTGAGAAGAAGAAGGAGAAACAACACATACCTGAGAAGCAACTGATGTACTCAGTGGTTGGTGTTGTTAGGGTTCTACCTCCTCTGAATCAGGTTAAAGTTTTAGCCTCTTATGTTTTCTTGGCATTTCTTCTTCTGCCTATGCTTCCTTCTCTTCAATGTTTACCACTACTGCTAGTGGTGTTTGTACAAAACTAGGAACCCCAAAGGCTGACACTGATGGAGAAGCTTTGGGTGGTGAATATACCACACTCTTTTATTTTTCAATGGCACTAAGAGATTGGGGCTAGATAGTTATAGTGACTATAGATGAGGCTTGTGTTAGGGCCTACACTGTATTAGGGCTAGAGACCAGAGATAGATGACATTCATCCCATATTTCCTCCCATTTCTCATCTAAATCTACATTTCCAGAAGATTGAGTTATCTCACAAATATCCTACCTATACTTCTAATAAGCTTTTATTTTCGCATATTTCTAGTCTTTGTTCTTCAATGCCCTTCTTAAACTAGAAGTCATTCTGATTTTAAGATCAAAATCATTTTGATTAACATAAAAAGTCTCCCATGGCCTGGCCTCTTAAAGGGGCAAATCCATTAATTCTACATACAAATTAGGAATATCTACCTTAGGATTTCTTCTATTTTCCTAAAACGGATAGCCCTCATGCACAATTTTAATAGTGACCTTGTTATTCTTGACCCATGAAGTTATGAAACTGCTTGGGTCATATCCCCATTTATCTTCAATGAGATAGGAACCTAGGAAAGCTAGCTTTCTCAGCAACACGTGCTCAACATCTGACTTTTAGGGCCATGTTGTTCGTTACCCATGGAATATCATACATTTTCTTCTTTTTCTTCCTAGTGCCATATTCATTATCCACCACAAATAATTGTTGGGTGAACTCTAAGAATGCTAACCTAAGGGTCAAAATCTAAGGTAGCAACACTAGTTCTCCACTAGAACCATGGACCCTAATAATAGTATGATGAAATCCAAAAAAGTAATCATAAGGAATAGTGCAATTTGTCATAAGGCCTAAGACACTTAGAGTTAATCTATTTTCAACTAGCTTTGGGCTTAGGTGACAAAAATTAGGGGCAATAAAAAGTTCCCAAAATTCATATGGGTCAGATGCTTTAGACAAGATATGTGTCCATTTAGACATAGGAATGGTCCTATTATGACTGAAACTTGGGTCATACATATTCAAATACATGTATTGGAAAAGATTCTAGAGTTTTGATACAACATGAGGTGAAATAGATAAGAAGAATACCTAAAAACCCCTTTAGATTTGAAATGGGTCAGCTAGTCAACCATTGAATAGGCAATATGTTCTAAGAAATCTAGCCAATACTCCTGAGTCTTGTCTACAGTTTTTAACTTGAAGAGAATGGCTATTTGTTCTTCATAGATAGTTATATCCTCTTTCATTCCAAAAATGAATGCCATCATGGAAAGTGCCTTTCAACTAGCCTATGCAAATTGTGCTCTTGATGTTGGTAATACTGGCATAGTGGTATCATCATCCCCTAATTGCAATTCTGATTTTAGAAATCTCAATTGATTATTGACATTTGCCCATGTTTTCTACATTTTGGCAATGGTGGGAAACATGGCTGTCTTGTCATGATATAGGGCCAACATGTCTTTGATGGTCTTTAGTGTAATTTTCACCATGAATTGACCTTGTTGTATGGTATTTAAGGGCACATGAAATAATTTGGAACACATTTCAACCAAGTTAGGGCATGGATGTACACCAATGATAATTAATTGTGCTAATTGGGAAGTCCATATCCTCATTGTAAATGTTTCATATTGTCTAGCCTTGGCCCTCTAGATACATCTTTGGTCTGCCCCTTCTCATAGATTTTTTCTAGACTTTTGAAGAGTTGGGTCCATGATTCTGTCTACAAAATCCTTCACCTTTATTGGGTCATTTGCATAACCAACTTGAGGGACTCTAGTCTATGAATAAGTCTTTAAGTTTTGTGCAAGGGACAAAGCATATGATTTGCTTGTGAGAAGTTTATCAATGGATTCATAAATCCTAGACCCTTCTTGTGAAGACTGTGCCTCCTCCATATATATATATATATATATATATACTTGGAAATAGTTAACTTATGTAACAGGTATGGAGTTTTGCGATAGGAAAAGCACTTTCACTAAGTAGGTTTTGCTATGAATTGAAATTTATAGATAACAGGGATTTTCAAGCAAATGCAAAAATGTTTGAGCCATTGTTAAGATTTAACTCTTGTTATGGGGTATTTAAAGACCCATCAAGTCTTGAAAATGGCATTAAAACTAGATAACCATTACAAAATCTTATTAAATCTTCATGGGATAGTGAGTCAAACACACCGTGAAAGTGGCTGCATAAGGGTACTTTGGGGAATGTTGGAGATTTGAGAAAGATTTAATGTGTCAATAATTTTGAAAATTTTGAAAAAGGTTTTGAGCTATGGCCACGTGTTTAAATAACACTTATATAAAAGAAAGAGCAGGAAAGAAAAATGGGAAAACAAAGTGACAAGGAAAGGGAAACTATCTAACTATAATACATAAGAGATACAACTTAACTAAAATGTTTCAAGTAGATCCCATTCACAATAATCTCTTCAGGTTCACCCTCCATCATTTCTAGCTCGAAACAATTTTTCTATTTACATGCAAAAATCTTATACGGGCCAGTCCACAATGCTTCAAATTTAGTGTGTTGACCTGGCTTGGCAGCTCTTGCATCCCATTTCAAAATAAATAAGCCTACTTTGAAATGGGGATTTGAATTCTTCTTATCAAAGTATTATTTGATCATTTTCTGATGTTTCAATAATGAATTATGTCTTGCATCCCTCTTTTCTTGAACTTCTAAGAGTTTAGTAAGTCTGAGTTACATGGGGCCATTTCCCTCAATTTCAATCTATTTTAATAAATAGAGGGCAGGAATATATAAGCTCAGGGGTATTATGATAGGCTTACCATGGACCAATTCATATGAGGACATTTTTTCACCTACTTAGGCATAATTCTATCAGCCTATAATTCTATATTAAGCACTTTATGCCACTCTTTGTGATGATCAGCCCCTATTCTCTTAATAAGTCTAATCAAGTTCTTATTGGTTGATTTTGCCAAACCATTACCCTTAGGGTAATAATTAGATGAAGTTTTTAGATAGATTCCATGCTTTAGTGAAAATTCAGATACTTTAGATCCTAAAAATTCTTTAGCATTATCTAAAATTATGGTACGAGGAGGCCCAAAGTGAGTAGTGATACTCCCTAGAAAGTCTAGGATCACATTTTATATTGCTTCTTTGGGTGGCACTTCCTCACTCCATCTGGTGAAATATTCTTTGGTAGTTATAATCCATTTGTGCCCCATACTCAACACTAGATTTATCATTCAAATGAAATCAAGACCCCATTGAGCAAAGGGTTCATCAATAATTATAGGACTAAGGGGCATTGCTGCATTCCTTCTCATCCCCATATAATATTGATAAGATTGGCACTTTTTAACCGGTTGATAATAGTCTATAAATAAATTGGGCTAGAAATAACCCACTTGAGTTATCTTTATAGCTATGGTTCTTGTAGAAAAATGTCCACCTGAGACTCCATGGTGCATTTCACATAGTATTTTCTTAGCCTCATCTTTCTATATGCATCTTAAAAGTATGCCATCAGTATTTCTTGTGAAAAGAATTTGGTCAATTAAAACAAAATGGACCCCTTGATGCTTATAGTATCTCCTCTTGTCCTGAGAGAGCTCTTTTGGGAAAATCCCATATTTCATAAAATGGATTATGTGTGTGACCCAAGAGTTTTGATCAACTTCTTGTATCCTATACACTTTCCTTTTCTATTTCTTCAGGTATCACCTCACCCATATCTTGAGTCATGTATTGGCACAACCCCCTACCTCTGAGTAGCTTAGGAGGTCTGACCTCTACATCATACTCAAGGATATTTGTTATCTAATTTGCCCTTTTTTCAATAATTTCACCTTCTATAATGTATTCTCTGACACTAGGATGAGCCATAAGTATCAAAATATTACTTCTTGATACCATATGCCTAAATTTAATAAGAGATTTTACCATAACATATGCCTATTTCTCCACAAAGTTGTATCTAGCTTCATACTCCCTAAGAGTCCTTGAGAAAAAGGCTATTAAGTGTTCTCCCTCTTGTTTGTCATCTTTTTGTGTTAGGATAGCAGCAATACTGAACTCTCATCCATAAACATACATTATAAAAGACTTAGAAAAGTCTGGGTTACTAAGTACTGGGGCTATTGAAATTTATTTCTTGACCTCCTCAAAGGCTTGTCTTCCTTCTATAGTCCACTTGAACACTAGGTCTTTCTTTAATAAGATTATTATTGGTCTCACTAGGCCTGTAAAGTTTGATATGAATCAACTGACAAAATTAATCTTCCTTAAAAAGGACTAAACTGCTTTCTTATTTATTGGTAGGGGCAAATTCATTATGGCTGCAACTCTCTTTGGATCTATAGAGACTCCTTCTTTGGATAATATATGTCCCAGTAGTTTGCATTGAGGTACTGCAAAGATACACTTCTTGGGATTCAAGTATATTCTAAATTCTTGACACTTATTAAAAATAGATTCTAGATGATCAAAATGATCAACAACATTCTTGGAAAAAATAGTGAGATCATCAAGATAAATCAGGATGTTTTTATTTATGAGTTCCCCAAATGCTACATCCATAGCTCTTTGAAAAGTGGCTCCAGCATTTGACAGGCCAAATGGCATCTTGGCATATGTAAACATCCCCCATTTGGTATTAAATATAGACTTGTGTTGGTCTTCATTAGCCAACTAAATCTGATTGTATCTAGAGAAACCATTTAGTAAGGAAAATCTCTTTGATCTAGCCACAGTCTATAAAATTTGTTCCATAGATGATAAGGGATAGTGATCTTTCAGAGATGCTCTATTTAGGTCTCTAAAATCCACACAGAGTCTTATGTCACCATTATTTTTTCTAACCAGTACTAGATTGGATACCCAAGTTGAGTGTTTGATTGGGAAAATTATTTTAGAATCTAAGAGTTTCTACAAGTCATCCACCATTAGAGGTTCAATCCTTGGATTCACTGGCCTCTACTTCTATCTGACTAGCTTAGATCCTTCAGTCAGTTCTATGGTGTGTTGAATGATGTCTCTATTATATCCATGAAGGTCTTCATAGGTTAAAGATATTACTCTATCATACCTTTTACACAAGTCAATTAGTCTTTCCCTTTCCTCTTGAGTTGCAGAATTTCCAATCTTTAGCTTTCTCCCTTCACTCACTTTTATCTCAGAATAATCTACTTTATTTGCTTGAAACCTTTTCTTCTCTAGGATTACATCTTCTAAATCAAATAGGTTTTCTAAAATGATGAAACCTTTGGGAAGCTTATTGGTCTTTAATTGAATAACTTGGTCTCCATATGCTTCTTCAATTTTGGGTTGTAATTGATCAACAAATTCCCCTAATTTTTGCAAAAATGAGAGTACTTGAGAATCATTTTTAAAGACTTGCCAATTTTCATCATTATCCGAGATAGTTGGCCTTACTATAACTTTGACTAACTCATTGTTGACTAATAGACTAGTTTCTGGGTCAAATTGTGAGCCAATCTATGCCATCTTATCAGCTTTAGAATTTTGAGTTCTAGGAACTACTTCAATATTGAAAGCTTCAAAATCTTCTATTAACTCCCAAATTTTGTGTCTATAGGATCTCATCCTTACATTTTTGGCTATTTCCTTTTTTATGATTTGTTTCACCACTAGTTCTGAATCTCCTTTTACTATCAGATTCTTTACTCACTTTTTCTTGGCTAACATGAGCCCATGTACTAAAGATTCATATTTAACATCATTATTAGTACAAAAAAATTGGAAATGGATATCTCTTAAAATTTTCTCACCATTTGGAGCAACAAGACAAATTCCTGATCTAGCACCATTTTTACTTCTAGCCCCATCAAAATTTAAGGTCCAAATTTTTTAATCTTTTTCATATTCTTGAGTAGTTGGCATTTCTTCCCTTAAAACATTTGGGATTTCATGATCTTCATCAAATATGACATAAGTGCCTAGACCAGTAGAGTCATAATTTCCATATGGGTCACTTTGCATCATAGCTAATAAATGGTTATTTTCCTCTTCTTGGTCATGTTTAGTCTAGTCACCTAACTCTTCAACAAAGACTCTTTCTTCTTTATCCAACATAGCATGAGCTACCTCTAATTTTGGGTTTGGTTCATTAGTGATGTGATCTTTAGATAGTGGCTTAGATAGTATTTTCATTTTTGAACCATATTTGGTTTTTAGGATGAGGTGAGACCAATCAAGTGACATATATCCTCCTATCTTGGTTGTGAAATCTCTGGATAAACAGAGGCTAAATATATGGGGTATATCTATGACTACCACATCTTGATTTACAATTATACTAGGACATGTATATAATTGCAATGGGATTTGTTTAATTTTCCCTATTGTTTGCACTGATTTCCCATCTAGCTACATAACTCCTCTAGTAAGTGGGTCAAACTTTATTTTTAAAGCATATATTATTTATTTAGGCATTACTGTAGTACCAGCCCCTGAGTCTATCATTACATTATGCAACAGTTTCTTTCCAACTATCAAAGTCAAATAGAAGGACTCTAGTTTGGATTTACTTACCTCTAGTGCATTATTCAAAAGGGCTATTGTCTATGAAGGAACTGTGTCTTTGAGCTTTTCTTTATCAGCAGGTCCTTCTTTTGTACCAGTATGTTTAGGCACTGCTTGGTCCTACAGAGCTTCTTGCAATAGTGTATTTTGCTCAAGAATAACTAATATGTCCCATATTGACACATGTGCTAGGGTCCTCTTCAGTTGATCCACCACATTCACTAGTCCTAGTGTTTGGGTTCTTGGATAATAAGAGTACCTTACTTTTTCTTAAACTTGTCCAAAAATTACTTGGTTCTACACTGGTTGAGATATTTCTTGTCTAGCAGCAGTGTTTTGATGACCTTGAAATAGAGGAGGCCCCATAACTTCATTATTTGTGACTTTAGGTTGTTCCATCATCCTTCTCTTTGATTTGGTGTAGTAATCTGACTATACTATTGGCTTTTTGGAAGTAGAAGCTTCATTTAAGAATACTAACTCTTCATCTTCAACCCATGAAAACAAAGCATGCTCAAGGGATATTTCTTCTTCTTCTTATAAGGACATCCCCTGCATCTGAGCCATTAAGACTAAATTTTTCATACCATGGGATTGGTAGGATTGAGTGTCAAAAGTATTTACAAATTGTCTATCCATTCTTCTTTGCTCTGCTATCTTTTGTTGTAGATTACCCATGGGACAATCTCTGGGCATATGAGCATTATTACAAGGGAAACACTAGGCATTAGTGCCATTTGTATAATTATTTTTCCATTAAAAAATTTCTCTATTTGAATTAGGGGGATAGTCTGTGAGGGTGTAGGTACTGCAACTAATTGGTTCGATGGCTGAGGGTTAGTTTGCCTTTGAGGACCCTGATACTGATTTGCCTATGGTGGAAATATATTTCCTTGGTAGCCTTGATATTAGGGTCTAAGATAAGGATTCTACTATATTTTTAGGTTAATTATATCATTAGAGAATGTCCTTAAGATGTTCTTGACATCATCCATCTCAGATGACTAGACAGGGATAAGTTCTTTAGTAGGTTGTTGAGGAAATGTATACATAGACACAGGTGGGGCTATGGAATTAGGGGTTTCATGAGGTAAAGGTAAGGTAATATCTAGAAACATGGGCATGAGAGCCCTTGGGGGCAACTTTCCAACATCTATTAAGTTATTTTTAGCTCTGACTGCATAGTCATAGGCTTCTGGCAGAGTCTGACCTCCAAGTGACTCAATCATTAATGATATATCTAAATTTAAGGCTTTAAGATAAAAAACTATAGCCATATCTAGTAATGGTCTTGCTATAGTAGGGATTCTTTCCCAAGTCTTTTGAAATCTTGAATTGAAATCAGCCATTGCTTCTTGTGGTGCCCTTTTGATAGTAATCAATTATTGCAACAAAGAAAATTTATCACCATTTTCTACAAATCTTTCAAAGAAAAGATCTCCAAGTTGATACCATGTAGATATTGTATTTGGAGTCAAAGATCTATACCATTCCAAAGCCTTACCTTTAAAAGAAGCTGCTAACAATATTATAGCCACATTCTGCTATGTGACCACATGTATTGCACAGACATCAGACACATCCTGTAGATGTTCTTCGAGTGTTTTGAAATCTTGCCCACTGAATTTGGGTAGAGCTTTCAGAGCATTTACTAGAATAGGATCCCAAGTGGCTAGTGGTACTAGGATAATTAGATGACTACCAGTGTTCCAACTTGCATAATTCCTTGAGGGTATAGGTGCTCCCATGTTTTCTCTTGGTATTGATATAAACTGATTGACCCTTCTTCTTGGATTAGTTATCAATGGTGGTAAAAGAATACCTAGATTTATAGCAAATTGAGATCTTGTTATTGGTCCATAGCTCTGACTCCTTGTAGCTCTTTGGTTCATAAGGTCTTGAAATAAACTTCAATATTGTCCCATCAGGCATGCCAAAAAATTGTTGATGCTTATAATTGTGCTATTTCAAACACCAACAATGGGAAGATTCAGGAATGTGGGACTTGCAACCTAAAACAACCTCTAGATTTTAAATAAGCTGGCTCTTCTTTATCTCAAAAGTATTATGGGAAAAAGGATAGAAATTAAACAAAAAACACTAATGCAATGAAAGAAAATTTTAACTATGGCAATACGCCTATATTTAATTTGATCTTTAATACTAAGAACATTGAAGCTATCTTTAGGATTCAATTACATTAAAGAGAAAATAATGCATGATCAATGTAAAAGATGAAAATAAATAAAATCAAAGGCTCATAACTTAGATGATTTTTTCAGTAATACAAAAAATATCAACAAAGGCACACAATTCAGTTTTCTTATTAATTTTCTAGTCACATAAAAGGCATAGATATATGCACTATTATACAAACTTCCTAACTCAAGAAAATAAAACAAAGGCAAAATGATATTCCTAGCCACAATAAGAAAGTCTAAAACTTATTGATAAAAATATCTTTCAAAAAATTCTCTCTCTTCTGATGATGATTTTTGATGATCCCTGCACCCATATTTATAGCATCAGATTAGCTCTAGATTGCCTGCACATTCCCAACCCAATGGCCTAACTGAATTGGAACTTAACTGGAAGTGTTTAACAAAAGATATCTTTTAGATCTCTAACATTGGCCTCTTTATAAGTTCAAATCCCAATAGCCTAACCAAATTGGAACTTAATTCGAAGTGTTTAATAGAATATATTTTCTAGATCTGAAACATTTAGTCTCCCTACAAGTTCATTGGCTGAATTAGATACACGTGACACTTTTCACTATGAAACAGGTGAGGACACTTGGTAGCTTCCACTTTCCTCACTTCAAAATTATCTCATTATTCAGGAGGCACCAAAAAATGACACTTGACAACCTCTATGGCACTTAAAGAAAAGACATGTCACATTTCGATACATTATACTCTTTACTGTGTCTTTATATCGAGAGTGCTTCGTCTTTGACATCTATCATAGTCCACTACTCTAAAACTTTACCAACTTATATAAAATAAGACCCACAACACTTCTTGCCTGAGCTGCTTCAAAAGGGGAATGGGGATAGGTGGCGTTTTCCATGTATCTTTAACAAATGATATGTGTCAGCTTTTGCTTGTCTATAGAAGCTTTTAGATAATTTTTAAGAGTCCTATAAAAAGTGACACATGGCAGTCTCCATTGAGCTTTAAATACACTATAGAAACATTTATGACTCATTTAGATTCACATGGATGGTGACACTTGGTGGCTTCCACTGACTTTAGAAACAAAACCCAGGGCCCACCATAGTATTTACTTAAAAATGAAACAAAATGAAGAAACTGCAGATCTTGACACTTGGCAACTTCCACTGAGCTTTAGCTAGGTACACGTGGTAGCTTTTTCTACTTTTAGAAAAACATATTGAAACCTTCTATAGCTTCCACTTGGCACCCTCCATGTGTACTGAGAAAATATTATCAAAAGGTGTTTTTAAAACTCATAAGAAACTTGAAATGTGGATCTCGACACTTGTCACGCTCCACTAAGTTATAACGGGACACGTGGCACATTCCGCATAACTTATAAAAATTATAAAATGTGTCCCGACTGATGACACTTGGTAGCTTCTGCTCGAATTTGATACTTAGATAAAATTTAGGCAAAAATGAAACTCATGACCATGCTTTGTGTCAAAAATGTCACTACCTTGAAACCAAAATGTGCAGGGACAAAAATTGGAGTGCACAACTGCAACTCAAAATAAAAGGTAGAGTATTTTACTGTACAGTATACCAAGCCAAAATTGTAATCATTCTTAGTATGCCTCCACCAGTCAAATCTAAAAAAATTAGATCTTTTCTAGGACACACAAGTTACTATCAAAAGTTTTTCAAGGGACATACAACCATTTCATCCCCATTGGATTATTTACTATGTAAAGGTACGATATTTATTTATACTACCAAGTGTCAAGAATCCTTCATAGAACTAAAGTAGTTGCTTGGTCACTGTGCCTATTATTTTATTTCCAAATTAGAGTAAGCCCCTCATATGCAAATTGATGTTTTTGGTATTTTAGTCAGTGTTATACTTGCATATCTAGGAGATGGTGGACTAGACCACCTCATACATTTTGTAAGACAAAATTTGTCTAATGTAGAAAATAATTACATGAAAACTAAAATGGAAGCACCGAATATAGTGTTTTTAGTATAGAAATTAGGACATTATCTTCTTGAAACACCATTTAATTTTTTCACAGATCATCAATATCTATGTTACCTAGTGAATAATCCTATGCTTAGAGGTACATTTCAAGATGGTTGATGCTCTAGCAAGAATTTAAATTTTGCATCAACATCAAAATAAGTAGAAAAAATGTTGGGCTAGATCATCTTAGTCACATCACAAATGGGGAAGAACTATAGGAATATTCTCTTGATGTCCATCTATTTAGAGTTTTTATGATCCTTAAAAATTTTAAGCAATTCATAATTACCTAAAATAAGGAGTATTCCCTATACACTACCAAAAAAGAGACAATAAGTAGTTTGTCACCAGATGCTTGCCATATATTATTATAAATGGGATATTATATCACTTAGGAAATAATGAAGTACTGCATAGGTTAGTTATATAATAGGAATGCCTATAGCTCATACAAGTTACACATGAAGGAATAATAAGAGGTCATTTTAATGGAGAATCTACTACATATAAATTGTTATAGAGTGGATTATGATGGTTGAACATTTTTTAAAATGCACATAGAGTAGTGCAATACTTTGTTGTGTGTCAATAAATGGGTAAGACACACTATAAGGATGAAATGCCTTTGCGTCTTTTATTATCAAAACAAGCTTTTGAATAATGGGGCATCAATTTTATAATATCGATCAATCCTTTGAGTATATGCATCAAATCACAATATATTATCACTACAAAAAATTACATTACCAAATGGGTTGGAGCTAGTCTGACACCCAAATCTAGGGTGAAAGACACAAAAAATTTCCTTTATGATAATATTATCAGAGGGTTTGGATTACCCATCAAGCTCATCATTGATCGAGGGACACATTTCTTAAACAATACTATCAAATATCGTACAAAAGAATTCATGATTTTCCATCATCAAAGTACTACATACCATCCACAAGCTAATGGCCAAGATAAGGCTTCTAATAAAGTATTGGGAAATATGTTGACAAAAATCTATAATGTTAAGAGGGATGATTGGGATGATCACATTCCTTCAATTATTTGGGCCTATTAAATACACTATAAGAGGGCTAAAGGTTTTACTCTATTTTAATTAGTCTAAGGGCTTGAAGTAGTAATGCTAATGGAATACTTGGTACCCATCTTGTGCATTACAATGGTCATGAGCTTAGGGGATCATGAGTCTCTCACAAATAGGCTTCTCAAACTGAATAGGATGGATGAGTATCGATGTAGATCATATTGGATGCAGGAATTTCATAAGTAAAGCTAGAAATCATGGCACATAGTAACTTATGCCATAAGGAATTTCACAAAGATCAACTAGTTTTTTTATTTGATAATTGCTTTAGAGAATTCTTGGGTAAATTACAGATTAGGTAGAAAGGGCCTTATGTTATACATGAAATATCTTAGCAAAGAACCATTATTTTGAGAGATATTTAGGGAACTATTTTTCTAGGGAGGGTGAGTGGATGTAGGTTTAAGGACTACCACCAATAAGTCTTAATTTATCTCTTTTTATAAAATAAGTTGATGATGAAGAGCACCAAGTAGATTAGGATTTCCTATTTTTGTATGTTTTCTTATGTGTTTCTTTTGTCTCTATGTGTGTGTTTGTAGATGTTCCCCTCACCATGATTTTAGAACCATGATAATAATTATAACATACACCACCCATGCACAAAAGAATTCATGTGTGTTATTGTTAATGTAAACAAGAATGAAATCAAATAATTAAGTTTGATAAATGTATGGTTAAGTCACATCAGCCAAGAACTATGCTATATTATGGTCATTCCCAACTTATTAATATTAGAGGCCTAGTTTGATTGATCTAATATTCACCAAAGCAGTAGCTAATCAACATTATCAGTTCATAATCTAGTATGGAAAATAAAGAATATAAAAAAATATCTAAATATATGTGCTAATGACTAACCACCTTAATTTCCATATTGAATAAGATTTTACATATTAGAATTCACATTGATATCAAAGGGCCAGATCAATGTGGCATTTACATGGAAACCAATAGGAATGAATCTATAAAGGTATAATGTTTCAAAGCAAGATTGTATTTCATTTTTGAAAATATTTTATGAGCAAAAGTTTTAGAGTTGAGATAATTTATATTGTGTATAAAGCAAAAACGTTTTTAGTTTCAGTATTCAGATATCATGGATTATTCACAACTCATTAAAAACTTGATAGATCCTTACAAAGAAGTAATGGGAATTAATATCACACTTTGATAGAACAAATATACTAATCCCAAGCCATTTTATTACCTCTAAGGGTATCAAAAAATATCTTGACCAAATCCCATAGATGTTGCACAACCACTTGCTCTTTCAACCCCAAATAGATTTTAGAATACAAACATTGAATGCTTGCTTCACAAGCCCACCTTTAATAACTTCAGGGAGATTTTTCAAATCGTACTTGACCAATAAAATGATGAAAACATTTACATTGGCCCTAAAACCACTATTGTCATCAATACCAAAGTAATGGCCAAAGTTTTGGGCATGTCTACATGGGGTCATTCTCTTGCTCCATAAAAGACAAGAATACCTCTTATCCTTTAGAAGGTTAGAGACTTATGTATTTTTGGATCCATAAGAATCATATTTAAATAAATCCAAGATGATCTAGTGTGCATCTTGGTTGAGTACATCATAAGGATATTTTGGTAGACTACAAGTCTATGAAGTAAATCCCCAAAGGGGTGGTTGACATTGCACATTGTATGACCCACCATAATGAGTAATTTAATTGGATAGAATATTTTGTATAGGATATAATTAAAAATACCTAAAATTTCTATACTACTTCCAACTAGACCTTCTAGTATCAATTTCTCATCTTTTTACTATATTTCACCTAATGAAAGTCCCCTAAAAGAGATGTGCACATAGAAACTGAATACTATTTAGCATAGAAATTTTATAATTTAATTTGGACACTTAAAAATGGTACCCTAGATCATGATGTAAAATTCAAAACATGGTGGTAGGAGCGTTTGGATCTAATTTATACACATATATGGGTGTCAATGAACATCATGAAGTACCCAGGATAACATATTGTTGTCACTTTATTCCTAAAAGGTATTTTCATTCACATTCATTAACTAAATAGGTCACCATCTAGACCCCTAAAATACCTTTTGACCATGACCATGGTGTAGTAAAAATTTTCCAAGAAAATTTCATATGCATTTAGGTGTGTAACACCACTCTAAGCCATACCACCTAGTGCAACAATCTCTTCAATGTAACAAAAACTTGAAGCCACAACCTCAAAATAGTATAAATGAAAGCATAAGTTATGTAAATAACAATTACCATCACCTCCCTTAGAGTTAAATACAAAGAGAATCATAACTTGGATGGATGACACCAAGGTTCACTAGATCACTAGCTCTTGTGACCTACCTCAGATGGGAATTGATGAGCAGGAGGTCTACCAGGTGATTGTCATAGATATGGTAGATAAATTTTATTAGAAGGAGGAAGAGAAGTAATTATTCTTTTAGAATTAAATTCACAAATTTCAAGTGAAAAATAATTTCCCTCTAATTCTTTAGGTGGAACTAACACCGTGCCTCACATATATTGTTATTAACACTATGCATAAAGAGACTGAATAAATATTGAGAATGATCACCCTCTTTGATAAGAAAAATTCTAGCATGTTTTCACCCATCAGTGACTTTTTTCCACTACTAGAAAGTCTACATGAGTCTATTGCATAAAACCTAAACCAAATGAGAGACTAGGACATTTTCTAGGACATCAATGGCATAAGAAGTGCAACCTTCTCCTTATTCAAATTTATCATCACCCAAACATAGTTTGCTTACTTTGGGGTGAAATAAAGAATCTATCTCTAGTTTTATGGTCTAACCATGTGATTCACCACATTTAAAACAAGCCCTGGAGGTTGAAGAGCTCATGTGAGTTTAACCTATTGTTGAATAACAATAGGCTTTATGAGAGGAAGTAACTCACACAAATGAATGGAGAGTTCATCAAGAAGAAAATAAGCACCAAAAAAGAACATTCCCAACAATAATATGATCAACATGCACATTTTCAAGTTGAAGAAGTTAAGACCATGTAAAAGGCCTAAGATGTAGAGGTTAAATAATAAGAGGCTATTAAGGAGGTAAAGAAGGTGCAAGAATTGCCAATGCAACAAATCAGGCATAAGAGGTGCACTAGAAGAATATGGATGAAGATTAGAGGAATAAAATGGTGATTAACATTACCAAGGCCAAGGTAAAATAGGATAAGAAACAATATGATGTATCATCATAGGCAAAGAAAGATATGGATGATGTCACTCTCACCCAGCATCAAGCTATTGAAGCTAAAAAGAAAAGGAAATAAGAAGAAGATGAATCCATACAAAAATAGTAAGTTTAAGCATATGAACAATAAGAAAGGGAAATAAAGGTACAAGGTAACCTAGCATCATAAGCTCAGGATAAGGCTAAATAAGACAAGGTTTTTATGCTTAAGGAATAAAAAATTAAGAAGATCATGTGAAGAAGTTATAAGAGGAGGAATAGGAGAAAAAAATTCTAGAAGAATAAATCAATAGGAAAGCAATGAAGGACACCAAGAGAAAACAAGATGAAAATTCCATGCATCAACTAAAGATTGTAAAAGATTCTATGGTGTATAAACAACAAGTCCTTATATAAAAACAAGGTGAATCAAAGCAACTTGGTCAAGAAGAAGATACATCTCCAACTATAATAAGTGAGAATCAGCTGGCTTTACCTTTGGTAGTTTTTTAGTTATGGGATGCTCCAACTATGGGTACTCGATGCACCACCTTATTACTTCTACTTATAACCATGCCATGACTTAATATTTAGGCTACTATGGTCACATTGGTAGAATTTCCACTCTATCATGAAGCATCATTAGATGTTTTTAGATTACCATTGAATAAGTAGTTAGAGGGCACTAAAACATTTAAGGAGTCCACTACACAAAAGGATTCCTCTCTAGAGGAGAAGGTTGATCAATCCAAAGCCAATAACATTAAATTGAATTCTCAACTACATGACTCTACAAATATTATCAAATACACATATCCTAAGTTGGTCACTTGTGTAATTGGGGACCAAGTAATGTCTAAGAAGTGTAAACTCAAGACACTCATCTATGAGATGATAAAGGACTGGTGCACAGCATATAAACTCCATGTAGTGTGAAAATTGGGTTAAGATGTTAAGGCCAATGCTACCACACTAATCACTTTATTTTTAATAATATGAAATAATTATTGATGATTTTTCACTTCAAGCTCAGTAAGTCATATGTAACTTACTAAATTAGAAACAACAATTAAATACCTCCTTATCTAGTTCTAGTTTAGGCTTTGTAAAGGCTACCACCACCTAAGAAACCATGTCAAATCACACTAAAACTAGGGAGGATAAGGATGAAACACTCAAGTAATAACTCAATACCATGGATAATGTGTGTGACAACCTTCTAAATTGGTAGAGTCAGCTTTTGTTTAGTTCCTTCATTGGCCTCTAAACTTAATAACATAAAAATAAGATGGAGCAACTGAGTGTAGATATTCATACAAGGTTTATGAGCACTAAGGTATCTTTGAGAATAATTGATGATACATAACTCAAGAATAACATTGGCTTCCATTCTCCCTTCTACACCCTACTATGGTTGATAGAAGAAGTGATGTTACACTAAAATGTATATAAAATGGATCTAACTATTTTCACTAGCATAGTTACCTAAATTATAAATACACATACATATAGGCCACCTTCAAATATCTATCATATCATTGAATGGTGTAAAGATACTCATTCTTAGTCTAAGGACTCTTCTAGTTAAACTTCATCTACATCTATACCACCAATGTCAAGTTAAGTACTACACAAATTACAAATTTTAAAAATTTTGTATAACATTTTGTATTAGGGATGACTTAGTATGATAAGGGTCTAATTTTGTTGAAAAACCATAAGGAGTATCAACCTCATTATGTCATCCTATTGAAAACTTTCAAAGGGATGTAAGCTAGTATGTTACATAGTTGAAAACCTGAAGGGGTGACTAAGTGGTGCACAAGAGGTGAAAACTAAAAATGATGCCTTGAGTATTTACTATGAATCTTACTAGTCCAACCAATTATTTAGCCTTTGGTCACTAGTGCATTCTTGAAGGTTTTGTGACATTATCTTAGGACAAGATAGCCTTTTTTATTTTGAGTAAAGTGTTGGTATAAAAACATATATTTAAAACCTGTGTAGGATATTTGTTTGATATTCATGTAGTATGCACTCATTTTGGTATTGTATAGTCTACTTTGTATTATCTTCATGAATTTTAATAGGATAAAATATGAAGAGACTCCACTTTTGGTGCCAAGTGTAAGAATACGATGAACAGTCATAGATTGGAAATGTCTATATATACTTTTGTTTATAGTAAGAAGATGTTCCACTTTATATAATATATTAACAGAGATTATTTGGTTATGGTCAGTTATGTGATTTATTATTATGTTCCTTGTGTGCATTCTCATGTGTAATGTTTTGGTTACTTTTTTTATAAGCTATCCTAAATATATAATTTAGTCTATACCAGAGTAGTTGCTCTTAATTATTCCATAATGTAGAATAATTAATGTTTCTTATGTTTCAATCATCCAAATTCCTATCTTTTTATGATAAAAATACTCTATGCACATGATTTATCTCATAATTATCATTATCCTTGGCATGTTATGATGATTTAGTAACATCTACTAATAGTCACATAATTACTACACAACCATGTTTGCTCTACCTGATTTAATCATCCTATAAGATATCAAAAAAGGCCAAACATACCCACATCCCCAATTCCAAAAAATATCATTCAATTAATGTGAGGTGGATTTTAGAAAACATTGGATCAAACTATACTATCTAACTCATTACAATGCTCAAAATCATCACTATGTGAATCTACCCAATCATAAGGCTTGATTAAAAGTTGAGTTTTCAAAACAATTTTATATTTCATTAAAATTCAGGGAAATAGCTTAACTAAAGTTTGCATAGTTCTTATATGGCATCAAAATGGGTTTAAAATATCCCAAATAATCCCCTTGATTATTGAACATTCAATTTTAACCTTTAGATTGATTAAAACTAGACCATCAAATTTCGTCAAAGGTGAAAAATCCCTAAAAACACTTACAGAAGTCAATAAATGTTTCAAATCAGAAAATAAGTCACAAATTTAAATTTTGGAATGGAGGGAAAAGGTGTTCGATGATGACTTGTCCATAGTCATCCCTCCTCTATTTCCTCAACATTGGATGACTACCATTAATGTAGTTTGTAATATTTTGATCATTTTTACACTTATTTATTTTTCAAATCTATTTGGATACATGTATTCATCATTTTATTCTACAGGTACCCATATTTTCCAAAATTTTCTAGGAGGTATTTGTTTCCTATTATTTATAAAATAGTCTTAGTAGTTTTAAGATCCACCACAACCATTATTGGCCATAAACAAGGTTTAAATTGAAATTTCATAAATAATAGGCCTCTCCTTTTGTGTTACCCAATTTTTGGCTTCTAGGAGTTTATGTTAGCACACAAGGCCGAAAAGACTTCCCAAGGAAAAAACTTGAAAAAAATGGAAATTGTGTGGTTCTAGGTTCAAAAACCACTTCCATGTGAAAGGATAAAAAAACTTGGGAGATAAATTTTGGGATCTTGAACTCTGAGCCACTAATTCTCCATAATCATGGTTATAAAATGTGTAACTAGGTTATAAGATAGGTCTAAAGCATCCCTTAGGAGAAATGGATCAAATCTAGAAAAAATAAATTATTTTAGGATTTGAAACTAGTTTCATGTGCGAGAGTAAAAAATGGAAGGAGCACATTTGGGGGTCTCCTATTCTAGGTATCCATGTCTATGCAATCATAAAAAAAAATTATATCTTAATTTTCAAGGTTCTAGTTTTAATAAAATAAATAAATTTAATTATAGATTAAACTTGGAAAACTATAAGGTTTTAATAAAATAATGATTAAATTAAAATTCATTCATTTTTTATCAATATTATTAACACATGGTTAGATATGGATGGTATTCAATTCATATTTACTTTCCCTTAACATAAATCACATGGGATGGTTTATACCATATGCTTTAAAGCATGTAGTTTCCACCACCAAAAAGGTAATAAAAACCTTGGGAGTATAAACCATATGTATCTAACTCAAGTAGTCCCTTAGGGGATCTAACAAAAATCACATCCTATATAGTTAACCAACTACCCTAAAATAGGGGGTTATTTCCCTTCAATAGGCTTGTATAACAATGAATTAGCTTATAGACTGGGAAAATTCAAAAACTCATTATAGACATATTAGTAATCCAAATTTTTTGAAACAAGTGGAGGTGGATTCCATTTTTTTATAATTCATTCTTTTTATACCATCTCTTTCCCATGGGAGAGAATACACATATTCAACCATACCAAATAACCATATAGAAGGCCTTTGTGAACTATGGTTCTACTGACCAAATATCAATTCCCAAAACAAAACACCACATAGGATAGAATTGGGAGGTTCACTTGTTGTTACAAGGAGATCTAACCAATGTCACATGGTGTATAGTTAAATAACTACCCTAAAATAGGGGGTTAGTTCCCTTAAATAGGGATTATATAACAATGAATTAGACTATAGACTAGAAAACTTCAAAAACTCATTATAGGTAAATTAGTAATCCAATTTTTTTGAAACAAGTGGATTTGGATTCAATTTTTTTATAATTAATTATTTTTATACCATCTCTTTCCCATGGGAGATCATACACATAATCAAACATACCAAATAACCATATAAAAGGCATGTGTGAACTATGGCTCTACTAACCAAATATCAATTCCCAAAACAAAACATCACATAGGATAGAATTGGGAGGTCCACTTGCTATTACAAGGGAATCAAGAATGTTTTCCAATTTATTATACAAATATGTGAGAGTGAAAAATAAACATATAAATTAACATAAGTTTTGGCATCATAACATTTCCATTTTAAGACAATAAATTGACATAAATGTTTTTAACATTTTAGGAGTTATATGACATCTTCCAAGCCTAAATGGGCATTAAAAGCATATTTTGGCCATTGAAATAACCATAAAATACAATTAAATAATGAGGGTAAGATTATGGCCTTACACCTCTTAAATAAATGTAATGAAAGGAAATGAGAAAGATAATTTCAATATAAATGAGATTACATAAAGTGGGGGCATGGAAGCACACCTTAGTTCCTTCTTATATCTATTCAAGAACACCTATTACAATATTTTATAAATGGCTATCCTCCTCTTTCTCTAATCTCTTCCTATAATCTCATTCTCATCATTCTTATTCTCTTATCCACTTAAAATTTTGCAAATTTTAATGAGAAAAATTCCTTTTAAGGATTTCATTCCCTATATAGGCTTGACTTCCTTATCAACAACCTAATGGGATGGTGACATATGTTCCTTCTCATCCTTTGGATCATGGTCAAAAAAAATTCCCTCTCTAGAAACCTATGTGGGCAAACAATAAAGTCCATACCTCATATAATTAATCCACTATCCCATGCCATAAATGGAATTTGTGCTACCTCAAAAGTCATATTCAGCTCCTAGAAAGACTCTCCATCATTTTTTATAGGTCTAAGGACATAAAAATCAACAAAAAATATTTAAATAATAATTTAAGTCACTCTCTACAATTTTATCTCCCAAACCATCCAATTTTTGAGCCAAAGGTGGCCACTTAAGTGATTTACAAAACACTTTATGAATGAAATTAATCTTAGAAGATAAATCCTAAAGTTTAGAAGTAACTATGTTAATATTAACTAGGGGAATAATTCTAAATGGGTTAATGACATCTAGACCTTTGACTAGGTCCAAAATTAATATAATGGGTGGTTTGGACCATAAAATGGTAAAATTAACATGTGTTCATGCCTAGAGTATTCCTAGTTACTATTTTGGCCACATACCAAGCTTGCACCCATATGAATCAGGTTGATAATAGATGAGTGTATGTACTAGGTTATATATACCCATTTGGTATGTCAAGAGTGCTTAGAAAGAGTATGGAAGTGCATATCATTCATCTAGTCCTTCATTGAGTTCATCTAGACATCTTGAGTCTAGAGGTAAAATTTCTAAGTAGGCACTTTGTTGACATCATAATTACCATGTGTGGATGACTTAGGGAGAATTGGTCATGTGGGTTTGTTCACATTAGTCCTAAGCACATATGTACCAAATTTTTGGTCATTTTCTGAAGTACATAAAAAGATATGAAGAACCAATGATGGCCTCTCAGGCAAAATCCATTAAGTTTCCATACTTAGCCATTTTCAAAGAAGCTTTAATAAATCCAAGTGATCATATTTATGAGGCCATATCTTAAACATGTGGTAGTTTAAGGTGAAAATAATCATATGGGTTTGTTTAATTTAGTCCCTAGTTACTACATGTTAAGTTTCAAGTCATCTACCAATGCATGACAAAGGTTATGCATGATCAAAGTTGGCTCCTTAGTAAGATTTTACTAATTTTCCCATATTTATCCAAATAAACTAGATCATCATCAGAACATCATGTGATAATGAATGGACCAGTCAACTTGAGCATTTTGTAGATAAACTTAGAAGGCTTTCAATACCAATAGATCAAATAGGTCCATTGCTTTTGGCCTTAAGAACATCTAATAAAAAATTGGTTCCTCCATGACTTTTGTGCTTCAAGTTAGAGGCCTTCAAAGTTGGACTTATAACATGAGATGTTCGCACTAACATCAAAATAAAGATCAGACAAAAATCTGTTGGAGCTTGAAATTGATAATCTACAAGAGATCAAATATGGTCATGTGGGCATCAAATGATGTCCCATAGACCATTAAATTTTGATCTCATAAAATATCCATTGGTCTTCAAACAATGGGTCCTATCAAATATAATAGTACTTGCTTGATAATACATCTTGATTCAACTATGTGATATCATTCAAATAGTTAGAGAACTCAAGAGGACACCATGTGGCATAATCATGTAAACTAATAGATTGATATTAAGATCTTGAGAATTAATGCAAGTTTGACACATGGCACAAGCTTGGACAAGGTTGAAAATTCAAAGATAGATCTAAGGTCTCATGTTTATTCATACCTAGAAAATCCAATAGAGTGAAGGAAAGGATGGTGTAAGTGGGACCAAGTAAATCCAAGGAGTAAATATGCAGATGAAAATAATTTTGACCACATTGAATTGGTAGAGGATCCATGGCTCTTTATCAATCATACAGAGAAGGATCAATGGAGTGAGCTAATCAAAGGGTCAATGATCTGAGTCAGATTTTTGATAGCCAATGATCAAAAGACCAAGCCAAGACATTTTAAACTAAGGTCAATAGCATAGATTGAATCAAGAAAAGAAAATGAATGAACCTAAGTTTTCAAAATATACATGAAATTGAGCTTGATCTCAACCTGCGTGAACTAGGATAAATAATAAGGATGAAACATTTCCATCAAGTCTTTTTAAAGATATATTAGGTCTTTTAGACCTGATATAGATTAAAGGTTAGCAAGTTGGTCACTAAATGTGATCAGGCAATGAGAAAAGTGACATATCTATATGGACTATAAAAAAACTAATAATCTTAGATTGGTTTTCCTCTATAGTAAACCCAGATATAGTTCTCAAAGAAAGGGGAAACTATGTGTAACAAATGAAGAAGCATTTCGAGCCATGCTCTCAACAAGAAACTACTCATGCATTTTTAGTCACAGCTCTATCAAAATCAAATATATAAGGCTTTAATCCTCATCATGAGGTTAAGTGGTGGATGGAAATGTTCATGGAGTAAATTATGGAATTGGAGAAGTAGTTGGAACATTTAATTTTGATTAGTACAATTAGGGACCTTTCCTCCTTGAAATGATCATGACCCACTCATCATAAAAAACTAATTATTGTCTTGTAGTTTCTCTCTCTCAAATAATGAGTATATTTTGAAGACTAATAGAGATATTTTGGGCTAACTGTTGGTGATCTACTAGT
This sequence comes from Torreya grandis, assembly GCA_037957365.1. Taxonomy (NCBI): domain Eukaryota; kingdom Viridiplantae; phylum Streptophyta; class Pinopsida; order Cupressales; family Taxaceae; genus Torreya; species Torreya grandis. Next base: position 623,127 of record JARHVA010006673.1, on the reverse strand, counting down.
TCACAATGGGATAAAAGCATGATGGATCATCCTTGGACAAGTGGTAGCTCATTATTTGTTCTCAAAACATGTTCCCTCTTCTCTCTTATCCCCTTCTCTTATATTATCCCATTATCTTCTCCTTGGAAAAGGTTCTCAAAATTTACACTTTTTATCTTTATGGGAGAGAGGGATACTCTCTTAGATACTATAAAGTATAATACTCTTGATTAGGGTTGACCCTATCAAGCATTTTTAAGAACTACCTCTTAATGCAATAAGGACTTTCTTTACTTATCTCTTTCCTTTAGTCTATGTTTGGTGAGTTGTGTAAAATGTCATTATGTGAAGAAGAATATTATTCATCTATTTTCCTCCTTTATGACCTTATTTATGTAGTTTTCAATACTTCTTGTAGGTTTAGATTAATGTTCTACTTTGAAACTCTTTTATGAAATACTTATGCAATTATCTTGATCTTGAGGTTGTGTGAGAAAGTATTGTATTCTACTAATCTAGTGTGGATTTAATCTTATGGGAGTTTCCCTTGTAAGTTAGGTGCAACACCTAGTTAACTTTCTTAAGATCCCTTACCCCCTTTCTAACCCTTTTCCTTGTGAAGCATTAGCTGGCATTAGTTTAGGAGAGCACGAAAGAGGAAGTCATCCTACACCAAAGGTTCAACCCTAGCATATGTTACCCATAGATTGGGGTTGTCCCAACATTATGACTTAATGGGAGAGAGCCTAAAGAACCCTTTCCAAGGGTATACATTAATGTCATAAAAACATTTAGAATACCCAATGGGAATAAATTACAAAGTAGTGGAAGGATTTGATGTTTTTTTATACATATCAACCTTTGGAGGCATTATTCAAACATCAACGACAACTCTGAGCATCTATCAGTTGGTTTGAGTAGTCCAAGTGCCTAATCATTATTATCTAGTATGTACAATAAAATATATTTTATTAGAATGCTTATTCTCTATCTCAACACTCTTCATATCAAGGTACCAATGTTTATGGTTTCACCCCAAGTGGTTCTCAAGATTCTTATGGGCAGCCTTCTCAGGCTCAAAATGTCCTTAGTTTCTATCCAAACCAATCCATTTCAAGTTAGAGGTAAACTCTCTTAGGCTATCAAAAGTACATGACAAAGCCTAATACACAAAGGGGAGATAGTCAAGATATCCCTAATCATAGTTTTCATGACATAAGAGGTGCATTAAAAAACATTAAAGAGGAATGGTCACCTATTGAGAGGGAAAATTGGAAAAACCTCTCAAGTGAGATGTTGAATGTGAGTGGTTACATCCAAAGCATTGATGATAAGAGAAGATGCCTTAAATAGTAGTAGGTCTCACTCCATTGAACTCATGTATCTTCATATACACTACCCTATCCCTCATATATGCCACCCATTCTTCACCAAAAGATCACTCCAAGTGAATGCTCTTATGCTTCAAGTTCTTCATGTATTCTTGAGACTTTTCCTTCTTGGAATTTAATCCAGGTAAGCCTTTAAAGAAAAAAAGAGACTATTATGGAATAACCTATTATTTATATATAAGATCCCAAGTATCTTCCTTGAGACTCCTCTTGTATCTCATATCAACCCTCTAGTGTTCCTTATCTTCATGAGGCCACTAACTGATATAAAGAGAGGATTTTCAAAGAGAATATATATAGATATATCAAAGAGTTGGAGCTAAAGATGATGAAAGAATAAGTGAGTCAAAATCAATAAAAGGTAGTTATTTCCTACAGATTCCCCTCATGGAGATTGATCAAGGAAGGCATGTAGAAAAGGAAGGAGGAGGCATTAGTTATGAAGGTCTAAGAACCTATTCAAGAAAACTAGGTTGCTCCCTATACTTTTCCCTCATGGAAGTCAATTTAGAAAGGCTTTCAGAAAGAGGTGTTAGTTGAGGTAATCCAATAGGTATTCTTAGAGGAGGAGTTATCTGTACCAAAATTAAATCAATAAACTATAGCTCAACTCAATGAGTTTGGTGTACAAGAGTTTCAAGACTCTCCCTCCTTTCTTTAAAGGCATGAAGATATCCTATCTTGGATCATCTCCCATGAACCTAACTATTTCATACCCTTTCTTATGAATCTACCCTCTCCCACACCCATTTAAGAAAAGGATAAAGTGTCCAAGTCTTACACATTACCCTCATAGAAATAAATCAAGGAGGGCACAAAGAAAGAAAGGGAGGTGTATCTTAAGGTAGTCCAAGAATCAGTCTTATTATAGGAAGCGTTAACTATGCAAGACATGAATCAAGTAACCATAAATCAAATCAATGAGCTTGGTGTACAAGAGTTTTAAGACTCTCTCTCCTTAGTTCAAGAGCCACCTAAAAGAGCATTCAAGGTCCTTAGTTGTAAGGATACCATCCTAAATTACAACCAAGGTGAAATTTTTCACCCTCCCACCATCTCCCTCATGAAGGAGGAACTTGCTTTACAAAGGATAGAGGAGAACCTTGTAGTCAAAGTTGAGCCTAAAAAAATATAATACAAGTGTCTATGATGAGGAGATCATAATAGGTAGCCCAATTCATAAAAAGGGGGAAGAATCAGGTTTAATTCAAAAAATTTAGCATGACTTTGATACTAATGAACTATATCTTGGTGAGGATAATTCCTAAGTTGAAAATAAAATAGATTTTGATTTGACTACTGAAGGTTCATTCTACAAATATCAACAAGAGGATTGGATCTAGGAACCAAAGGTTGGTTCACTTCAAGATGGGTTATCAAATGGAGATAGCCTTGATGGATTAGAGATTTAGGAAGGGAAATTGAATGTTGATAAATATAAAAGTGTATTTTTTGACCTTGTATGTTTAAATCAACCCTCCTTTACAATTGAGGAACAAGATGAAATCTTGAATGAGGTTGATGAAGGGGACATCTTGAGTTCTCAAGAAATTCATCTTGAAATACCACCACCTTTTGTGATGTAGGATAACCTTAAAGATGAACAAATATTTAACTATAAGCATGTGACTCAAGAATAATATGATCTAGTTGTGCCCAAGGAACATGATGATGGGACAAAAAAGTGCAAAAATGAGGTAAAATTTGATTGCCTAATGTTTGTATTTATAAAAGGATGTCCTAGAAGGTACCTAACCCACTTGGAAGATGACAATGAAGAGAGATAATAGGTTTTGATTAATTCAAAGAATAAATTTGAGCATCAAGAAGAATAAAGCCTACTTGATTATCCACTCCAAGATTCTTGTATGTTCAATCAGCCAAATTGGGTCAATAAGTTTTATTTTTTTCTATTTATTAGAGAACTGTATAGTCAATATGTTCATAATCCACTCCTTCATATTTGGATAGCTACCCTCAAGAATATAGAGTATATAATATTAGTGAGGAAGGGTAACTATTTTATAAGTATTAAATGGTTTTATATAGTTTTTATTCTAACTAGTTAGTTTAGGGTAGGTAGATTTGATGCTTTCCTCTAAGTGCCTATTGCACATTTTTTTCCTTACTATTTTTTTGTTTCCTTTTCCAAAGTTCATTGGGCACTTGTTTTTGTTTTATTTATTTTCATCCTTATTGCTTCAAGAGATGTGTATCTTAGTTTTAGATACTATAAACTCCATGCCTAATGGATTAGACTAGGCACATGGTCTAGGTTCTCTTTCATAAATAGGCATGTAACCCTTATGAGTCATCAAAGATGTTGGCCAATTTTAGCTCACATACCAAGCTTGTACGCATATGGATCATGATGATAATGGATGAATAGATGTTCTAGGTTATAGAGACCCTTAGGGATGTCAATATTTATTGTAATGATTATGTAAGTGCATAGCATTCATCTGGTCCATCATTGTGTTAATCTAGACATCTTGAGTATAGTGGTAGAATTTTTGAGTAAGTACTTTACTGATATCATAATTGCCACATGTGGATGAGTTAGGGAGAATTGGTCATATGGGTTTTTTCACATTATTACCAAGAACATATACATAAAGTTTTTTGTCATCTATCTAGGTGCATCAAAATATATGAAGACCCAAAGTTGGCCTCTCAGGAAAAATCTATTAAGTTTACATGTTGTAATTTAAGGAGAAAATGATCATGAATGTTTATTTATTTTATTCCCTAGTTGATACATTTTAATTTTTAGGTCATCCATAATAATGTGATAAAATTTATGCATGTTCAAAGTTGGCTCGTCAGTCAGATTTTGCTAAGTTTCCCATACTTAGCCAAATAAAATAGAACATCATCAAGATGTCATGTAAGAATGAATGGACCAATCAAATTAAGAATTTTTTAGAAACATTTTAAATAATATTAAGACTAATATATCAAATGGGTTCATTCTTTTTGGCCTCAAGAACATCTCTTAAAAATTTGGTGCCTCTATGACTATTTTGCTTCAAGTTATCGGCCTTCAAAGTTGGACCTACAACATGAGACATTCAAACTAATGATAAAATAAATCTTAAGAAAAAATACATTATAAATTAAAACTGATAGTTTTTGGGATGTTAAATATAGTCACATGGAACTCAAATGACATCTCACAGACCATCAAATTTTGAGCTCATAAAATAGTCATTGTTTTTCAAACAATGGGTCTCGACATATCTAACAGTCCTTACTCAATCATACATCTTTATCAAATGGTATGATATAGGTAAAATAATAAAAGACCTCAAGAGGCCACCCCATAGTTTGAGTACATAAACTAATATACTAATATTAGTATCTTAATAATTAATGCACATTTGACATGTGACATAAGCTTGGACAAGGTTGATAATTCCAAGATAGATCTGAGGGCTCACATTTGTTCATACATAGAAAATATAACAAAGTGAGGGAAAGGATGGTGCAAGTGGGACTAAGAAAATCCAAGGATAAGATATGTATATGAAAAGTGTCTTAATCATGTTGAACTAGTAGAGTATCTATGGATCTCACTCAATCATATAAAGAAGGATCAACGGAGTGAACTAAGTCAAATGGTCAATGATCCAAGTTAGATTTTCAATAGATAATGAAAAAAAGACTAAGTTGGGACATTTTTGACTAAGGTAAATATAGTGGTTTGACTCAAGAAAACAAAATTAATGTACTTAAGATAGTGGAAAATATATGGAACTAAGCCTGAGCTTGACTTGAGTTGAACTGGGATAAATAATAAGGACCAAGTATTACTATCATAGCTATATAGAGATAAATTAGATATTTTAGACCTGATATAGAACAAAGGTTAGTAAGTTGGTGGCTAAATGGTATTATGAATCTATCAAAGTGTCATATCTATATGGACTATAAGAAAACTAATAATCTTAGATTGTTTTTCCTATATAGTAAACCTAGGTCGAAAGGGGTAGCTTTGTGTAATTAATGAAGAAATGTCTTAGGCCATGATCTCAATAAGAAGTTTCGCATGAATTTTTTGTCATGTATTTATTAGGATAAAATATATGATTACTTTTTCCTCATCATGAAGTTAAGTGGAGGATGGTGAGGTTCATGGAGTATATTAGGGAATTGGAGTAGTTAGAACATTTAATTCTTATCAGTGCCTTTGGGGACCTTTACTCCTTAAAATTATTAGGGCCCACTAATCATGAAAAACTAATTCTTGTCTTCTAATGCATATCTCTCTTAGCCAATAAGAATACTTTTAAGACTAATAAATCTAATTTAGGTTAACTATTGATGATGAACTAGTTATTGATGGGACCAAATCATGATGGAGCATCCCTAGATAGGTGGCAACTCATTAATTATTCTCAAAAGATTTTCCCTCTTCTCTCTTCTCCCCTTATCCTATATTATCCTATTATCTTATCCTTGGAAAAGGTTCTCAGATTTTAGACTTTTTATTTTTCTAGGAGATAGGGATACTCTCTAAGATACTATAAAGTATAATCCTCTTGATTAGGGTTAACCCTATCAAGCACTTGCAAGAACTACCTCTTGATGTTATAATGACTTTATTTACCTATCTCTTCCCTTGAGTCTATGTTTGGTGAGTTGTGTATGATGGAATTATGTGAAGGAAAATATTCCTCATCTATTGTACTCCTTTTTTACCTTGTCTAGGGAGTTTTCATTGCTACTTTCATGTCTAGATTAGTTTTCTACTCTAAACCTCTTCTATTATATACTTATGTAAGTAGCTTGATCTTGAGGTTGTGTGAGCTAGTATTATCTTCTATTGATCTAGTGTGGGTTTAAGATAATGGGAGTTTCCATTTTAATTTTGGTACATCACCTAGTTATATTTTGTAGGAGACATTTTCCCCATGAATCATTATCTAGCATTAGTTTAGGTGAGCATCAAAGAGGAATCTAGCCTACTATAAAAGTTCAACCCCAACATAGGTTACCCACATCCTAGGGTTGTCCCAATATTGTGACTTATTGGTAGAGAGACTAAATAACCATCTCTAATGGTGCACATTAATGTAATAACAATTAACTCATTGAAATCCCTTGTCTCTTACATAACATTATATAAATGAAATTATCTACCCTAGATATCTGAAGCTTCATAATAGACAAATATAAGTGATCTAAATATACACAACATGTACACAACATATATGAGTCACATATCCATTATATTAAAATAATACCAATCATATTAACACATGTATAATTCAAATACATGTTTAATAACAATAAATCTAGTGGCACATAATCTATATTCATCATAATGAATAACCAAATGGCATAAGTAAACTAATGCCATAATTCATAAAATAATCATTTAATCTAAGCATATTATCTTTCCAACATAATAAAAAATAAAAAATAACATAATTGATATATACTATATGTCTTAAAAATAAATAACCAATAACATTTTGTGTCTCAACATCACAAGGCATGTCTCAACGAGACTTGTAAAACATAAAATGTATACAGTTAAGATCTATGTAAATATGGGTCTCATGGAAATGAAAAATGAACACAATAAAACAAAGGAAAGATGAGTAAATTTTTAACCATTATATATATATATATATATATATATTATAAACTTGACATATTTCATATTTATAACTTTGTTGATGATTTTTATTGTAGGACTTCTCAATGCATCAATGTATCTAACTGCATGTTGTAAGGAGTTCACCAAAAAAGGGTAGGGTTATATTATGGTACTTTATGATAATTTTTTTTCATAGTATTATATTATACATTAATTATAATCAGTCTAACCTCTTTTGACTCACTTGTCATCCTCTTTCTTTGTATACTTTATGCCCATGTTTTCTATACACCCTATATTCCTACTATATTGGCATGCCCAATATATTTTTTCATACCTATTTATTTTTAAACTATATCAATTTAGTTGATATAATTCCAAGTTTATCCTTATGTTCCTAATTTTAGCAACCTATATGATATAGTTTTGAGTCAAGTGACATATAATTTGAATATATCATCATGTTGATGCAATTGAATTAGAGTTGAGGGTTATTTCTAAGTTTGGAGTTTATATATATATATATATATATATATATATATATATATATATATATATATATATATATATATATATATATATATGATAATTATCATTTAAAAAACATGGTAATATAATTTTATCTACATGCACTCACATTTATGCTCTTAAATTTCTAAAGGATTTATAGATTAAATTCTTAATTTTTGAGATCAAGTCTTGCTCAATATATATTAATATCAATAAGATAATTCAATCTAAAGAGGTAAACCTAGCCTTTAGAGTCTCAAGTAAGGATATGTAGGTACTCATCTTTCCATTTTTGTTATTCATCTCAAAACATCTCTTGTAAAGTACAATTATAGCTAAGAGGGATATTGATGCACTAATGAGTTAAACCAAAGGTAAGTACCTCTATCACATCATTATTTTTCATTTATTTACTTATTTGATAGGTCTTTTTTTTTAATAGATATCAAGGTTAATGGGACCCCTACTTAGATTTTGAATCGAGCTATGAACTAGATCTAAGGTAAAATTAGGGGACTCAGTCATTAAAATATATTAAACCAACATAAATAGTCACTACCAACCACTAAAACCATTAAGTCAACTAAAATGGCAACATTCAACCTATAAATACCATTTGAGGTTATAACCTTGGTGGGGATAGGCATAACCAACCCACTTTATCAACCCTTCTAGATATTATTGGCATAGGTCTTATCTTCTTCTTATTATAGTAACAGGTATGCTTTTTTCATTGCCTACTTTTCTATTGTAATAAATAATATATTATAAAATATGTCTCTTAGACTTACCTTTACCACTTTAGGCTTAATATAGATTAATTACAATCCATTCTTACAATATTTATCTCTTATTTATTTTAATTTCTATCTTGGATCTAAATTATGCTTTTTTATCATTTCCATGCTTGCAATTTCCTTACAATATCCTTGATAACCCTTTTTTACCATCATTATATCATTGATTTGTATTGGTATATAGTTATAACCATACCCCATATCTTAGTATTATCATTTTTAACCCTATATACTTGACATTGAGTGTGGGTCACCCTATAATAAATCTACAACCACTCTGAGCACTATTGATATACTATTTAATTATATGTCAGCTCTATATTATTAACACCTCATTAGTATCCTAGTCTATAGAGATAAATATGATTTATAATTTGGTCCTCATATCTAACACATATATTATTTTTAACCTGGTGTTAATCTCATCTCACTTTTGGTTATATTTTACTCACATTTCCATATTATTCTCAACATTGTCTCCACTTTGGCTTCACCATCACCACACATTCTAGTGAACTCGACATGAATCTTATTCCACTGCTTATTTTATTATCTTCATGTTTTCATTTTTATTCTTAGATTTATTTTATCTTTTTCTTCACCATAACTATACATTATAATAAACCCAACATCAATCTTATCCCATCACTAGTTGGATTGCCCTTACATTAGCATCTTGTTCCAATTTTTCAAACATACCTTATTTTCCAAAAAATTGTTTTCCTATATCCTTTACAATTTTCCATCATTTTTCAATAATGTATCTTCTTAAAATTGCTCTATAAATCCTCAACACATTCTATTTTTCCATGGACCACTCTTTTTTACTGTGAATTACCACCATTGACTAAAACTTCTCGTGGTGTCACTATTATACTCCATTTCCCCTTGATGAATATCCCCATGATGATATTCCCACTTATGACAATACCTATCCTAATCATTACACATATAGTGGCACCAAAGATCACTAATATGATTTTACTATTTATCACAATCCCTATGAGGATCCTAATGATGACACCTATAGTTATACTAAAGATCCCCAATATGGTATTCCTATTTATGATAAATCTTATTATGACCCTTTTATCATGGAAAAAACATAATAGGATAGTGGTTATTCCCATTTATGATGACCCTCTTCCTTATGACTATTTGAGCATGATAGAATATCCATATTCTTATACTTATAACATGGATGAAAATAAATATAATTATTTTTCCATATGTGATGATGATTACTATGATTGAGATGAAGAATATATCATGATAGTAGATATTATTTTTGATGATACTTCTTGCATTGAAAAAAATCCTAATCAATATTTTCTTATTTATCATATTTGTAACATGATTTATAATGACACTCCTACCTATAATTTTGATGATCTTATATTTGGGGTGAATAATAATATCCTCCTATTGATGATTATTATAACTTGAATGAAAATCCATCTTACAATTTCCCCATTTCTATCAACCCTCAATCTAATTCAGGAAATAGTGTGGATGATTTCATTGATTCATATCCACCCTATTTAACCTTTGGAATATTTTATATCGACCAATCATAAAAATTCATATCACATTCAAGATTGTCCTATACAGCCAATTTTTTTCAACTCTTAACTTATGAATATCACCTATTTCAAATGCATATTACAAAATTCATTATAGGTCATATTTATTCTTACCCTACAACTTATATGAATACTTATACCTATCCTATATGTTTACTTTAAATTGTAATCTCTCCAAAATTGGAAATCACTAATATATGATTTTATTAGCCACCCTAATATTTTTATAATATGATGAAATCAATATGACTATATCAACCATCATGATACCATTTATTTATAATCAGTTGTACAAATAACTATAATGGCCATGACACATAACATGTGATGATATAATTTTGCATCATTTTATTTCCATGAAAATTTTCATTGGTTGTGTCGATATAGTTATAAAATATCTCCTATTGATATGAAATTAGAAATGGCATAAAATGTGTTTAGATAATTATAAATCACTTTAATGTTACAAGTAATTAATGTGGCCATGGAACATAATATACTGATACAGTTATAATTATACCTCATAATTTAAACAAGTGTACCATACATGACACATAACTTTATAAAAAATATATAATTATACATCTTATTACAAATAATTTCATCTACCATTACACAAAATGTGTTAACATAGATATAATTGTACCTCCTGTTACAAAAAAATACACTAACCATTACATATGATGTGTCAATATATTTATAATTCTACCTCATGTTACAAAATAATTTCACCAAACATCACACATAACGTGTTGATACAACGATAATTATGCCTCTTGTTACAAATAACTACACTATATATGATACAAAATGTGTCGATACAATAGTAATTTTACCTCTTATTATAAACAACTATAATGGTCATCCCACATAATGTAACGATATATTTATAATATTATAATATGCAAAATATAACTACTTTGGGTGTGTCGATATAGTTATAAATTTGAGTTATATAATACCTACCTATAGAAGCCAACACACAAAATGTATTAGTATAATTTTTATAACAAACCTATTTGTATTGAAAAAAACATGAATTGTCTCAATATAGTCTTAATATCTCTTCCTATCAATTAAAACACATCCAATAATCTAAATTATATCAATCATCATCCATTTATTTTATCCAAATTATTTTCTATGTTGATATAGTCAAAATTAGTTCATGGAAACCTAATAGTATCAAATATATTGATACAATTATGTTAGTGTTATAAAAGAATATTGTATTGACTAGGACAACACCATAAAACACAATTTACTAAATCTTCCCAGAGATATTGATATTTCCCTAAATACCACATTCCCTTTTGAAACACATATCTAAACAAAATATTACACCACTAAATAGATTATTGATATTAATGTCAACTTAAATCCTCATATATCCCATAGGTTTTGGCATATTGTTATGCTTCTCATTTTCTTATCATGTATATTAGAGAATTTTTAAATGACACAATTTTATTTCTACATGTGTTGGAGCATCTTGTAATGAACACCCTTTTCTTATTTTAAATTTTTGGCCATCTTTTGGTTCTCATTCTCACCATTATATGAATGTTTTATGAATATTATGATGTTATTCCTTATTTTCTCTCCTTGTTGACACCAAATACTTACAATTAGGAATCAATAAAGAGCCTTTCTAACATTAAAAATAAGCACTTTCAGTGTCAATAAATCTTCCTAAAAAAATACGCTCATATTTCATATGTTTTGCTTTGATGTTACATTTTTTTTTTGAAGAATATATGTTTCTTGATGTTTTGTTTCATTTTATTTACTTTTTAAAAAATAATTATTTGTTATCATATTTATTGTAGTTACATCTTATTTTCAATCATTTATTCATCTATGAATATTTGGTTTCTTTTTTATCCCCCTCTTTGGGATGTTTTATTTCATTTACAATTAGACTTAGTTTTAATTTTGGATCTTTATTAGTACCTTAAATTTTCCATACTCTATCACCTTCCTTATGGGATACCTTATTATTCTATTTTATAGATTTACCTTTTTAGATGTGATCTTTATTTCCCTTGTGGAAATTTTGTATCACCTCTAGAGTTTTATGCTCCATTACATTCCTTGTGGGATGCCTTGGTATATTATTTTATAAATTTATATTATTATAATATAAATTTATTTCCCTTATGGATATTTGTTACCACATATGGGTTTTCATATTCCATTTAATTCCTTGTGGGATGACTTGGTATTTTTACTTTTAAATTTACACACCTATTATAGTTGGCCATTATTTCTTTGGTTCTTGTTATCATCAAACGTTGCACCCTTGAGGAGGTTACTCAAGCCTCCTCACTTACGTGATATCGTGAGAACTATTTAATGGTTGTGAGTGACCTTATAGTTGAAGATAACCTCTAGATAGGCTAGCTCCCTTGATGATCTTACTTAAAAACTACAAACTAAGTTACTAATTACAAGTGAAAAGGGAGATATAAATGAAAATAAAATAAACTAGGGAGGTGATTCACCAAATTTTATGACCACTATGACTTATTTACATGTGTACTAAGATATATAATAATGTAATAACATACACTTCTCCTAAAATAACCTATTACATCAATGTTTTGTAAAGAGGTAAAGTAATGTTAGAATATTAGGGAAGATATTTAGCACTTATAATCCAATTAGAATCCTTTATGACACTCTTTAAAACCTAAAATAGAGAACAAAGCTACAAGAAGATAATAAGAATAGGACAAAAAAATAAGGTGAGTTAAATATACAATTTCTTAGATCAACCATTCAAAGATTCACACTATAAAAAGACATAGAAGGAGGTAAAAAAATCATGTTATTGGTTAATAAGCATAAAAAAGAGTATGGATATGCCATAATCCTAGTGTAAGGATCCATTTATATCCAAATAAGGCCATATATATAAAATAAAATGAGAATGAGAGAGAAAATGGGTGTATGAGATGTCTATGACAAGTTTCACATCATAAAGAAGCAAGTTACAATCAATAAAATTGTGAAATAACAAGAATGAAACTCACCTCACTATGTGTCATATTATAATAATCTTATTCTTCATCAAGGTGGTATAAGATATCATCATTATCCTGTATGACTCATCCATCTTCTTTGAAACTACCCATTCAAAGTGATCATGAAGTAACAAGTCACATTCTTAGAGTCTAACTTCTTATTTTGCATTGTACATATGTTGAATATCCTTATCTAATCAAATTTTCACATTTTTTATGTAAATTCATTTATAGTTTTCACACTTTGCTCCTTTCAAAGCCTATTCCATGTAGCCATGTTTATACATTAATTTACGTAGTTTTAGAGATTCAAAAAACTTATATGGAAATTGAAAGTACATTTTAGTTCCCTTTATCCAATTTTATCTTCACCCAAAATTTAATGATCTAACTCCCAAGGCAGTTCCACTTTCTCAACCCCCATCTTTCCAAATCAGGCCTTGACTTAACCTTGTAGGGTTTAACTATGTTAAACCTATATTTAGATTAAATATATAAGAGGTTTATATTAGTTAAATAAATTAACATAATTAAGAATTTATTTTATATGGCATTTGACCTTCTTTGAATTTATAAAAATAGAAATAAATAGGCATAAATATTAACTTATCTAAAAAAGAACCTATCACAATTGATCTAGGTTTTGAAAAATAGGTTCTGGATAGTTCTGAGTGTCACCAATACGATTATGGAATCTATTTACTCATTTAAAAGGATCACCCCATATGGATAGTAGTGTCATGTTCTTGTAGTGTCCCCAAGGTAGTGTTAGTGTCCCCTTTGTGGGACTATTCCTATTTTTGGGGATCACTTATGCCTAAGGTTTTTGGTCCTATTCCTATACGCATGAAACATAGAGCTCTATGTTGTTCCTATAAAACATAATCTAGTGTGAAAACCCTAATCATCATTAAAATTATGGAATGATAAATAAATATGTGTTCATTATTACAATAGGCTAAACATCCTCAACACCCCACTTTAAAGAAAGTTTCCTACATACTAATACTCCAAAGAGGGATCAATCTTAATATAGTTCTCCCACCTAGTGCTTGATTCAAATGAAATTGAATGATATAATGAGAGTGGACTTGGACTCCTTGAATTTCCTTGAGATTTGAAATCTTTTAAAATTAGGCTTAGGGATGTTGTAGATGGTAGTATGTAGAAATAGGGTAGAATAGGGATCAAATACCTTACTTTTTCTCAACTTGTCTTTGGTTTGAACTTGATTTTCAATATATTTTACATCTAATGAACAAAATTCAATTAGACTTATATTTATAGATTTATATAGCTTTTTTGGATAATAAAATGTGCTTAGGCTAACCTTAGGAGGGGCATAGATTTGAAAATTTGGGAATATTTAGGTATAAGGATAATACCACCTAATTGAGGAAACTAGCCCCATGCAAATGTAGTATACCAAATGTCTCACTAATGTCCACTTGGTATAATATTGATAAAATTGGGTTGGATATGAGAATATGGTCATGAGACTATATTTTGGCTGATTATCGGTGATTATTGTCTACTCAATAACTAAAAATTGTGTCTAAGGCTCTATGACAGGTCTAGGACTAAGCTAGGAATAAGGTAACTCAAGAAACACTCTTAGCATCCTATTATCACTTTTATGTTATTATATTTTCATCCCAAATTTATGTTAGTAATTCAAAAAAGTGAAATGACTAATATAAAGGAAAAATGAGCATCCTTGGACTTACCTTAGAAGTGAAGCCCATGTAGCTGATTCTGACTATGTGAATCTAGGTATGCATATGAGAGACATGATCCAAAGTAATTTCATAGAATAAAACATGAAAAAATAAATCCATAATTAAGAGAATGATCAAAAGTAAAATACTGTGTTGAAATGAAGTAATTAAGTAAAGCTGAGGAAAGAGAGAAGAAAGGAATGAATACACCTCATTAGGTATGTGAATTAATACATAAACCTAGGGATAACCTCTATGTGTTATTATACATAGTGATCATATAATTTAATATCTTAGACTGATATGATGGATTGATTAATCTTCATATGGGTGGATCAATAACTTAATCTAATTATGATTCCATCATTTCCCCCCTTGCTCAATGGATCTTGATCTCTGAACAACTTCAATAAAACTATAAGTGTGTTTAAACCTATCATGTGGGTGGCTCAATAACTCAAGTAGGCCATGATCCTATCATTACCCACCTATGTGAAGTAGATTAATCTATAACTGAATTACATAAAGTGTTGAAAGTAATTAACTAAGTAGATATAATTGTGTATATCATCTTTGTAGCCACTTGAGTATATTAGGCAACTCTAGGTCACTCAAAAATTCTAAACACTATATATGGAGGAAGGCATGAATATATTATATCCTAGAATGTGATAGAAATTGTATAAAACATAGAGAATGACATGAAGATTATCATTCCATATGATTAACCTATGTGTGGTTGAGTATATGGAAACTATGTGTTGTGTGCATTCCCCTAATTTGGTATCTAAGTATATTGAATCTAAATTGAGTAGGCAATAGATGAATTTATGTAGCTAAAATTAATACGGGAGTGACCATGCCACTCATGATACACCACAATCTAAGAAAATGACATGAATTTGAGTTGAAATGAATGTATCAGAGTAAAAACTAAACATAAATATCAAATCTATGACTTTATCAATGCAAATATGCATTATACTTGGTGTACTAGTCTAAATGATTCAAATTATCTTGAAGCTAGGGAAACTTGATAGTAGCACTCTATAGTGGATAGTAGTGACCTATGACATTAGTGTCGCAATATGGGTGCTAATATCTACCTGTTCTAAAATCTAGGTGATTTAAACTATTATTGGAGTCATTTTTTCCCTGTGTATACTATGTGTTTGATTTCTAACATTTAACATGTGTTAAAAATTATCTATGAATAACAAAGTAAGATCCTGATCTATGTGATAAACCCACGTGAATGTCCCCTATTTTTAGGGTAGTTGTTAAATATATGCAAGAACTCACCTCTAAATAATTAGATTTACAAAATGTGTCAGCCAAAGCATGTACATGATATTCCAATATAATATACAAAAACAACATCAAAATGTAAATGAAATTCAACATAAGTAGGTAATGTAAGATATATGTTATAATATATCATTACACAAGGGTGTCAAAATATATATAATCAATGTGTATAGCATCAAATATGAGTAACTACCTATGAGTACGGGTCATGATGTTGATCATGACATAGGAGTAGGAAGGGTAGATGCATGAGGTCGCTCATGGTATCAATAATTATTGTGTATAACAAGGAAATACAAGTGTCATGGTGTAAAAGGATATAAGAAAGTATACATACCATAATATGAGGCATGAAAAAGGTAGGAAAAGGGGCCACAATACAAGATACATTGGCACATGTCCCTAAATATGAGAATGAATACATAGAAGGACATGTTCAAATGTCAATATATGCGAGTAACAACTAATTTGGCTTAGAGCTACATATAAAGACTTGTTAAAATGTTTGAATATAAAAGTAGGAAAAGACACATTTATAAGACATGGGCATATGTCCAAGGTATAAAAATAGAGAAATGTGGATCTAAAGAGTAATGGCATATTCAAATACCCTTAAAGATAGAAGAATCATAGGAACATAATCAAGTATAATATAGGAAAACTAGAATTGAAAGCATGTATAATTATGTATTAAAAATATATGTAGATGTTAGGATGCATATATATTGAGTCTAATTAGTGATAGTCAGCAAAAAAATCTAAGAAATGAGGAACAATGATCAATATCAAGATAAATTAATGCATAAACTAGAGTGTATAGTATGTAAATATAGAACCTAGATATAGAAATTGTGTATGAGATGCCCTCAAATGGGTAGATGTATAATGTATAAACTTAGTTCGGTGTATATGCCCCTATTGGGTAGATGATAGCTATTTTTGATTCGTGTAGTGGACTAGATTCCTATATAGAATCTAAAAGCACTTGATAAGAACAAGTGAAGCATATGTGTATGATAAAAATGACTATACTAGGATAGATAGTAATATGAAATATTTGGTAAGTAGTAGAAATGTAAACATAACACTACATATAATCTATGAATTTTTTATTTTCGAAATACATAAATGTTTTCATATTTTGAATTGTTATATTTTTTTGTCTTTTTGAGTATAATCTATGTAAAATCAAATTAAAATAAACTATGTACAATGAGTGAGAGAGAGAGAGAGAGAGAAGTAGGTATGTACAAGGGTAAGAATCATACTAACTAATGAGTCTCATGGGAGACTCACTATCACCATGACTTGTATCAAATAAGGGAACTATTGTCTCCAAATCTTACACCCTAGAAGAGGTTGTTCAAGCCTCTTTAATATTTGGCCAATATTGGAATACTTATAGGTGTGTGGGGCACCTATAGTGGAAGTAAACCTCTATATTTTAAGGGCTAGCTCCCTAGATATGACTTGATGTGATTATGATACTAAAACTATGTATTATGGGTGAAAAGGGAAAGAATGATACATAAAGTAAACCTAAAATTTGAGGTGATACACCAAGAGTTTCATCCATTCATACACATCGAATCTACATAATGAACTAAGACAACCAAACTAGCCTCAACAATATTAATGGAGCTCCCTTGCATTAGTCATTCTCATAAAGGAAATAACAACTCAAAAAATGAAGGAAATTGAAGGGAAGGTTAAATATGACACTACCAAACTCATACACACTTAAATATTCTATCACAACATCATACACTTCATGAAACCTATTAGGAGAGAAGTCATTTGCAGCAACACATTCAAGGATTGCATTAAAACAATATGAACTCAATCTATACTTGACATTCAAGATGGATCACTTTAACACATTGAATATGGACTTAGAGTATAAATATCTTACTTCTCATTAGATTAAGTACAAATCAAGGTAAAATTTTGGTAGTGCTTTGCCATACCAAGAGTTGGAATCCCTTTCACTAGCCAAAATGACTCATACTTATAGAATTTAGAAGAAGAGAGAGAAGAGAGAACTTGAAGAGGCACAAGGACAAGTTTTAAAGGTGAAAATAAGTTAAAAGGCATGTCGATGGAATGAAAAATGAGTCATGAAACTAAATTACACTTGATCACATCCCAAATTAGCCTCCTCTTCCAAGTGTGGTGAAGCAATCCTTTTAATCATTATTCATTTATGAAACTACCTTCATCATGGCTTCTTTGAGCTTTCCAAGGCATGTTATGGATAAATGTCTAATGTATGATGAGGATATTAAGTTATAAAAATGATTCCACCTACATTAAGAGTTTCTTTCATCATGAAATTCTCTTATATAAACTCATCATCACCTTGCAACCATGATCACTCTCCAGTATGCATTCTTTAACACTTGGCATTAGAATCTTTCAATCTTCCCCAATTGATCCATACCAAGGATATTTTTACAAATTTTAGGACAATTCATATGCTTGGATTCATCATATACATCATAAAAGGCCACCAAACTTGAGTTTTTACTTTGTATACTATGTCAATCTAGATGCCAATTTAGATATGCTAAATAGAGAGAGTTGGTAGAGGAATTTGTGAGTATTTAAAAGGTACTAAAATGGCATGAAGTGTTGGATAAAGTCCAAAGCTACCTCCAAAATTGATTTACATCTCAAGGTAATCTTTAGGACCTAAAAAACATAAAAAATTATCAAGAAAACCTATTTATTGCATCACCTATATGGATTTCATATACTAACATTCCATGGATTTTATCCTCATGGAGTTGGAAAAAAATTATCTTCAGCAGTCATGGTTAGACTCACACATCTAGATGCACTTTTAGGCTCATTTTCACCATCAAGTCCTAAAATAGGGTTTATACTGATGGATTCCATAGTTTTGTTGTAGGAGTTTGTAGCTAGACTGATGGAGTCCATATTTTTTTTATGGATTCAACATCTCTAAAATACCCATTAAAACATGAACTAGTCAAGTGGAAAGCATGGATAAGGTCAAAAATGCACATGACCCTCAATTTGGATTCAAGGCTTAAGGGTTTCCTTCATGCATGACTGTAACCCTTATTGTGTAGAGTACCTTATTTCCTTCCAATCCTTATATAAAGGTTTTTTAGGTCTCTATGGATGTGTTAAATATTTTACATCCTTAATTTGGTCTTCCCTTACCTTTTAGACATCAATTTCACTATTTTCCCAAAACTACCATCTCTATGTAAGGTAAAATTGCCCCTATTATGAGACAAAATAGAGAGGGTTTTCACTATTAAACTTGGAAAATTAGTGATTTTATCATCTTATTCAACAAAAAATTATGTTTTATACTAAATTTTAGCTCCTAAATCCTCCATTATGCCACTAAACTCTTCCAGTTTGTGAAAAAGACTTTTGAAGAGATAGTCTGTGAGGGTAGGTAGGGTTTATACTATGGTATAGGCTATATTTGGAGTAAAATGGGGTTGATTTGATATTATTAAACACATATAGGTATTCTCCATGCCTGAAACAACCTATTCCAACCATTTCCTAGTCTTCTAGCCCCTCAAACACCTTCTTATGCCTTTGGAGTTATGGATTAGGTCCATGACTACCTAGGAGGGTTACACTATTTAACATGATAGTTTTAGGTTGTTCGGAGCTTGGAGCATTATTTTTAGAAATAATACAAACCTCCTTTGATGTTTTAAATTTCATTTAGGTGATCATTCATCAATATTTCCAAGTTGGAGTTTGACCCTCTATACCAAGTTCTCTCACTCCTAAAACTAGGCCACTACTTGATGAAGATTGGAACACTCTCAAAGTCCTTACCTGTAGGTAATCACTAAGCCTTGACTTATGGATTTATACCTCCTCTTAATTATTATTATGCTATGATGTTCTCCTTATGATTTTATCCCTCTTGGAAACCTTTCAACCATATCAATTCTTTGCCTAGTCCTCAATTGGGACACCATGCCTTGACTATGATAGTCATGCATTTAGGCCTAATGTAGGTGTTTACGGGAATGAAATAGGTTTTTTTGAAAGTGATTAGTCTTCCCATGAAGCTATATTATCACAAAATCACCTTGTTCCTTCTTTAAGGTTCAAAATGAGATCTAAACTCCCACCTCCAACTTAACTATTTACTAACCCTTCTTGATTGCATTTTCCCTCATAGACCTATGTATAGACAAGGGGGTTTGATCATGAATCAATGTTGGATAAAATATACCTTTTAGATGGTATTTTATCCTTAAATTGTTTTTTTTCCATATTCAAGGCCATTCAAACATAAATCATAACTTTAGGATGAAACTTAGGTTGAAGAGTGGTCCTTTTAAGTCATTTTCTTATAGATGTCAATGTTCCTTTTTAGTGGTTTTTAACCACTCTTAGGCCTTGAAAAATCCATCTTCCACTCACCCTCTACCCCTCAAAATTGGCATAGGCCTTGTTTGTGTATATGGATATTAGGATAAACAACTAAGATCATTAGAAACTATTTTGGTCATGGTGTATGTTATCCCAGAAAAAAGTTCAAGGATCTCTATTTTGGTCATTTAAGGATTGAGAGACCAAAATAGTCTTCATTCTCCATTTTGATGTGGCTTTCATAGCCTATTGATAATTATCCATCTTAAACAAGCCTAGCATGATCCTTATCAATAGGTAGTGTTTGATCATGGCATCTAATCACATCTCTATATATGCCACCATGACATCAATAGGGATTGTAGATGATCCTTGGGCTATGTTTACTTATCAGGATATGGAATTAAACAAGGAAAGCTTGTTTGAGATCCTTTAACCCATTCTAATGAAAATTTTATCCTTTAAATAGATAACCCACATCAAGGAAATCTTAAAAATAATCATCAAAATATTTCAATGCTACCTAAAATAAACAAACCCATCAATCTAAAATAATAAAATTTGAGACAAGCTCAAGTAGTGACCCCCTCATGGTTGAAAATCCATAAAAAGCTACCTAGATTCAAACTAATTATTCATAAAGTATGAGGCACCAAATTTTAGCTTCTTACTATTAAATTGAATTATACTTAGATTATTATCCATCCCTAGAATCACTCTTTCTAATTCCACCTGTACGGCCCATGCCAAGTGATTGAATATGGCCTTTCTTTGCTTGCCAAGTGAAAATGGAGGAAAAAAGTTATATATAAACTTTCTTTCATTCTCCTAGTAATATAAACTTTTAAATGACCTATGGGGAGGTGAATAGTTAGTTCACCATGTTTTCAACTAATGATGGACTTGAGAAGTCCGTATAAGTGCCCAAAAACTCATATTTTTGAGTAAAAACTACCATTTATTGATCATAAAATACTTCTTACTATCACCTAACTTATTATAACGTTATTTAACCTTATCCAAATTCATATCCACCTTGATGACATATTTTTTAACTCCCACCATCCATACAAGTTAATTAATTAGCTAGAAAAGTGGCCAAATGACCCTTTTACCACATGAAACCTAGAAAATGGAAAATTTGTGACTTGAAGACACCTTGAAACAATTAAAATATCATTTTAGGACATTTTAAATACAATTTGGGACTTTTACTAAGTTTTACTAGGTTTGACCAACATTGACTTTGGATGACTGAACTAGTACAAGGACGGGTTCCAACTAGGACAAAGGAAAGGGTAAGTGAGACATATAGGAAAATAGATGACCCCATAGGAAATATTAAAATTTATATAAAATTTAAAAATATTAGGGGTTGATCCAAATTTTACTTGGGGTCAAATTTGGTCAATAGGAACTATGAGTGTATGAGTAGTGTGAAAGGGTAATTTTGAGTCCATGATCTATTATGTTGTATAATTTGAGTTTGAAGTTGCATGTGTAGTGATGTTATGATTATATGGCACTGACTATGATGCCTTATGAATTTTAGGGGTCTTAGGGACCCATCTGGTATAATTAGAAGTTATAGGTGATGTAGGTGCCCTGTGTGGAGAACCCATAGAACTAAATATAGTTGATCACAATGTAAAATAAGTAGAGGAAGGTCCTATAGAATCTATGACATATATTTAATGCAAGGTTTTCTCTAGTAATTGTCTTTTGAGGCCAACATACCCCCATTTCTTGAAAAAATAAGGGCCCTTGTTTCAATTATTCAAATTTATGCTTTGAATGGAATATGCCCTTTGATGAGATTGCCATTAACATGTCAACACATTATCTTTATTTAAATATCATCCACACCAGTGGTTTGTTTGACATATTTACATATGATACTTGTTTTATTATATCTAATGTTGCTAATGGCTATTACTTTTATTTTCATATTGTAGGTTTTATGGAGTGTTACTAGATGGAAAATGTCTAGGGTTTTGTACTTTAATGACAATTTGAACCCTTGATATTTAATTATCTAATTGAATTTATGATTAAAATAATTGTTTAGAAAACTAGGGTTTACTATGTTTTAACCTAGGTCCTAATTAAATATATTCAAAATTTATGTGGATTCATTTTATTTAAATTTGGGTGGGAAAACATTATATTGTTTCAGACTTAGTTTATATTTTATTCTAAGGTTTTGATCATATTTATCAACACAACCAAAACCTTAAAATAAAAACTTTATGATAAGTTCTCTATATTTCCTAAAAGCCCCAAAGTCTATTTTATCATTCACCTAGACTAATTGGACGTAATAACATTTTTTAATATTTTATACTCAATCTAAATTTTATCCTAAAATTTAATTATATTTGCTAATATAATTAAAACCTTAGTCTAACACTTTGTCCTAGGTCCTTTATATTTCTTGAGCCCTAACTTGCTTATTTCCATGGCCCATAAGATGAATAGGAGGATGCCAAGTGTTGGGATCTCAGAGCCTAAAGGGAAGATCAATGGTACACATGCATCCACCTAGGTCAAATTGTCAAAGCTCAAAGATATAATGTGGTGGTGACAAGTGTCACAATCATAATGGATGAAACAAAGTCAAACAGATCAAGATCAATGGAGTACATTAAAGTGTACAAAAAAGGATCCAATGGTGCATGTGGGGTAATATTTACAATAAATAGGTCATAATCAATGGTGCATGTCAATCCATGTAAATTAAATCCAATGACATCTAACAAAGTCAATAAGTCAAGCATCCTACAAAGGAAATAAAATGGCTAATCACATTTGACTTTATGGATCACAATCAATGGAACATATTGAAGCATATAGAGAAGATCCAATGACATGAGATGAAGTTGAAATTTCAAAGAGTCCATAATGAATGTGATAATAACACATGTTATAACCATGGTGAACCAAATAAAGATCAACCAATGGTGTTTCATATTTTGGATCTTGATCCAATGGAAAGCAAGGCATAGACTTTTAAATGAGCCCAGAATTAATGAGAAGCTACCACATGGTATAATGGAATTAAACATGGGGCATGTTTTCCATGTGTGTAAAGAGCCCATAGAGATACAAAGTGGCATAATCTCTAATGTCTGTATTAAAGATCAATGATCCATGATAATTTAAAGCTAAATGACTTAGAAAAATATCAACATAACATATTTAATTAAGTTCCAAGATTATATGAGTTGTTGACATGTGTCCCAAAAAGATAAATGGTCATGTTTTAAAATTAGTGAATATAATGACATGGTGGACCCATAGAAGCAAGACAAGTTAGTTCAAAACATTTAGTGGGCCCACAGACATGAAAGGTATAAATGAGTAATTCAAGCAAAATCTAAGGTAGAAGCTCATGAGTTTGAACTCAATTACCTCCATTTTATCTCTATAGAAACCTTTAAGAAATCCCTAAGTGTATATAATCCCTAGTTTGTCCTTGTTTTCATTGTAATCAAGCCAAGGAAAATCGAATCATCACTTTCATGAAAGGAATTCAATCAAGAGTTGAATTGCAGTCCAGTAGTGAGTAATTTGACAACATCCACAATAATGGTAGCTCAAAATAGTTTTTCAAAAGATGTCAAACTGTACTTCATAACAAATGTTGAAGGTCAAATTTTCAAAGATACCCAGTTTGATGCTTCTAACTTAAACATAGTAGATAAAAGTAGGTCAAAATTATTTTGGATGATATAAAATCAACCAGCCATCACCTAGGAAGAGGCAAAAATTCCTTCAGCTAAGAGACTGTTTGATGATATAGTTGTAATTCAAATGACCACCCTTCACTCTGTGGTAATATTTTTTTGAGGTAATCCACTTTATTGACCTTATAACTCCTATTTTAAAATAAACAAAGATAGATAAGGGCATGATAGTTAATGAGCTCAATCAGAGGAAAGTTGCTTATATTTTTTCTATAACATTTGAGTCATATTACAAACTACCTAAACCCTAAATAAACCTTACATAAATTAATTCTTGGGACAATGAGAATAATTTGAAGGACACCCTAACCATGTGGTTATATTTTATAAATTAGGTCTTTTCATAATTCAATAAAAACATTCCTATTAGTCAATTCAAATTTGGGATTAGGATGATAATGACTATGTTGAACATATTGTGTGGCGATGTAACCACAACTTATGCCAATCTAGTTTGGGTGCCCATAGTTTATTTCATGGTTGGAAAGGTAATTATTCCCCCTCTAGGTGAAATAATAAACATCTCATTAAGTAGGTAGATCTTGACAATCAGGCAAAAAAAAGAAGACCCCATTCTTCATGATGTCATATCTCTTAGATTATCTTTGTGAAATAACCAAGATCCCATACCAAAGGGAATGGTCACCAAATGGAACACAAATAGTCTTAGAATATTACTCTAAACTTCACATCTACAAATATAGAGATCATATTCAGTTTTTATGTGATTGCATCTACCATTCCCTAAATGAAACCATAACTAGCACTCTAATCTAAAGAGTTAGCCCACTGATTAGAAAATATATTGAAGTTATGGGGGATATTTGGTTCTATCTAGATTGTACAGTCATAAGAATTGAAAGGACACAAAATTCTCCTCTTAGGATACTAGTTCATGTCCTTGATAAACTATCAGAGCAAGAGGTGGCATACTAAATGTTTCATGGTGTAGAAAGTCTCTATAAGACCAAAAAAAGGGACTACTTCACAACCTCCCCACAAAAATTAGAAATACCATGTTTAAGTAGTGGGTCAATATTGAAGCTACATCATAACATAATACATCTTTCAATATGCTAATTGATGAGCTCAAGTAATAGGATCCTTATGGGAAAGTTAAGGAACATTTGAAAAATAAAGGAATGGTGAATGTACCCTATGATCATGACCATGGTGTCTTTGACCCAATTTATACCAAGGCATCATCCCATTTTGAATTGACTAGGAGATAGAAGGAACATAACTTGAACCCTAATTCAAGATTAGAAAAAAATCAAAAAATGGATGAAATATGGAAAATGGGACCTAGACAATATCACCTTCATGATGGTGAATCCTCTAGACCCCCATTAGTTAATACAAAAATAGGACTTCAATTGGAACATAGACCTAAGGAGATGCCAAATTCAGGTGATATACTTCTAGCTCATCAGTTCATGAAGTCCTTAAGGTAACAAAACTAGAAATAGATCAAGAAGAGATCCATATTATAGTTATAGACCCTCAAGTGTCTATTGTAGATGTTTTAAAGATGTTGTATATAACATACACAAAATCAGATGAAGAAGAGAAGACAAGTGTTAAGGAATATAATGGTGACAAAGGTAAATCTTGGGAATTATTAGTTATTAACACCCTAAGAGGAAAGCAGAGACTACAGTGGCCATTTCCCACAATAAAAAGATCCAAAGTGACTTTCACTACTCCTCTAAGTAAAGTCAATATATTCAGTGAGGAGAATTTTTTATGTGTACCACCAATCCCAAAATGGTTCTTGTATGAACCTAGATTAGAAAGGACACCTACAATGCATCATCTATAGGCCTTGTTCAAGGCCACTAATATTCATATGCAGCTAGAAATGAATCCATGGATAGTTGCATTACAAGAAGAAGAGGAAAGAAGATTTGATACCCTAGGTTAATCAAGTCAAGAAAAAATAGAAGTATTTGACCCATAAGTGACTTAATCCAAAGTTGGTGTCAAATTTGATCCATATACTTTTGGCTTCTTAGGAGTAACTGAGAAAAAGATCATGGTAGGTGGTGATGAGATTTTATACCAAAAGATAGATCCATTGACAAGTTTGACATAAAATAAAACACAAAGCCCCATAGAAGATCCTATCTTTGAAGATTATCCCTTGGAACTATCCCAAGCATAAATAGAGAAACTATAGGCAACTATTAATGGCATGTAACAACATAAGAATAACTTGGAGGAGTAAGTTATCTTGTCTATTCTAGAAGCTATGATCAACATGGTCTTTATGGGAGAGTTTATGTACATGTAGATATTTTAGCAGTAGAATTCATCTACATTGATGACTATATTGAACACTATGATGTATGCATAGGAGATATAATCTCTACTATAACTGGTAATCATGTAATATTTGGTAATTATCCTAGAATTATAATTGGTGTCTATGATAAAAATGCTTATAGGATGGGTAAAGGTTACACATATGGGACACCCTCATAATTAACTACCTGATTATCATGTATAGACTTCAAGAATTAGTGTTTTATATATGGGATGGCTCAAAGATGCTATAACCATGGCTTACCCAATAATCTACTGAATACATCTAAAATAGGTACTACTAGGAACTAAGTGGCTATGTGTGTTAGTACAACCTGCAATGGAAGCATAATCTCCCTAATAGAGCTCTGAGCATGGATGATAAAACCTATAATGACTATATTCGTGTGGAATATATCCCTCTATGTGTATCTCAAGTGTTGTAAGAGTGTCACAGTGCACATGTTTATGTTTGACCCATTATGATCTATAACACTATGAATAAGATGGTGGTCTATATATTATCATATTAATAACACATGTAACTATGTATCATCATCCATAATCTCCTACTCTAAAAAGGTGATAAGTGTTCTAGGTGGCTCTGTAGTGTGATACATGACAATAAAGTTATGTAGTAGATGTGTCTCCTCTATAGATGTGTGATAGGGATCTAGTGGTGGATGTGTCTGGTATTTATATTGAACACCTAATGTGCCCTATGCCTCATTTGATGTATGCTTTAAGAAATGATCTAAAAATATTTTTAGTGTCTTATCCCTTGCTTATTACTATTTTTTTGCCTCTGTGGGTGTGCCCACATCAATAATGTTAGCCTCAATTATATTTTGTATCTTATGCTTTAGGCTAATGCATATGTTTATCATGTGTCTTGGTGTTCTATGATACTCAAAAAATGCATTTGAATCATAAATATATATAATAGGATATGTCTTATCACCCTATTAAATTAGAGGGAGAGATATGACATTGTACTCTAATAGTTGTTTTAGAACTCATGTTGGTGACTATAGAATATTAGTGAAGACTCTGCACTAAGGAGTGGATAAAACCAATATGGGAGATGGCTCAAAAGCTATTTTTAATGTGAAAATTTGATCAATTTTTTTAATATGGATCTAGCCTTATATATAATTTTTTTGAACTCTCAAGAGTTTATTATGATCCATTTGTGTATGTGTGTTTTCCTATTGCTAAGAGATTAACCTCTCTTTCCTTGAGTGTGTGTCACATATCAATAAATGTGGTAACATTCTTGAAAAAGATAGCTTCATCTAGTGCTAGTAATAGAATTTATTTAAATATATCATAAATCTATTTGTCTACCATGAGCCTAGTCAATTTGGATAATATTGTCTTGTATTGTAAGACAATCAACAATAGGCTCATTTGACTTTTACTCTAACTATGCCACTTGTTCATATTATATATTATCATTGATGTTGATAGATAAGTGTACTAGGAACATATAGGCTAAATTATTGAATGCCATGATAGATTTATTTATAAAACCCTATAATAATTGTAGGGAATTATCCTTGAGAATATGTGGAAATAGCTTCATAAGAATCCAATCATTGGACACATAGTTCAAACATGTTACATGAAAGGCTTTGAGGTGATGCTATGGGTCATTGTTTCCATCATATAATGTGAGATTGGGTGCCATAAAACTAGATGGAAAAGGAGTTTCTGTTATATGATGTGGCAAAGGTATATGTAAGAGAATGTTTTAATCTAAGGCATATGATAGCCTAGATGCTCCCTTATCAAGATGTAACACCTTAGACTATAGAATAAACCTCATGCATAAGGGATTGTACATTTCAAGTTTGGGAATTATCCATAAGTGGTGTAGCTATCATTGATGGTTGAATAAAAATATAGGGTTATGTTATCTAAGTTGGTTGAGTTGGTCCCACTGGAGGTGTAACAACATTATTAAATGGAAGGGTTGAAGATTGACCATTGTTTATCTTTTTCTTGATTTATAATATGGCATATAGAATTTGTACATGATCAAGGGGATGTTATCAAATTGTATCTATAAATCAATATAGTACCTCATATTTTTTCATAATTATATCTTTATTTTTCATTGGATATAGTGTGTCTTGATTCTCAATGTGGACCTCATCTTGCTTTTGGTTATATTATTCATCTTCAGATGCACTATCATTGAATTACACATAATTATGGAGTGAAAGATTCATAACTAGAGTTGTAATAGGTTCCTTGTCATTGTTATAGGTTCAGATAGAAAGAATTTGAATATGATTTATAAGAATACCACCTATTCTAGCACTTCTTGTTAATGGAAGAGAGATAACTTTTCTAGATTGCATATAGTAAGCAAATTGAAATAGATATACTAACATAGAATTTATGATTTTTGAAAATTTAATAGAAGAAAATGAAAATAGGATAACAAAGGATACAAACCCTAAGATCATCTAGGGTTGGGATTTTTGGAATTTAGGGGTTTTTTACACCAAGTTAAATTAAATGTGAAATAAATTGAAAAGCTAATATGAAGTTGATTTAATTTAGCTAGGTTGTCTAAAAAAATTAAAAAAATAGAAGTATGCAGCCCTAAATTATTGCATAAAAATTAGGATTAATGTAATCTAGGGTTTAAAGTAATATTAAAAATAAGTTAGGTTCACTAAAGGATTTAACATTTTAGGCTTTAACTATGTATAATCTATGTTTACATTAAAAGGTTGAGATGTCTAAATTAGTTAAATAAATTGTAATAATTATGCATTGATTTGTTATGAAATTTGACCTTCTCTAAATTTATAAAAATACTAATAAATATTCATAAATATAAACTTATCTAAAAAGTGACTATTGTGGATGATTTGGGTTCTAAATACTATGTTCTTTGAGTATCATCACTAGGATTTTGGAATATGTTTACTCATTGGATAATAGAGCCCTATATCGATAGTACCACCATATTTTTATAGTGTCTTCAACGTGGTGTTAGTGTCCAATTTTTGGGACTATTAATATTTTATAGGAGCACCTACACCTATGTTTTTAGGTTATATTCTTATGCACACAAAACTTGGAGATCTATGTTGTGCTTAGAAAACTTTATTTAGTATGCAAACCCTAATCTTCCTTGAAAATATAACATGATAAATAATTGTGTTCATTAGTAGGATAGGATAGACATCCTCAACACCCAAATATGAATATGGTTTCATACATACCAATACTATGAAGATGGATTAATCCTAATTTAGTTCTCCCACCATGTGTTTTATACAAGTGCAAGTGAATGCTAGAATGAGAGTGGACTTATATGCCTTGAATGTGATTAAACTTTGAAATATTTTAAAATTGGGATGATGGATATTATAGATGGTATTATGAATAATTAGGACATAATAGAGATTAAATACATTAATTTTTATCAAGTTATCTTTGGTTTGAATGTGCTTTTGCATATATTTTACATCTAGTGAATATAGGTCAATTAGACTTATATTTATAGAGTTATGTACCTTATACAGATAGTAAAATATGATTAAGCCAACATTAGGAGGGGAACACATCTGAAAAAGTATCCATTAGGAATATTTATTGCTAATTATAGTATTTCTTAGTTGGGGAAACTAGTACTATGTAGTTGTAGTATCCTAAATGTGGTGTTAATGTCCACTTGGTAGACTATTGAGAAAGTTGGGTTAAGATTTGAAAAAATAGTCTTGGGACTATTTTTTGGATGACTATAGGTTAATATGGTCTAATAAACAAATGAAAAAGTGTGTCTAAGGATTTAGGATATGTCTAGGGGTAAACTAGGACTAAGGTAACTCAACTGACACTCTTAGCATCCAATTACCACTTTTAGATGATTACATGCCTAATTGAGCCTCAAATAATCACACAATAATATATAACATATAAATAAATATATTATGATTTAAAAAAACCAAAATTTTATTATTTACATTAAATCAGATTTTTTGGCAAATTTTCATGCATTTTCAATGGGTGAAACTCAAGTTAGGCCAAATTGTAACTTTCTAGCCCTAATTGGTCATGCAAAGGCTTGAGGAGGGTAAGAGAAAATAAAAGTGAGTTGTAAGAGTTATAGTTAATTTAAATGAAAAACAAAACCTTATTTAGGTCTTATACAACCTTCCTTATCTCCTCTAATATCCATTTATCTTTTAACAATGTCAAAATCTCTCAAAACTACCAATTTCTATAATTATGTGAATATTTTTATATTGTGAGAAGGTTGTAAGTTTAATTGTATTTTTTAATCATGCTACTATCATATAAAATATATATTAGCCTCATTAATTCCTCCCACACACCCTTATTTTTCATCTTATCCTCCAATCCAATGCAAATATTACATATTATCTTCAAAACTTGAAAACAAGCTTGCAAGAAGTGCTTTTAGTAGGCTTGTGAGTGTTTTTTTTGGGTTTGATGATTTTAAAGGTAAAATAAGATGTTTTAATTTAATTATAATAATTTTTATACTCCATAAATACATTTAAATTATCTCAACATGGATATGACCTTCCATTTGATCTTCAAACATCATCTATTATGTAAGATATGCTTCTCTTGCTTGAAAATGTCGACCTACAAGTTTGTTGACATGTAGGTTTACATTCACCTCAATTTTAACCATGTATGATGTTATTATTTGTATATTAATACATTAATATTCAAATTATAACTAATTTTTTACCTCTTCTTTCAAACTTGTGCAATCAGGCCTACGAGTGTCTATTTAAGGCTCTAAGCCTGTAATAATATATTCTTGTGTCAGTTTTTTGCTTGAAAATCACTTTAAATTGATGTCAATAATTTTTAGGTTAAATATAAGTATATATAACTCTTACATCATTTTTATTATCCTCCTATAATGATTAATACACTCTCAAACATTCTTAGATATTGGATCATATTTGATTGTTCTCTCTTCGGCCAAATGCTCTATCAAAGCATGAGAATAGTCCCCTCTCTTATTATTATGTTCTTTATAATAAATATAATAAAGGTAACATATTAATTATTTTATTTAATACATTCTAATATCCTCAAACCTATTGATTATATTAACATTTTACCCTTCCTCTAATAATGTTCATATAAAATTGTAGGTCTTCCTTTACACCTATTTATGAGATTATCTCAAGAGAATTGATTTTAAATGGTCATGAAATTTGAATAGGTCATTAAATTTTTTATGATATTTCATAAACATATATTTAACTATTTTAATCTCCATTTGGGTTGTATTACTCCTTGAACAAGTTACTTACCTTTTTTCATGACTATACATATGCTCAATTGAGTCTTGTATATCAGCCTTAGCATAAAAGGACCCTCTAGGAGGTGGAAATTAACCAAATTAAATTTAAATATGAGATATGATGTTGATAGATACTATTTAAAAACCCTTTGAGGTAAAAAACATCCAAAACTAATAATAACCTTACCTACATTCATGATTGTGACATGAAAACCATGAAATAGGCTCATTTCATTCCACTATAGTGCTCACACATGACAAATGAATTCTAAAATTGATGTTGGGGGACCAAAATGATCCTATAATACCTCAAAAAATCCTTAATTTTGATTAAATAGATCCAAAATTGCATAAAACTTATTGAAATTGAGCTAATGGGGTTTTAGAGCACTTTTCTTGTTAATAATGGTTCATAAAGTTAATCCCATATAACCTATAACTAATTCATGGAATCATGAGGGTATATGGGCCCATAAATTCCCCTAAGATAATTTTATCCAACTCTTTTTATCATTCATGAACCAATCATTTAAAAATAGCCCTCAATAGCTTACAAAGATCTCAATGGAGAAATAGAGGGGACTTCTACCATTTTTGGACCTATTAAACACTCATAAGCATGGATATGATGTAATGACGATGGAATAATCCATGAAAGTTATTTTATACCATATTCACTTGTAAAACCTACAATAATGCCTCAATATACCCCTTTTTAACAATTAAAATTACCATATTTTTCCTGGAACTCAATTGGAGCTAAGGAATAACTATTTATGGAGTCTAAAAAAGCCTATAAAGATGTGGAAAAATGTGTCGAGAACATCTTAAAACTTTTTACCTTCCATATCTTACATTATTCCTTCCTTTCATGTTAAAAAATGAGCAAGAAAACACTTGAAATGGTTTATAACATTAGAAGAGTGGGTTAGGATTCATGTTTCTAGTTATACAGACCAAAGAAGTAAGAAGATGATATTTGACATGTGCCTCATGGCCTATCAAGGCCATCTAAACCTTTATCACCCTTTCACCAACTTGAACTTGATATGGAGTAACTTGGAAAAGCATAAGACAAAATGATACAATTACCTTAACTTCTCAAAAATTACCTTAAACTATGATAAACAATTTATGAAGGGCCAAGTTATGAACATTGGTTAGAAAACTAAGTGTTATGACTTAAAATTTTGACTAGGCCACCCTAGGAAACACTTATCACCACTAAGAAATACACCACACCTTACCATGAAAAAATAAGTTATGACAAATATGAACACCTTAATGGCTATCAACAAAGATAAACATGGTTTAGATATAAAGGTTTTGAATTATCCTTATCTATGGTATCCAATTTGGGCTAATATCTTTGGTGCCCTCCTGAGATTACATTATTGATATGCATCATACACTGATAGCCTAGTCCATTCACTCAATTATGTATTCACACATCACTCAACTTCAGACCTGATTAGACCTTAAACTTTATTTTAAATTCCTTAAACAAACAAATATAACTAACATACCTCTAAAACACACAATGAAACAAGAATAACACACCAAATAAAGACACAGACACTTGTGATAAAAATCACTTAGGGAAAATAAAACACAAGAAACAATACTAAATACATCTAACCTCAAAAAATCTTCCTCCTAGATCAACATTAATTTTTTTGAAAACACGTCCTCTATGCGATGGGTAATGATGTAGAACATGTTGCCTTTTGATCATGATGTTTGGTGGAGTAGTCTTCAGTATTTCTAACTCATTTGACATAATCTCAAGTGATTTATTAGTATAAAACATGCTTCTAATGAAAACATACTCATCTTGAGGCCCAAGAATCCCTTCGTGTTGTTCTTTGATGTTTGAACTCACCTAAAAAATAATCATCACTTGACTCATAGGGATAACATCAACTTTAGCTTTTAGTTTCTTTATAAAAAAGTGTGATTTTTCTGTAATAGCCTCTTGGTGAATCTAACATTGATCTTTAATGAGTAGAGTAGCTTCAAAATCATCTTTAATCTACCCAATAAGATATATAAACCCTTTAAGATCCTCAAACTCAATACAAATGCCTATATATTTCTACCACATGTCATCTTGAACCTTTTCTTGTTAACTTGAGAAGGCATTTGGCATATGTATGTTACCTTGAGGGTCTATCTTTGTCACATTTCTAACTATTTTTATGAGACCATGAACTTCATGGTGGTTACTTGGAAAGTCATAAATCATTGCTACAACTTGGCTTTGCTCCTCAAAGGTGATGGGATTGTTTAGGATCTCAACTCCCACAATTCCCTCATAAGACAAATACCATGTATATTTCAGATCTTCTATTGGCTTATTTTTGATAAATATAACCTTATTTTCATTATTATCATCATTCACATGGACTGCAACCACCTTCACATGTTTAAACTATTCTTCATAAGCTATTAGTTAAATAACAATCTCCATCTCTTTGACCAAATCATTGGGCTACTTCTACATCTCTTCAACATTTTATTGAATAACATCTTGAAGTGATCCAATTTGAAATACATATTTATATTTCTATTTATGATCCATAACAGTCTCAATACCTTCGAACTGCTTCATGTGATCATGATCTAGCTAAAATTATGCTCTCTTAAGCTTTGCTTCTTTCTCATTAGAATCCATTTAAACTCCACTTAAAACCTCATCTTGTTCTCTTTAGAGATATTCTATCTCAATATAAGCTACAACCTTTTTCTTGAGAATTTCAAGGCAAATGCTTCCTTGAGATTCTTTTATTTCCAACTCAACCAATTCTTCTTTGCAACAAGAAATCAAGCCATCATTTTTAATCAAATGAGATAGTTAAAAACAAGATTTTACCTATTTTTTAACACTTAATACATCTTTAAATATGTTTAAATTCACCTCTATTTCATCCATATATTCTAATTCATCAAGAAGATCTAAGAATTTTTGTTCTTGTTCAGCCATGATCTCATTGAGATGACTAGCTATTTGGGCAAGTGCTAAAACTATCTCAATTAATATTTGTTCACCTTCAAGAGTATTATCTCATTCAAATTTTGTTTCCATTTAATCAATATCACATTTAATTTCATCTCTAAAGACTTATTTACCTTTTTATTTACCAATGGGAGTGCCAAGGATGACTTCTTCATCATTTTCACTTGAATAGTCTTCATCATGTTTAATTAGATCATTAGTCTCTTCACTTAACTACCCACATATTCTCCATAAAACTAGTTATTATTCTAAAAGGGAGATTTTATGAGGGAAAACTTGTTCATTTGATATAGTGGGATGAATATGTTTATGAGTTGGCTTGGGAATTGGGTAGGTACTCTTGAAGCTTTAGATTTCAACCCTCTCAATAATGACTTATTTCTTATTTTGTATTCCTTATTGAATATAATTCCATGATGGGAATTTTTTGGGATATTGAGAAGATATGGATGGGGATGATATGGGAAAAGGTTCCTCTTTGGCCTCAATTTATAAATCGAGGCATTTTTCTTCTTTCTTCCCCTATGACTCTACCACTTGCTTCCAACTTGGAACTTTGAACTTAGGAGCTTCCTCTTGATGGTGTGTTAAAACTTTAGGGATGGATGAAGGGTTTGGGAAGATTTTAAACTTTCTTGGATTGGACTTAAATTTATGATTTTAAATGAGAATGGGAGGTGGTTATTGATCAAGGGCTTGCATAGCCATAGGCTTCTTATTATTATCAAATTTATGATGATATATTATAGCTTAGAGGAGGTTTGTACAAAAATAGGGATGACTTGAGGTTGAAGAGGGTACTTGAGGTTAATGGGATTGGAATTATTATTTATCCCATATTACTAACCTATCCTCCATGAATTTATTTAAATATCTAATTCTTAACCTTTCATTGGTTAGGACATCTTGGTGTCCTTCCTCAAAATCTTCCCACTCACTCCTGAAAAATTATAATGAGTCCCTTAAATTTTGAATGGGATGAATAGGGATATCTTGGTCAAGTTATATTATTATATCCATATTTATCATTACCACTTCATTATTTAGCATCTTCATGATCATTTGAGAGTCTTGCTCTTGTTTATCTTGAATTTGCCTAGGTACACACTACTTATATCTTAACTCTTGATAATGGAAAGATTGATAAGATTGTTGAGGAAGGGAGGGAAGATAGTACTCTTGGTATCAAGGTTGGTCATATTGATATATAGAGTCATATAAAGGGTAAGTATGGTCATTATAGGACTCATATAGATCAACATAGGCTAATATAACTCAATAAAATGTTGATATAGATCAAATTATTGTTTATAAGGATCAACATAGGTTTAGTATGGCTCCACAGCTTGAGTAAAATTGAAATCCACTTGAATCTCAGCCATCACACTTCATGAGAAAGGGAAAATAGAAAGAGTATTTGATTGAAATAATACTTGGGATACTAAAACTAGTTTAATGTGTTTAGAGTCACCATTAATTCTTGTGTGAATGCATCCAAAGGCTAGTGCATTGAAGAACAACACCAATAACTCTTCAATGGATGAAAAATATTATCCCATCAGGCATTATAAAACTATTATGATAAAAATTTAAACCCTTGAGGAGGATTTTTAAGCCTCATCACTTAAGTGATAGAACGAGAACTCTTAAAATATTTTGGGTGACCTTATAGTTGAAGAGAACCTCAAGATAGGGATAGCTCTCTCTCTCTCTCTCACCTAGAAATTAAAAGCTAAGATACTACTTGGAAGGGAAAAGGGAGAGATAATTAAAAATTAACTAAATTAGGGAGGTGATGCACGAAATTTTATGACCACTACCACTTATTTTCATGTACATTAAGAACTATATGACTACAATAACATACACTTCTCCTAAAAGAACCTATCAAATCAATGTTTTGCAAAGAGGTGAAGTTATTTGAGAATATAATGGAATATATTTGGCACTTTATTCGAATTCTGACCCATTATGACACTCTTAACAACTTTCAATAGATAACCAAGGTATAATAAGGAAAGAATAATAATACAACAAAATAAGGTGAGTTGAATCTACACTTGTTTAGATCAACCATTAAAATATTCAAAGTACAAAGAACCAAAAAATGAGGTAAGATAATCATATTATTGATAAATAGGAATACAAAATAGCATGGATATGTCATACTCCTAGTGGAATAATCCATTTACAATCCAAATCAAGCTATACATATAGAAGACTATGAAAAAGAGATATAAGATGGGTGTAGGAGAGGTCTATGCCAAGTGTCACACCATGAAGAATCAAGTTAAAATAAATAAAGCTGAAAAATAATAGTCATGAAATTCCCCTCAACATGTGTCATCTTGAAATGATTTTCTTCTTCATCAAGATGGCACAGGAGATCATCATTGTCCTCTATGACTCATCCATATTCTTTAAAATTACTCATTAGAAGTGATCATGAAGTGGAAATTCACATTCTTGGATTCTAAATTCTTATCTTGTATTTAAATCTATTTAAAATCCCTATCTAATCATCAATTAAATTTTTTTCTACAATTTCATTCATAGTTTTCACACTTTGCTTCTTTCAAAGCCTATTTTTTGTAGCCCTCTTTATACATAAATATCCTTGGTTTGAGTGATAAACAAAACATATATGTAAAATAAAATAAAATTTTAGTACCCTTTACCCATTACATCTTCACCCCAAATTTCATGATCTAAATCACAAGACAAACCCACTTTCTCAGCCCTCATCTTTACAAATTAGGCTTAACAAGGCCTAAAATAAGCATATCATCCTATAGACCATATAAATATGTATATTACCACTAAAAAAACTATAATATTTTTATGCACATTAAAATAGTTCATTTTTAAAAAATTCATGCATTTCCAATGGGTGCAACTAACGTTAGGCAAAATTGTAACTTTCTAGCCCTAGATGGCCATGCATAAGCCTAAGGAGGTCAAGAGGAAATAAAATGAGTTATAAGAGTTAAATTTAATTTTAAGGAAAAATAAAACATTAATTATATATGTTCAAACCTTCCTCATCTCGTACAACATCCATTTGTCTTTGAACAACCTCAAAATCTCCCAAAACTACCAATTTCTAAAATTTTGTGCATGTTTTAGAACTGTGAGAAGGCTATAGGTTTCTTTTTTATTTTTAAATAACTTTATAATAATATAAAATAATTATTAGTATAATTAATTCCTCCTAAACACCCTTATTATTCACCCAATCCTTCAATCCAATGTAAAAATTACATACTTTTTTCAAAACTTGAAAATAGGCTTCTAAGAGGAGCTTTTAACATGTTTGTGAGTGTTTATTTTGGGTTTGATTCTTGTCATGATACAATAATATTTTTTAATTCAATTATAATCCTTTTTATACTCATAAATACCTTTAAATCATATCATTATGGCTTTCTCCTTTCAATTTTTCTTCAAACATCATTTGATATGCAAGATATGCTTTTCTTGCTTGAAATGTGACCTATAGGTCTGCAAACTTATAGGTCTAAATTCACCTAAATTTTAAACATGTATGATGTTATTAAGGGTCTATTAAGCCATTAAAATTCCATTTAAAACCCAATATATTTTTCTCTTTTTTTGAAACTTGTGCAAGTAGGCTTGTGAGTGTCTATTTGAGGCTCTAGGCCTATAACCATCAATTCTTGTGTTAGTTCTTTGCTTGAAAACTACTTCACACTAACGTTAACCATTTTTTGGTTAAAAAAATTATTTTTAACTCTTACATTTTGTATATTAAGATCTTATAATGACTAATACACTCTAAAACATTCTTAGATATGGGAGTAGATATGATTGTTCTCTCTTAGACCAAATGCTCTATCAAAGCACAATAATATTACCCTCTCTTGTTATTTTATTATACATAATAACTTTACTAAAGGTTAAATATTACTTATTTTATCTCATAAATTTTACTAACCTCAAACCTAATGATCACACAAACATTTTACCCTCTTCTCATAATGTTCATATAAACATGTAGGTCTTCCTTTAGGCATATTTGTGAGATTATTTCAAGAGAATCACATTGAAATGGTCATTAATTTTGAATATATAATTAAAGGTTTTATGATATTTCATACACTTTTATGTATCTATTTTTTTCTCCACTTGGAGTGAATTACTCCTTGAATAGGATACTTGCTTATTTTCATGGTTGTACTTGCCTTCCATTAAGGCATGTCTACTAGCCTTAGTAGAAAATCACCCTTTGGGAGGTGGAAATAAACCTAAGGAGTTTTATATAAGATATAAGTGGTCTATAAATACTATTTAATAACCCTCTAAGGTGAAAAACATCCAAAACTAATAAGAACCTTGCCTGTAGTCTTGACTGCAACATGAAAACCATGAAAAAGGTTCATTTCTTGCAATTAAAGAGCTCACACATGCCAAATTAATTTTGAAATTTATTTTTTGGGACAAAAATATCCTATAATACCTCAAATAATACTTTTTTATGATCAAATAGATCCAAAATTTAATAAAACTGACTAAAATTGTGTTAGTGGGGTTTTAGGAGGGTTTTAGAGAATTTTTCTTGTTAACGATGGTTCATAAATTTAAGCCCATATAACCTATAAATAATACATGGAATAATTATTTAATATTTTCTCATATATTACCCTGATATAATTTGAGCTAACTCTTTTTCTGCCTCATGAACCAAGTGTTTGAAAACAACCCTCACTAGCTTGCAAAGAGCTCGATGGAAAAATGAAGGAGACTTCTGCCATTTTTTGGACCCATTACAGACTCTTGATCATGTATATGACCTAAATAGGATGTAATAATCCATTTAGTTTATTTTATACCATCTTTACTTTGAAACCTTGTAAAAAATCCTCAATATACCAATTTCTAACAATGAAAACAACCATATTTTTCCTGGAACTCTATTGGCACTGAAGAACAAGTGTTCATAGATTATTTAAATCCTATTTATATGTGGATAAATGTGATAATAATTTTTTAAAACCATTGACCTACCATATCTTACATTATTCCTTCCTTTCATGTTATAAAATGATCAAGAAAACACTTAAAATGGCTTATAATGTTAGAAAAGTGAGTTAGGATTTATTTTTCTAGTTGTATAAATAAAATAAGTACAAATGTGATATTTTACATGTGACTCATGGCCTATTAAGGCCCTATAAACATTTTATCACCCTTTCACCAAATTTAACTTGACATGGAGTAACTTAGATAAGAACAAGATAAATTGAAACAATTACCTTACCTTATCCAAAATTACCTTGAACTACACCAAACACCTTATGAAGTATCATGTTATGAGCATTGGTTAGACAACTAATTTTTATGACTTAACATTTTTACTATGCCACCCTAGAAAATTGTAATCACCACTAGGAACCACACAACACCTTACCATGACAAGATAGTTTATGAATAAGTAAAATACCTTCAAGGCTATCAACAATGATAAACATGGTCTAGATAGCAAAGTTTTGAATTATATTTAACTATGGTAGCCAATTTTGGCTAACAATTATTTGGTATCTTTTTACACTCTCCTTATTTTTTTATTATTATTCTTATCACTATTTTTCCTATACCCTATGTTTTTTTGTATAGTTTCTTTGGTTACATGGTTACCATATTTCATAGTGTTTCCCTTATTATAGTTCCCACTTATGTGTTTTGAATTACATTTTCATTTACTATTATATCCCTTGTTATTCTTAGTCACCTATGAGAAGTAATTTTCCCTTCTTATGGTTAGTTATTAAAATATTATCATTAAATCACCCTATTACATGGTTAAATATTCCATAATGCACATGCATTCCCTTTCCTTTCACTTGAGGGACACTTGTGTCACTTTTAAAATTTAACTCTTTTATAAAGTGCAAGTATATGAGTATTTAGGCATTTTGGTCTTTGGGTTCATCTCTTT
>JARHVA010006673.1:522500-577500 GCA_037957365.1 Torreya grandis | reverse complement strand
TGTTTCATTTTACCTTAAATTTTGATGTGATTCATGACTTTGCTTACAATTTTTTTACATATCTTATGGTTTTCCTTAGTATTATCATATTCCTTATATTTGGTATGTTTTACATTTATTTCAACTATCTTTTTGTTGATTTTTTAAATTTACTACTTAGCATGTAATTTATACACTTAAGTTTTTGTTATTTTTTACCATGAATTATTTCACATTTTATATAAAAATGATAACACATACATAATATGATAACACCCTCATAGCATGATAATAAAACCATCATATGTGCTATTTTCAAAAATAATGAAAACCCATGTAGAAAAAAAGTAATCAAAACTAATGACATATACATGTATCAAATGTCTTCCACATCAAAATATACAACATATATGTCTAAAAATTTTAACCTCATTCATTCATAGGTGGGAAAGGTGTGACACTCTATAAAAAATATAAAAATCTAGCTACCTTTAGATACCTCCCCACTATATGAGTTTGGGATTATAATCCTATGGACACCCCTATGATCTAACTAACTTTGTCTCTAGCTCATATATCTATGTAGTCAACTTCCCTTTGTATTGTGTAAATTGAAAAATTATCTATGTGTACATGAATATATGTTTCTAAGATCACTTATTCATTTTAAACCTACTACCATTCCCTATCCTCTCTTCTCTTTAGGAATACAACTATAAAATTAAAAGTAACTTACTCTCATTGCCCTATCTCTTATTCATCTTCCCTTGCCAACTTTAAGGAACTATCATGCTTACTTATAATGGGTATTATTTGATATATCATTATTTTGGCATCATGATCATGAAATATGTCATCCAAGACTAGTGGTGTGATGCCTCAATCATGGATCCCTAATATTATATATTTATTAAATATTTTAGGAAATTGAACAAAATAAACATTATATATCTATATATATAATGTGCAAGTAAATATATCACCAATATCTACAATATATATCTCTATGTCTAGAAATTTAAGTGATAGAATATACACAACACATTATATATCTATCTACAAGAGTCTCTCTATGATAGTATCCCATCCACCTTACTCTAAGGATAATCCTTTCATATCATCTCTAGATCAATTGTGCTCCCACCCATCATTCTCACTATATTAATATCCTAATGCCCTGATAGCCTCATGCATCCTTGAGTGACCCATCTATTAGGTCTTGGTATCTTGACCTCTATCATAGATGAATCTAAATCAACCTTGAATTTATGTTCTTCCCTATTGTATAGGCACTTATTTTATCATCACCTCCCTCCATGTGGTTCATGATAAGGTCTTATGTTAGGGAAATTAGTTAATACTCTTTATATTTCCACTCTTTTTAACTCTCTAGAGTGCCTCACCCAATGTTGTGTGATATATAGTGGTTCTTTTTAGATGTGTCTAATCTCAGGACACAAAATCATGGGATGATAAGTACCCACATGTTATTTAATCATATATGACCATGTATTCCATGAATCCATGATCCCCCAATATGTAATCCATATGATATCATCTTCCCTCATAGTCCCCTATACTGACTCTAGGGATCCATTGCACCCTATAATTTCTCTCCCCCATCATTACTTGAGGTAGATAGTCATTGATCTAATGTGGTAGTAATGTTGTCTTGTACATAGGAAATATCTCATAAATACAACATGAAAGCAGCGTAATGGGATCCATAGTTTTTTAACCCTAATCAAGCATACCATAAAAATCGCATATGAGTTTCACCAAAATCACAACATCCATATCATGCATTGTGCCCTACTCTAGTATATACTTACACAAGGATGGAATTTCTAATGGCTTCATTCCATCTAGATTATAACATAACACATACATGGTCACTAAGTCTATGATGTCATTCCAAATGGATAAAATACCTAACATATATACATTTAAGAGTCTCAATATCACATTACATTTATGTACTGGTCAGACTATATGGCTTATTGATCCAACATATAACACTTTTATATAGGCTTAAGCACATAAAGGATCATAGGAGTTCTCTCAATTATCAACCCTAATATAGAATTTAAATTTTACAAGGTTATGGAAACCTCCACTATCTTCCTATCCACGTCACACCTAAATATGTCTATGATCCTTTCCTAACACCATAGAAACATAGCCACTAGATTTATGCTCAGATATAAATAAAACATATCTATGATTCCTCTAAGCTACATGCTAACCAAATTTTCTCTTTCTACATCTAATATCTTATCTAGTAGATTCAAGTATATATATTGTGTCTATATTCCATATCCATCATCACCTCTGAAAAATGTTAAACAATTGATCCTAATTAGATTTTGATAAAATATGTGAAATCAAATAAAAAATATAACTTCAAAAACCATTAAAATTTAAAATGGTCTTCAATTATACTATATTAGGAATTTTAGTTCTTATCTATTACATCAATAATATTCAATTTATATATAAATAACAATGTATTTCCCATTTAATTGCATCAACCATACTTATATGGTATTGGTCATGTAGTCCTCTCCTATAATAAATGTTTGATTTTTATTTTACTAGCCACGTGTTATGTCATTATACTACATTGACTATACCTATATGATATCAACCATGCATTTTTACTTTTATAATGTTGGCCACATTATATTGTACCAATAATTTTTATCACCTATTCTACTATATCAACCATAATATTTGGTACCAACCAATTAAAAAAATAAAATAATAATTGCATTGACCATACCTTATGGTATTAGCCACTATTATAATTTTCCATTTATCAACTGCATTGACATGGTCACTATCATTTTTTGGTAGTGGATATTTTTTCCCTCATCCTTAATAAATACACATGGCACTAAATTTTATACTTATTTTTCTACATATTCCCCATGAAAAAAATCCAATAAATACACATGGCACTAAATTTTATACTTATTTTTCTACATATTCCCCATGAAAAAAATCCCTACATGTTAAGGCTTGTTAGGTAAAATTTATCTATATGGATTAACCTTGATGAGTAAATTTCATAAATTTATTGTATTTTTACCTATATACGTAATAAAATAATAAAAACAACATTAAGATTCATGGTTTATGTAATCATAAATTCACTAAGTCTATAAATCAATCCTAACTCAGAGAAGATAGATTCTACTTACACTTCCGATTGGGGATACATTATATAATCATGAACATAACCAATATGTGAATCCACTAGACCCAATTAGGGCATCTCTTATCACAACACTATTACCAAGGAGGATTTCAAAGCCTCCAGTCAAGCATAATCATGTAATGACCTTAACTAAGCCCTACATTTTTATATTCACTATACTATTAACAAGAAAAGAAAACAAATCTAATCTAGTGTTCACCAAAACTTATGGCACAATATGAGGGTTAGTAAACAAATGTAAATAAACATGAATAATAGAATCTAAATTAATCTATGCATGAGTAAGGCCATAAATCATAGAGAAGAAGAGTAATATTATTCAAAATCCATTACTTATACTACTTTTATCTACTAAATAGAGGAGCAAAGTTTAGATAATACTTACTTGAAATATGAACCCATCGAGACTCAAGGGCCAAAGGATATTCACAAGACATCCTTTTGGTTTTTTAGGATCACTAGGAAATTCCAAATCATCCAAGACTTCTCAACAAGAGTAGATTCTCCAAGTAAAAACCCTAAGATAAGATTCCTCAAGTAGAATGGTGGAAGAGGAGATTATAAATAAGAGAAAGCCAATAATAACTCTTGATGTCTCTCTAATAATTGAAAAATGATCTTGTATATATAGGTATTTTTAATCCTAATCCCTTCTAAAAGTTCTAGTTGATAAGGTTGACCTAATCAACTTAGTACTGTTATTCATAAGAATTCACTAGGTCATGGGCTAGGTCAACCAAGAGATGACTTTGACCCTAAATGAGTTTCACCAATAAGAGTACAAGGTCGACCTAGTTTACCTAGTAATATAAGCTATCAAAAGGGGCTTTAGGTTAGGAAACAGGGTACTAAATGTGGTAAATTATTGAAGGATTATGTAAAAGAGGACTAATAACTTATGGGAATGTTTTTAGGAACTAGTTGGACTGGTAATAAGTGGAAATAAGGGAAAACATCATATAAAGCACCAATAGTCTACCCACCCATTTCTTAGTGTACCCCTTAGGGCATGTACTTAGAGAGATTAATTCTTGATGGGTTCTTACAAGATATAAATCATGAGTAATTGATAAAATTTGAAAATATTATGTGTATACATATTCCCCACTTGAAGATCATCACATGTTACTCATGTGCAATAAGGTATGGTGCTTCAAGAAAGAACATAATAA
Source organism: Torreya grandis (assembly GCA_037957365.1). Taxonomy (NCBI): domain Eukaryota; kingdom Viridiplantae; phylum Streptophyta; class Pinopsida; order Cupressales; family Taxaceae; genus Torreya; species Torreya grandis. The sequence continues at coordinate 573,129 of JARHVA010006673.1, read as the reverse complement.
CACACAATGTTGAGGCTAAAAAATGTTGTAATATTTTAAATCAAAAATAACTAAAATTAAACAATTAAAAGTAAATTAACTATAAAGTAAAATATGATGTGTACCTTGACCTACCTTTATTGTTGGATGGTTGTTTTATATTTTTGTAGTTTTGATTATGGAGGGAGAAGAGACTACATTCAATAAACACAAGATAAATCCAAGATAATTGGTGTTATGTGGATGGGATTTACTTGGAAATTTGTGGTTAAAAGTTATATGTTAGACCAAATGACCAAGTCAAAATTTATAGTAAATTGGGTAACCAAAAATGTCAAGGCTAGTAAAGACCAAAAAACTCAAACAAATATACCTTAAGAAAGGAAAACTCACCAATTCAAACCAAGGATACATGTTAAAAATATGGTGATAAAACATTATTGAGAAATTAGTAACAATCCTTACATAAATATGGGCAAGAAAAAGTGGTAAAACAACATTGATGAATAAGTAGTAACAATACTTAATAATAAATGGAAAAAGGTGCATAAAATGTAAAACAAAATTGATTAGTGAGAAGTAAAAAACCAACCTCACTCAATAATAGGAAATAAAAAATACATGAAAGTAGAAACAAATTCAAGTGTCCACAAAAAGCTTAGTACAACAATGACAAATGGTAAAAGAAATCAATGCACCTTTAGAAATGTAAATTCATGATGTAAATAAAGTAATCAAAAGTTGTTCAAACATGTTTTAATATAGGGATAGATAAAACTAAAACAAAGTAGTTTTATCATGTTTTTAAGAAGTGAAGAAGAAGGAAGTAGAAAAGAGGGGAAATAGATTTGGAATCACAATTTTTCTATCGAGGGGGGAAATGAAATGGGATGAGGGGATAATGAAAGAAAATCCAAGGTAGAGGAATATTTATCAAATTCAAGACACTCAAATTAGGTTTGTCAAAACAAGAGTACATTCAACCTTTAGGACTCCAAAGATATTCTCTTAGTCACAAAAGTCTTAAGTCAACAAATGAAGCATGTAGATAATCCCATGAAGTTTTTATACATGAAAATTAAAATGGACCTACCCTCCCACAACATGTTCCCCATTCCTTAGGACCCCTCACAAAGCAATCATTCTAATACAAATATTGGGTACTTGTTTGAGAAATTTTGTATAAACATATATTTTTTTGAATTCTCTTATTCTAATCTACTGGCTTATCATACCCTAATGGACCTAATCTCTATTGCAAGGCCAACTATAGAGATTTAGATTTAATTGGAGATAGGATATGTGCCTATAATCACATATTTTTGGTGAGATTTTGAATTTTGAATTTTATATTTTTAACTTTATATATCATTTCATTTTGTTTCAAATTATTTATCTTTTAACTTCCTTGGTGGCCTTTTCTTATTCTTCTTCCACATGGATTTGGAAAACCAAACATGGGTTTCAAATATTGCTTTCAGTTGAATACTTGGGACTTGGATAGTAAGAAAGATAACTTAGAGAGAATGGTATCCAAGAGTCTCATATTTTATGTGAAATGAAAGTGATATATTGACTTTGATCTTGTATTATCTAATGCAGAGTGAAAGGAAAGGAAATCAAGAGGAATGAAACATGAAATAATTTGAATTACTTCAAATTAAAAAAAATGTGAAAAAGGGTGAAAAAGGGATAAAATTATAGTAAAGTGTGATTCCTTATCTTAATAATGATGGAAATGGAGGAAAACATGCCAACATATATTGTTTTGCAACTTTCATCTATAAAGAAATTCATAACCTAAAACTTGAGAACGAGGATCAAGAACTTGTAACCATTACAAAATACATTCTAGATAAGAATGAAAATTTGGTGATTTTATGAGGAAGGCTAGGTCATATCCATGGTCTTACACTATAATTCATAAAAGAGAAACCCACAAGGGTGCCAAAAATCGTTGGAAAATTAAATGGGATAAGAAGAAGATGGTATTTGTAAGGAAGGCTAGGTCATATCCATGGTCTTACACTGCAACTCACAAGAGAAAAACTTAAGGGGTGTCAAAAAGTGTGTAAAAAGTATGAAGAAAGAGGATAAAAGTACATTATGAAGAATATTGGGTCCTATATGTGGTTTCAAAATGTAACTCATGAGAAAAAGGGGAAACCAAAAGACCAAAAGGAAGAACTAATGTTTGTTAAAAGAGAGAACTATTTCAAAGTGGGAGATGCATGTAAATAAATCATTAAAATAAGGAAAATATTATAAAAAATACTTCTTGAGGAATTACACATTGGTTGGATCTTTTAAAATATGGAATTCATTAGTTTGAAGGTGATAAGTCAGGAGGATAAGTTTGGTGTTCCATAAATTGAACGATGTATTTGTAACATGAGATTTTTCAAATTGTGATATCATTAATGTGATAGATAATTAAATTAGGTGGTTAAATAGAGGATGAAGATTTTATTATTTAGATAATAAAAGTGGGATCGAAAATAACTTGGTGTGGATGAAAAAGAGATGCTAAAGAAGTAAGAGAATAAGTAATGGAATTTTGATCTCAAGGGATAGGTTTTATAGTGAAAAAAATGAAATATTTGGTGAGTGTAGTTGTAATTTGATAATAATAGATGATATTATCAATTTTACATTGTTTATCACCATTCACTTGGTGATAAATGAGCTAATAATCACCTAAAGTATGCATGTATTGAATATCTAAATAAAGATGAGCTCTCATGCCTAAGATTAGAGTTTTGTACTCTTCCATATTTTTAGTGACATTAAAGGTTAAATAAAATGCCAAATGGGTGATTTTTAAAAGAGGAATTGTAAGAATACAACCTAACCTAGCTCCTTAAAGGCATTTACCACCATCAAAGTGAAGGGTCCAATTATCTTCATGCAAGTCAACATTAATTTTAGGAAGTTATTTAAAAACTACTTTTTGTATAGTAGTATCGGGTAAGATAGTTGATTCATCAAGATTAACAATAAAGTTAGGGAATTAATATTTAATACAAATAACTTGGTTAAGAACTTCAATATAGAGAATATTATCATCTAAAAGACTATCTTGAAGGTGATAGATAACTAGCACATGAGTTATGGTAAGTTGATTGACTATGATTTGTCCTTTGATAGATTTTTGAGTAAGAATTCAAAGATAAAATTACATAAGGAGGACCATACACTTGCCCATTCTATCTTTAGGAAGAAAGGATTTAGAGAATACGTGATGAAGGGGATTAGAATGAATGATTACATAAGTGGTCTAATAAAGCATGTAATGTCAAATATTTTCTTCTATGAAATATATGGTGAGGAAATTATGTTTTATTTTGGCATAAAATTTGTCATAATTAATGAGGCCTTAGATGGTATAGTAGATGGCATACTCTCTTATGGTATCATCTGGGTAGGCATTTCCCTAATTAATATGGGTGTGAAAGAGGTATATAAGATTAAATTTCAATCATTTAAAGAAGGAAAAAGTGTAGGAGGGTGTAGTAATGATTATTTCATGTTATTAAAGGATTTTTGATAATGGTCCATCTATTCTAAAGCATTACCTTTCCTAAGAAGAGAATTGTCAAAGTGGACACAATAAGCCATTTTGGGGATGAATCATCTAATTACCCTAAGTTTGTTGAGATAAGTTTGAATGTTCAGAATGGAATGAGGAATAGGCATGTTGGTGATAAAACTAACTTTATTAGGGTCAACATTGATGCCCCAAAGAGAAACTAGAAATCCTAATAGTTCTCCAAATGTGACACCAAAGACACATTTGTAAGGATTTAGCTAACTAGGTATTTGAGAAGATGGTCGAAGATGATGGTAAGATTGATAAGATGAGTCTTATGAATTTTAGACTTAGTAATGAGGTCATCCAAATAGTTTTATATAATTTTATGGATAAGATCATGAAAATAATGAGTCATTAATCTTGGTAAGTGGCTCTACCATTTTTTAGGTTGAAGGGAATTTTAACATAATAATAGATGCCCTATCCCATATTAAAAGTGGTCTTATTTTGGTTCTTAGGGGAAATTTGATTTTAGCTTGAGAAGCCATACATAAGAAATAACATTTCATAACCATTGGTGGAATCGATAATAACATCTATTGAAGGTAAAGGGAAATTGTCCTTAGGACAAATGAGATTAAGATTATAGAAATAAATGCAGATGCAAATGACCATAGTGACTTTTTTTAATGGGAACTATGTTATAAAACCATTCAAAATTATCCACTAGTTTGGTAAACATAACATAAATAAGTTTGATAATTTCTTTGTGACACAAGGTGTAAAATTTGGGTAGAAATCTATGTTACTTTTGATGCATAGATTTGGCATCAAGATAAGTGATGATGTTGTGTACTATAATACTAGGATCAATACTAGGCATGTCCTCATAGGACCAGGCATGTCCTTATAGGACTAGGCAAAGATATTATGATATTTATCAAAAACTAAACTAAAGTTATCATATTTGGTAGGTGAGAGTTTGTGAGAAACTGTAATTGGTTGAGGGAATGAGGGAGTTCCATATTCAATGTGAGTAATTTATTTGATAAGAATAACATTGACATCTTGAAAATGGTACGGTGCATTAGGTAAAGAATAAATTGGATGAGATTTGGGATCGATGCTAGAGACTAAGTTGTTGAAATAAGGGGCTTGGTTTTTAAAATTTCTGAGTTTGTGGTGTTACTAAGGAAGTTGAGGTTTGTAGGCATGAAGTATTTAAAGAATAGCTTCATCTATAGGTAGAGTGGGAAGAAGACCATAATACTCAACATCTACTTTGAGATTGAGAATTTGATTACCATAATTATCATATCTAGAATTTATCTAATAGACATTGGTGGCCTTAGCATCTAGTGTAATCTCATAAGTAAGAGAAGTATATAGATCTAATTGGATTGGTGTGTCATTAGTGTCTTTGATGGGGGAAACATTAGGTGTAATGATGGGATCTATAAGTGGAAAAAAATATGGATGAATTTCCATATGTTCAAAATGTATGATTTGTTCTACCACATAAGGAGTATCAAGAAGTGGAGAATTGACAAGAGGCACATGACCTTCAAGATCTAATTTATGATCTATGGAAATGGTATGAATATCTTAGTTAAAATCATTTATTTGAGCTAAAGGTTTCTAATAATGTTGAAAATCCATGTCTCGATATTGAGCCTAGGCTATTATGTACATGATTGATATCTAGGGGGTTTTGGAAGGTGAAATCCCAATGTTACTAAACATACATTGAGACATGATGAGAGGATCTTGAAATAAGTTGTCCACTCCATAATCATTGTAAGTGAAGGCCTCTTTTGGTAAAGAAGGCTCTTGAGCATTTCATGAAGGGGGAAAACAATGATTTAATAAATTAGAGAAATAATATGGTCATGAGGTAATAAAGAAAGAGGAATCCACTCCAAGTTATAGGGAGGTAGCTTTGTAATATCACATTTATGTTGAAAATCATTAGGTTCATCATCATCCAAATCAACAAGAGTGACTTGTAGATCAAGGTTAATGTTGATGAACTTAGGTGAGGGATCACTATTGATCTTAGGAATGGTATGGATATGGTATTGAAATTTTGGATTAGGAATTTGAATACTCCAAGGGGTGGGATCAGTTTCATTATTATACTATTTTATATTATGTAATAATTTAATGCATTGGCTACCAGAAGAAGTAATAGCCATTATTATATGAGTCCATGGTGACCAAGAAGTATGTTATAAGATAAGGGAAAATCAAATACCATATGTTTAGTTTAAATGGACTTAGGTCTGATTGTTAGGGGAAGCCAAATACAACTAAGTGTATTTTAATTAGTTTAATTAAATCCATGATAGGTTAAGGTGGGTTTGCTTGAGATGATCCTTATTATAACCAAGTTGTTTGATAAGCCATAAAGATGTCACATTAATACATGAGCCTTTATCAAATATAACGTTATGGATAAGTGTAGTATTAATGCTATTTTATTAAATAGTGGTGGATCATCAACATGAAAAAGGATTTCATCATTAATCATGTCTTTTTCAAGAAATACAATAGATGGTTTGGAAGAAGGACACATAGTTTCAATAATATGTATGTTGGTAGGTTGAGGTTTAATAGAAGGTGGTTATTCATCTATAGGATATAAATGTTCAATTTATTTTAATTTTTTCATTAAAAAATTTTGATGATAAGGGGAAGTATGAACTAAATCCATAAGTCGAATATTACAAGCTATGGAGTTAAGTTCTTCAAGAAAGTTCCAATGAGATTTAGAATAAGAACCAATGCAAGTTTTAGAAGGTAAGGTATATTTTGGTTATGGGAGTGTTTGGGAGTTTGGAAGTAGGAGGTGGTTCCTCATTGGCTTTTGAAGATATATTTTTGGTTGTAGTATCTTTAATAACTTGTTCTTCCAAAGATGTCTTCTTAGGTTTGGTAATGGGATCTTTGTGAGCTAGTTTTCAATGATAATTAACCTTAGTAGTGTTAACATATTGAGAATTGTTTTAATATTGGTCATAATCAGCATCAATATCACAAATTTCTTTGCTATTTTATTGATTATTATAAATGGAAAAATATTTTTTGTTATTGAAAGAAGAATATTTAGAAACCTATCATTTTTGAGAAGTAGTATTGTAATTTTGATGACAAAGGTTGATCATGGATTCATGTTTAAAGGAATCACCAAGCATGTAGGAGATAATTAATTTAGTAATCCCTCTAAAAGATTCATGGGAAGGACCAATGTTGGCATGAAACCAATAATATTTATTAGGACCATACCACTTAGGAGGATTATTGGGATAAGTAAAGGGTTTAGAAGGTGGTAAGAATTGTTTCATTTGTTCCATAGTGAGTGGTGTGTGAGAGGATGACGGATGTCATCTTTCACAACTCCTAGTTTGGTTTGAGGAGTATTACTAGTGATAGAATTTGTAGAATTTTTAACATATCCTTTAGGGAAATTAGGATTAGGTTTGAATTGATTCACGAGAAAGTCTTGACTTTTAGCTTAGTCAAGAGTGTCATTAAGTGTTTAGGGAACAAAATTTATAACCTTATATTTAAGAGGAGTTAATGCAGTGATAAAGATTTTAAATAAGTTGTCATAAATCAAGTTATGAGTGGATTCATGGGCTAGATATTTCCATCATTTAATAAAATCATTAGTTGATTCGATGGGATATTGCTTGGAATTAATGAAATGACTACGGTAATTTTTAGGAAAATGATTATGTTTAAACTCTTTTACTAAAGGATTGACTAAATCCTCAAGTTACCAAATGGAATGATATATAAGTTGGTTATACCATTCTAATACATCACCAATGAAGTTTTTAACTAAGATTTTAGTTGTGGTGAAACTATTAGTTTGGATCCACCTTTTGTAAATATTTCCAAAGGCTTTGAGATATGAACTAGGGTCTTTAGTCCCATCATACTTGATAGTTAGAGATATGTTACCAATATAAATAGACATAATGAAGGGGGATAAAAACTAATTTTGGATTTTTTTAAGCATTTTATTATTAATAATATGTTGAGTAATAACATTTCTTGAGGCATCTCTAACAGGTGGAGGAATGAAGTTTAGATTGGCTTGGGGATGGATAGTTAGAGGTTGATTAACCATATTGATCAAATGACGTTATAGTTGAATCATTTATTAGGTGTTAGAGTTTTTCATTATGTTCATTTATTATATGACTTATGCAATAAGTTGAGTCATATCAATTAATGGTTTGGTGTTTTTAGGAACACTCCTTGAATTAGTATTATGGGGAAGTTTGTTAGAGCATGGATTATTAGTGAGATTATTCATTAGAATTGTATCAATTGCTCTCACATTATGTTAAAGGCTTGGAAGATGATAATTATACTGATAGGTATAAAAAGGATCAGATCCACTGACTTCATCTTGAGGTGTGATTTGCACCATGTTACAAGTCACAGATGGAGGGGAAGAGGCATTCCAAGAGTGAGGGTTCTCTTGGGAGGAAAAGAGAAGGAGAAATGAACATCCCATGTAGTGTCAAAATGGATTAAAGTTATCCAAGAATATTATAATAGGGGAATTAATAATGACTTGATATAAATGAACAAAATGTTAATGAATAAAAATAAAGAACTGAGTCAGATAGACAAGGTAAGTAATATGATTATAGAGTTGATTGGGTAGACCTAGTACTATAAATTAGGGAACATAGAGATTGATAAGAGTAAATAATTGAATAGGTCAACCTAGTACTATTATTTAATTGGTAAAATAGATATAGGGTTGAATGGGTTGACCTAGTAATATAGGTAAGGATAAAAAAATAGTCTTTAAAAGACTATGTCAAATAGAATGATAGTGTACTAAAAATATGGAACATTTTTGTAATGCATTTTGAAAACAAGAAACGAAAGGAAACACACAATCAATTGGGTCAATGAGGATGATCCAATTGAGGCACTAAATACAAAACCTTAAATCAATTATAGAAAATGCATGTTTTTTCAATACAACATATAATGAGCAAAGATAATTAAATCAACTTAGAAAGTAAATGATAACTAAGTGGTCATCATGAATGTTGTTAGATTATTAGAGTACTATATTAAATATGATAGAGAAGTTGGTTGAAAGTAAGGAAATAAAAATAAATTTATGGATGGTTTGAGGATGTTTAGAATGAAAGGGATCTATGTTGGCAATGATATTGGCTTGGTATTGGGTCCTAACCCTCACTTCACAATCCTAAAGTGATAAGGCTGTAAGGTATTTTGTCAATATATACCATTAACCACATGTTTATATTTGGCTAGAAAACCAATTTAGCTTCCCCCTTGGTGCTGAAATCCAATAGGTGGACTTTAGGTAGAAAATTGTTTAAATATGTTTTTAATTTATGTGATTTAATATCATGTGTAAGAAATATAACAATAGTGTAACTAAATGGTGTATTGAAAAACCACCTAATTAGACTATGTGATCTATTCTAAACATGTAAACAACTAAAAGTGAAAATGTGAAGTAGTTACTAGTATATAGATGTTAATTCCAATTTGAAACATAATATAGTGTTAGTTTAGATGACAATGTACATAGACATTATAGAAATTATAGTGTTAGGTAAGGATTAAAAAATAGTCTTTAAAAGACTATGTCAAATAGAATGATAGTGTACTAAAAATATGGAACATTTTTGTAATGTGTTTTGAAAACAAGAAACGAAAGGAAACACATAATAAATTGGGTCAATGAGGATGATACAATTGAGTCACTAAATACAAAACCTTACATCAATGCTAAAAAATGCATGTTTTTTCAATACAACATATAATGAGCAAAGATAATTAAATCAACTTAGAAAGTAAATGATAACTAAGTGGTCATCATGAATGTTGTTAGATTATTAGAGTATTATATTAAATGTGATAGAGAATTTGGTTGAAAGTAAGGAAATAAAAAGAAATTTATGGATGGTTTGAGGATGTTTAGAATGAAAGGGATCTATGTTGGCAATGATATTGGCTTGGTGTTGGGTCCTAACCCTCACTTCACAATCCTAAAGTGATAAGGGTGAAAGGTATTTTGTCAATATATACCATTAACCACATGTTTATATTTGGCTAGAAAACCAATTTAGCTTCCCCCTTGGTGATGAAATCCAAATAGGTAGACTTTAGGTAGAAAATTGTTTAAATATGTTTTTAATTTATGTGATTTAATATCATGTGTAAGAAATATAAAAATAGTTTAACTAAATGGTGTATTGAAAAACCACCTAATTAGACTATGTGATCTATTCTAAACATGTAAACAACTAAAAGTGAAAATGTGAAGTAGTTACTAGTATATAGATGTTAATTTCAATTTGAAACATAATATAGTGTTAGTTTAGATGACAATGTTAGTAGACATTATAGTATAGAGTTGGTAATGTCACTACTATACTATTGAAGCAAGGGTATTTAAGAATTGTGTCGATAATGTTGATCTATTCTTGTAGATATAAGACAAAATACAAAACTAGGTCAACTAGGTTAACCTAGCTTATTGTATGAGGGTAATTTTAAAGACTACAATTTATGTAAAACAAAATAATAAGGAAGAACTAAAATGAAAGAAAAGGAGAAAAGGTAACCTTGGTAGGTTATAAGATTATAAGGAATGTGAAATTATTTTTGAAGTACCTTGAATGTTACTTGTAAATTCTTCCAACTATGTCAACCTAGTTCTATGATTCCCTATTTGTTGAAGCTTGTGAAGATGACTATACCATCCTGGTCAACCCAATATGGTTTTTAGAAACCTATTTGAAATACTATATTGACCTGATTGACCTAGTATGTTTTCTAAAATCTTGTAAGAGTATTTTGTTGACTTGTTTACCCTAGTAACTTGTATCTGATGAAGACCCACACAAATAGAATAGAGTCATTTTTTATGTGACTATGTGTTAAACCTATGCATATAAGTTAGAAACTATATTGGCCCCATTGACTTAGTATCATAAATATACAAAAATAATAAATAAAATTATATAAAATGAAAAATGTGAAAGAAAACTTACAAGGGTTAGATTCACGTCAAGTTCCAAAAAATGTATATAATCATAAATACATCAAGTCTATAAATCAGTCCTAACTCTAAGAAGATATATATTTTTATGAAACTAATATGCACAATTAGATAGAGTACTTCAAGATCCCTTTGATTAAACCATAATATGGGAACAACCCTAGGTTATGGGTCACCTATGGTGGGATTAGACCTTCAAAAAAGGTCAAATTTATCTTGATGGATCACCTTTACTAATGTTTTCACTAATAAAAGTTTTATAAAATGTAAAAAGGGCTCTCAATAAGGATAAAAGGTGATGCAAAAATTAAAAATTAGAAACTCCCATAATCTTGAAATGACACAAGATCAATATAAGACAATACTAGCTCACACAACCTCATAGACCAACTGATTGCATAAGTGTTTCATAGACTAGGTTTAGGTAAAACACTAATCCATACTTGTAATAGCTTGAAAACACCATAAAGGAGGTCAAAAATTAGGATAATGTATGAGGAATATTCTCCTTCACTATGCCATCATGCACAACTCATTAAACAAAGATCTAAGGCAAGAGATAAGTAAAGAAAGTATTTTATTACATCAAGAGGTAGTTATTAAATTTTTTTGATAGGGTTTAGCCTAATAAATACGAGCATATTTTTCAATATCTTATATATTCCCCTATTCTTAAAATTCAAAGATTTCTTATGGGAATCCAAATCTGAGAGAGTGAGCGAGAGAGGAAAAAATGGGTAATATAGATAAAGGGAGAAGAGAGAAGAGGGAACATGTTAACCAAGAAAAATTAATGATCTTCTACCTTTCAATGAATGTTACACCATACTTGATCCAATCATGACTAACCCTTCATCAACAATTTAATCTACATTTTCTCTAATTGGTCTTCAATTTCTTCTCTTTGATTGAGCAATACACTAGAGGACAAGAGTCTATTTTATAGATAATGATTCATTATCCTTTCAAGTAAGAAAGACCCTTAAGTTATAAACATCATTAAATTATCTAAATACTTTCTCTAATCCCCTAATTTTCTCTATGAACTTATAAACCGCCTTCCACTTGGTTTAATTATAAGGACAAAATCTTCATGTTCATGAACCTAATAGAGCCATGCCATATCTGCTTTGAGTGGTGGTAAGTAATTTCTTGTCAAGGATGTGGAAATTTTTGAAGATAAGACACTCTTCCATATATTTTTTATAGCTACACATACCCTAACATAAATATATATTTACTATAGATCAAAAACCAATCTCATTTATTTGTTTTCTTATAGTTATTATGTCAATGAGAACCTACAAGTTGTATAGTCTTAATTTTGAACTATATTAGGTTTAAATAAACCTATTATATCTCTAAAACTTATGGGGGATGAGAATCCATTGCACATGAGGATTTTCCTTATAAAATGAGCAACATATCCACTAATAGAATGCTCTTGCAACGTTTAGAGAATGGGGTTGATATGTTATAAATTATCAACTAGAAGTCCTATATGAGCTTAATGGTGATGGAGATTTATTATTAACAATAAAAAATGTATGACTACATATTATTATCTATATTTTACATATATCTAATGGTGAAATATATATTTGAAACATTTTCCATATTTCAACTTGGATCATGTTCAAACTTGGCTCCTATGCATTTGCTTTCCTAGGTTGAAAATAACTTTGTCGACCTCAAACAATAGTTTCTTGGGCTTTCCTTTTTTCATTGGACATTAAATTATTTACTAAATACTATAGAATTTAGGCACTTGGTGTCCTCGTGCTTGATCTAAGATCCATTGAATTCATGACCTTGCTCACACCATTGATCTTTCTCTATATGAATGAATGTGAGCCATAGATCTTTTGCCAGTTTAACATGCTTAAGACACTTGTCACCCATGAATTTTTATAAGTATCCACTAACATTTTGATACACTAATAATTGTTTATCTTTCATTATATGATTAAACATGATATATTGGATCTTTAGGACCCATTGACATTGTTGATCACCTGCTCATCATTGATCTACTTTAGTATGATGGATCATGCACCATTGATCAACATGGACCCACTAACTTTATCAATCACTACACACCATTATATATTATATTCATTATTTAATGCACACCATTGGATATTTAGGAACATTTAAACTCAAATGGATATTTCATGAGGCCCAAATTTGACATTTGCACACACATCTCACTCTAAAAGTTCATCTTTGGAAGCCTATATCTTGAAATAGAGAACTCATCAAGATACAAAATTTGTATAAGATGTTTATGGGACTAAAATAACAATTTTCATGAGATCCTTTGGCTCTGAGATGCCTTCTAAGTGAACTTATAAAGTGAACAATTGATCTAACTAGTCCATTTTTTCATGATGTGTGATGATGGTCTAGCTCTTTAAATCTTATGTTTTCCATCTTTTGATCATTTATGGGTTAGGAAATCTACTCAAATTTCCTATACAAGAAATATCCTAGTATGTGGGCCAAAATTGGCCAACATATTTAGTGAATCATAGGGAAACATGCTTGCTATGCTTAAGAACCCAAATTAGTTTCCTTGTCTGATCCATTGGGCATGGAGTCACAAGTATTTCCTCTTAGATGAAATGAAATTATGTAAGCATTACCCTCTATATAACCCCTCTTGAAGAAAAAAGGACCAAAATAAAAAAAAAATTATGCCCAAGTCACTTATTGAAGGGAACCCAGAAAAGAAAGGAAACTAAACTATTTAAGCAAGGGAAACTAACCTACTAAACAAATGTGTAGACACACACTTAGAGAAAAATATGAAATATACTCTAATATATATAATATTATATAATAATTTACAAGCACCTTCCTCTGAGGTTAAATGGAAAACTTTGAATATCATTTACCTATAACAAACCAAGATGAAAAATACCTTAATTTAGAGGTACCAAAAATGGTGAACTAAGTAGATTGTTGGACAATCCTTTTAATGTGCTCTCTAATGGATGAAATGGAACAAACATGTCTCTAATGTAGACATACTAGTCTAAGTATTCCAATTCTATTTCATGTTGGATTTTAGGAGAACTTTCTTGATGTTGCTCATCACCCTTGAGAAAGCCTTACATGAAGACTTCATTTAGGCTCTTGGGAGCAACTGTACTTAGTTCACTAGGTAGTTAAAACATACCATATTATTCCCTCTTGTCCTTATTCAAATTATGATTGGTCATGCTTAGAGTAGCATGCTCATATGTTCCTAGAAGAAGGATATGTCTCTTATCCTCTTCAAACTCTTTCATCAACCTCACTCAAGATTTCATCTTGATATTAAACTTAAAATGAGGGTTGACTTAACCATCCAAGGTCTAAAATATCACACCTATCTTGCTCAAGCTCAAATCTGCTTTCCTCTTACTCCAACATATTAGGGATTTCCTAAACTTACACCTCATATTGAAGTGGACCAACCTTAGGCAGCTATTTTTGATTCTCTAATTCATCTATGTAGAATGGACCTTCAATATTCCATTCAAGGTATACTCTATTTTCAAATTGAGGATTGTCCTCATTAGGATCTAGTTCATTAGTGTCAAAGTTGTGCTAATAAGGCTAGTTTAAACCTAATTCTTCCTCTTTTGAATGAAGTGGGAAGCCTATTATGATCTCCTCATCATAGAAACTTAAACTATCCTCTTTAGGCTTTCCTATTATTTCAATCTCCTCCTCTATCCATCGTAAAACATGATATTTATCTAAGAGGGATATGGTGGGAGGGTAAAGAAGTCCACCTGACTTGAAGCTTAGGAGAGTGTCCTTCCATCTAGGTACCTTACAGGGTCTCTTTGGTGGATATTGAGGAACTAACTCAATTAACACCTCTTCCTTATTTATTCCTTTCTAAAATTATTTCCATGATAGAAATGAGTAGAGAACATACATCATTTCTTCCTTTTGAATGATTATAGGAGAGGGTGGTCTCATAAGTGAGGGCATGACATAACTAGGGTTAAATGTGTTGTAGAATATCCATGATGGAATGGCTTCATGATATTTATTGGGAATGGGTATAGGGGTAGGAGAGGGAAAAATGATCTTCTTAGGTTTGACATACTCTTTAACCCACTACTCAAATACTTTTTCAATGGATAAGACCCACCCTTTCAATTCTTGTTTCTCAGCCTATGGATAATAAAATTCTTCAATTAGTTCCCACATATTACAAAACTCTTACAATAATATTCTTATCCCCTATATTTCATGAATGGGGAATTATTTTCTAAGTTTAACCCCCTCATTTAATTTCATGATTGTTTTGCCTTGGTCTAGTATTGCCTCTCTAAGTTTTGACAAAGATGGACTTTGAAAAGCTTGACTATGGGGATGATTAATAACTCTTGAAGGTTGAGCTTGAGGCTCTTAGAGGGGATATGACACATAATATTGATATAAATGAGCCTAATACACTTTATAAGATATCAACCCATTGTCTACATTTTAGATCATGCTTCTCATCATTACTATGTCTTAATTACTACAATATGACCATTATTCACCCTCACAAACTAACCATATATTCTTCACAAACTAAAGAGAACTCCTTTCCTCTTATATAACATGGATATGGATGACTTGAGAAAACTCCAAACACCTACCAATCTACCTTATCACCTCAATATAAATTAATAATGCTTACTTGACTCTTGACAAGGATGTAATAGGGTAAGATTGGTCTTAACAATGGGAATTAGAGGATTGATTTAAATGCAAAGGAGGCTGACCTTGGTCATATTTAGGGTTGGAAGGAGGTAAAATTCCATGATAGGGTTGATAGGCTATTTTAGGACCACTCGAGTGGAAAACATAAACATTATTTTCCTGAGAAGTGTGATGTTGAGGTAGAGAATAAACATATTGATCAAAATATGGTTGATTATACATATCAAATTTTGATGATTAGGCACTTAGATTGGTTGCTTAAACTATGTGATAGATGCTTGGAGTCATCATTGATGTTTGAATACTTGCCTCCAAAGGTGGATTGGATGAAGAGAACACCAAAATTGTTCACCAATGAATAGCGTAGTAAGTGCCATCAATCATGATAAAAACTATTTTGATGCTAATTTGTAACCTTGAATAGATTTATTAAAGATCCCTCCAACTAAGCCATAATATGAGAACAACCCTAGGTTATGGGTCACCTATGGTGGGGTTGCACCTCTAGAGAGGGCTAACTTCCTGTTGATGGATCACCTATACTAATTTTTGCACTAAGAAAAGGGTTAGAAAAGGGGAAAAGGGATATTAAGAAGGATAAAAGGTGATGCACCAAATAAAAATGAGAAAATCCCATAAGTTTGAACCCACACCAGATCATCATAAGACAATGCTAGTTCACATAACCTCATAGACCAACTGATTGCATAAGTGATTCATGGACTAGGTTCAAGCAAAACACTAATCTAGACATACAATATCTTGAAAACACCCTAAAGGAGGTGAAAAATGAGGATAATGGATAAGGAATATTCTCCTTCACTATGCCATCATGCACAAGTCACTCAACATAGGTCCAAGGTAAGAGATAGGTAAAGAAAGTCTTATATTGTATCAAGAGATAGTTCTTACAAATTCTTGACAGGGTTTAGCTTAATCAAGATGAGCATATTTTGTAATATATCATAGTGTCCCAAACTCTTCAAAATCAAAGATTCCTTATGGGAATCCAAAATCGTAAAGAGCAAGAGAGGAAATAATGGGTAATATAGAGAAAGGGAGAAGAGAGAATATGAATCACGTTAACCAAAAAAAATCAATGAGCTATAACCTTTCAATGAATGCTCCATGATACTTGATCCAATCAAGACTAACCCTTTATCAACAAGTTAATCTATATTTTCTCCAATTAGTCTTCAAGTTCTTTCATTGGTTGAGAAATACACTAGAGGAAAAGAGTTTATTTTGTATATTATGAGTCATGATCCTTTCAAGTAAGAAATGCCATTAAGATCTAAAAAACATTTAATGATCTAGCTAATTTTTCTAATCCCCCAATTTGCTCTATGAAATTATACACCACCTTCAACTTAGATTTATTATAAGGACAATATCCTCATGTTCATGAACCTGATGGAGTCATGCCATGTCTCTTTTGAGTGGTGGTAAATACTTAATTATCGAGGATGTGGCCATTTTGGAAGATAAGACACTCTTTAATATGTTATTTATATTTTTAGATGCCAAAATTATGTCATACGCATGTGTGTAACTCTCTATTTCAAAACCCCTTTTATCCCATTTTTTTAATAATAACAATTATCCTCCCTAACACATGCTTTTACCTCTCACACATTTAATTAATTTAAAGTACTTAATTAAGTTAATTAAAAATCCCTTTTGCCACCTTACCTAGCCACCTCCCCCTATGAATAATTCTCACTTGGTGAGTCACCTCAAGACTTGGTCCCCTCATCATAACTATCAAATACTTATTCTCACTTACAAACTAAATTCCTAATCACCTACCTTCTTCTTAACCTCTTATTTTTACCATTTTGTAATAGATGCCACACATAGCATGAAAAGCAAGAGAAAGTAGACCAAAAATAGTAAGTTTTACCTATTCTATGGCCATCAACATTGGTCAACCCATGGTCAATGTTGGTGGGATTGCTGACATTAGTAATATAAGCCAAAATCCAACCTAAAGTTCAGGTCAATAAAAATCAAGAAAATTCATTCTTACTTGCATTCAAGCTCTATGCATTAAAATTTTGACATTCTATCTTTTGGTCATTTTATGTAAGTCAAATAATGATTAGGAACTAAGCTATTGAGGACCAACAACACCCACTTATTCTCTTTTTTAAGGACATTAGTTTCGACTACCTAATAGGGACCATCAATCTATCACTTATCATTCAGTGACTACTATAGCTAAGTACATCACTTATTTTTTACATCTTTTAGGTATTTACTTTGATATCACTTCATATCTATTGTGCATTGCTTTACCCACACTTGATCAAACCCCTATAAGGGAGTTATAAAGCTTCCTTGCTTGTTTCCTCTTTACCTAACACACCAAACCTCATACGAGATCTACCCAAACCATATTCTCTCTCTCATAAATCTCCCCAACATCTTAGACATGATCAAAACCATTTTTCAGACCTAAAAAAATCCTTTTTAAGACCCTAACTTATTATTTCCCCTATTGACCTTGGTATCCTAACCAACATTAGTCACCTTCACCACCGAACTTGGTAGTATAGCTGATATCAGTGACTTCCCTACCAATGTCGATAACTATCGATTTCCTAACTTCTTAAAACCTACCCAAATAACTTTTAAAATACAAAAAAATACACAACTTGTACCCTATCACTCTCTGTTACACTCAAGTTTCAAATAATGGTAATATTATCTCTCTTTCACTCTCTCTTTACCTCTCTTTTAGTTATTTATTACTCTTTTTAATCTCAAAAGTGGAATATCATCTCTAAGGAAATTTCACATTTCCTAGAACAAGCACGTAGCTTGGCAACCCACTCATTCAACTACTAACAAACATCTTGTGGTAGTGATTTCTTACTTGTAGATAGTCCTCCCTAGCATAATAGGAGTACTCACAATGTTTGGATACGACATGCAAACCAATCTAGGTTCATTCTAATTACTTATCCCCATCATTCATTTATGTTTTCCTTTAGACTTGAAATAGAAAAAATTTAGCAAAATATTTTTCATATGCCCAGTGGGACCCTGGAGTTTTCCTTGGGTTAATTTATTATTTTAAGCATTAATATAGGTGCATTATAGTGAAAATTTCATTTTTTTTACTTTTTCCTTCTTTTCTCTCTTAAAACGAAAAATTCAATGTTGTATTTTCTATTTAAAAGCATTAAACTAAAATTTTCTTTCTTTTCTCTTTGCCTCTAAAAGTAATTTATCAATTTTTTTACGAGTTAAAAAGAATCTCCTCTTTAATTCTTCTTACATGCACATTAAGATAGTGAATTTCATACTCTATTCTTATTTCATATTTGTTTTCATTTCAATCTAAACATTTTAGATTTGGGTTTAAAACTTACTACATTTCATTCTTTACTTGTTGCATATTAGCTCACCTAGTTAATTACAAGCATTTGGAATAAATTGTAATGCACCTATATTACACAACCAAATTACATTCACAAAAACAAAACATATAAACTCACCTAAGAAAAGGCCCATTAGGATTTCATCACCTAGTGCATCACCTTACCCTACCTCGCTATCCTACTTGGATTTCACCACTAAGGGGAGAACCTACTCCATTCTATAACGGAGTGTAAACTCTAGACAAAACATATATTTTGGCTAAGCACCCTGGCTCAACTCTAAGGCTATGAAGTGTAGAGAGCAAGCTCCTATAACAAGAAACATACCTGGTCTAACTTATATTTCCTATGGTCTAACACATATTTCCTCTTGAGCACTAAAACTAACCTAAAACCAGCTCTAGATTGTTTTATAGTACCTTTGATAATAAAATTCTCTTTTCACTATTTGATTAAGGCATAAGCCAACATGAGACAAAATTAATCTCTAGGACTTAATAGTTTCTGGTTGTATGTTCTTTTTCTAATTTTTTATTACCTTCTATATTTTGGAGTTGGTAAGGAAATTTTCCTATTGATTCACAAAATCAATACAATTTCTAATACTCAGTTTGTATAACCTATTATCTTAGGTTTTCTAAGTGTTCTTCCTTCTTACATAGACCTCTTACATCCACTATTTTACCTAGTTTCAACTTTTGGTTTTTTTAAACATCAAATTTTCCATCTCTCTTTATATCATAGTGATTGACATCGATTAACCCTATTGGCATTGACAAATTTTACCTACCAATATCAGTTAATCCACTGACGTCAACAAACTTTTTCTACCAACATCGGTGAAGTGACTGACATCAATGACTATGTAATTTTATCTGCTCAAAATAATAAGCTAAAATAACCAACTACCTACACTCAAACTTTGTATTTACTTATTATATCACTAATATAAGGTATTAATACTATTTATACTTCCTCTTTCATGGTATTGATGTGAGCTCAAGCCAAAATTCTTTTTGATTATGCAAGCTGGCAACCGCTTCCATCTTCCTCTCTCAATTTCAATTTTGTCATGGAGCATACTTTAGATATAGAGCATACTCCCAGCACCAACCAAATTCCCATTATGATTGAGGGAGATCAATTTTTTTCTAAATTTCTTGATCATAATGTGGCATCCCTTTAACATTACCTTGCAATGGGCCAAATTGATAATTCTTCAGGTGACCCAATCTATGGTATGCCAACCTCTGTAATGGAGAAAACCTTAGTTTCAGTTGCCTCCACTATTCTCTCCATGTTTACCCAAACCACCACTTTGATGAGTAACCCATCTATAAATAATGTCCAAAGTTTAGCATCACCAACTACCTAATCCCACCTAAACCTAAGTGTTACTTCCATACTTTCACATCCATAACTAGTTCAATCAAGTCTTACCCCATTTTAGAAATTAGTGGTACCTATTCCATTTATCCTCACACCTATAATTACCCAATTTATGACTCACCTTTCATCCATTCTACAAATTCTAATAATCTAACTTGAAATAACAACAACCAACCAAAGTTTTGTCTCTAACCTAATGGGACAATCCCCTTTTCTTTCTACACCCCAGCCTATGACTCATTATCCTTATGTTACTCCAACACAACCTCAACAAGCTATCATACACTCCCTCTACTTCCTATCAAGTTCCCTATAGCTGAGCAAGTATTCCCTAAACTAATCCTCCTCCAGACCTCATTAAGATGTTGATGGACAAGATGTCTAATCTAGAGACATCCATTTTGGTTTAAAGAATGTGTTATCCTATGATCAAATATGCAATGAACCATTCCATCCTTCTGTGCCTATTCACCCTTATCCAATCCAATGGGAACTCTCTAAATTTACTCGTTTCTAGAGTAAAGAGGACCCATAATAGCACTTGTGAGCATTTACACATGCTTGTTATTTAATAGGGCATGATGATGCATTACTACTTCATAGTTTCGTTATGTCTTTTTTAGGTGCTACCTTGGATTAGTATAGCTCTATACCTCAACACTCCCTTTTCTCATTTACCCAACATGCAAAAATATTCTTAGATAATTTATTTATTACCATTTTTAAGAAGGCTTCTATAACAGACCTTTATTCTATCAGATAATTGGATGATGAGTCTATTGAAAATTTTGTCTCTCATTAGAGAAGCTTGATCAATCAGCTCTCCTTCTCCTTACCCCAACCAGATCTTATTGAGCTCTTTTCAAGGGCATGTGCTAAGCACATCTCATCCACACTATGGGTATAAACTTTCCATATATTTGATGAGGCCTTTACAATGGCATGGAAACTCAAGGTTTATGCTATAGATGAAGGCAAAGCCAAGTTGCATAGTAAGAATCCCAATTCCGAATTAAATGACTCCTCCTCTAAAAATTATACCTCTAACCAAAAGGATAAAGGTTTCAACAACATGGTGGTTATTAAGTTAGCCTCTTCCACAACCACAAACCAATTAAATTCATTGACTTCCCAAAATCTAACCAAGTAATTCAAATAATGGTATGAAAAACGATAATACACTCCCATTAGGGAGTCATATACATTTGTCTTGGAGAAACTATTACAACAAGGTGTCATAACATTTCCTTAGATCAAACCTCCTATATAGTTTGACCTCTCCCATCCTATTCCAACTTGGTATAACGTAGATGATTTTTATGGTTATCATCGAGCTAAAGGCCACAATTCTAATAACTATAAGACACTCAAGAACATTATTCAAGACATGCTTGATAGAGGTGATCTTGTCTTGGATAATCCTTATGCACCCCATAATCAAAGTATGAATGCATTTAAACACCCTTTTCCTAACCATTCATGGAATCAAAATATTTTTCAGACCACAACTAACTTAGGTGATCATAATATCCATATGGTTAATATGGTCTTTCTTTACCTCTACTTCAACCTTCCCCTTAACAAGAGACATACATTTCATCAACTCCTCTCCCACATTCAATGGCATCTATTTTTCCCATTCTTCATTAGGTAGAAGAGCCTATTTCACCTATTCCACTCCCTCAAGAGGAATGTCCTCCTTTACCACTCCTTTTACCACCTAAGGAGACTATAATGCCAATTCCTTTTGCACCAATATTACCTATTCTCTTACCACTTGAAGACCACACCCTACTTGTTCCTCAACCACATGTTAAAGGGAACATCATTCCTTCATTATACCCTCTTGAGGAACCTTCTTCACCTACCTCTCCTCTAGCTATAGAGAGTACTACCCCACCCACTCCACTTTTTCACTTAGACGAGTTAGTACTATCTACTCCCAAAATAGATAAGAGACCTATTATGCCTACTCTAATTATACCACTCTTACCCCTTATTTTACATATGGAGGATCATAATTTACCCATGCCTCACCCACATGTTGAGGGAACCATAATACCTATGCTTTACCCTCTTGAGAAACCTTCTTCTCCTACCTCCCCTCTGCCCATAGAAGACCATGTCTCTTCTCCCATCTCTATCAAAAAGGACCCCATTGCAGTTCTTTCTCATATTTGGTCCTAAGTAGCAAAAAACAATAATTTCACTCTTTCCTAAACACCACAACCTTCTAAAGACACAATTATAAGGCCTATGTCAACTTCATATAAAGCCTTCTCATGTTTGGTGAAAAGTCTAGAATTTATTGACTCCATGAAGCTAGATCATGTGGCATTTTGGGACTAGAATAAAACTCCTTATCCAACATAATGAATGTCAACATTTACCACTAACCCTCTCACTACCCTTTACCCCAAAGTATTTGATAAATCTCAAGCTTCTTCACCAAAAACACCTAAAGTTTAGCCATATATGTTAGAACCCTCACCCTCATAGGAATATGCCACATTAAAGTAGATCAGGCCATTATGTCTATGCCCCATCTCTAATTTAATTCATCCAAAGGTGAAATTAGATTTAACTCCTCAACCACAAGTTGGAGTTTCATGGATTGAATTATAGAAAAATGTTAATCTTCCTCAATATTTTTGATCCTTTCTTCAACCCTCAACTTTAACATCCATTTTGGGACCACACCCCTCTACTTTAGTTGAAATCTTGCCGAATAGAGAAAAATAAAAGGTTAAGTTACATCCACTCGTACCTTTTCCATCTGGTAGGTCATTCACATTTGACACTAAGAAAGTGATAATAAAACATGTAACTCTACCATCATAAACCATATCACCATGTAAAAATACCTTTTCAACATTGAAACACAAGAAGGTGCCCACTCTTACTAACACAATAAGTGTGAGCCCACTTGCAAGCTCTCAGAGCTTTTTCCTACATCACTTATTACAATCATCCATAATAAATCTTCCTCCCATTAAGCCTTATATTATTCTTATAATGAATTAATCTTGGTTTAATGATACACAAGTGTGTTTATATCATTGTTCACCTAGACATGGTACTCAAAGTTATAAACCCCTTACAATAGTCATTCAGTAACAGTTTGATATCGACACTCTCTTTGATGATACTCTTGTTAAACTTGTTATTATTCCCCCTTTAGCATCCATAGTCTCTCCTAATATTCCACCTAAATTCAAACCTAAATATGTCATCGTAACCCCTTTACCACCTCCTTCACTGACATTTCAAATCAACATAGTTAATGTGGGCACATGGTCATAAAACCAAAAAGATAAAGCTAAGGAAAAGGTAACTACTCCATGGGCTCATCCCTTTTCTAGAGACACTCCTCATCATAATCCTGATATTTCCATCTTGGGCAGTCCTAAAACAACATCTTTGGATGTTATTCAAAGCTTAATGGTGAAACAACTCCACTAAAATCCTATGAAAATGTCTTTATATGAGTTAATATGAAACTCATCCCAACACCATCAATATTTGATTAGTTCCTTGCAAGTGATTTAGGTATAATTTCATTATATATAACCTCTTTTAACTTTGGTCAACTCCCTTAATTCCATCTCCCTAACTTCTTTCAATGATTTAGAAATTCTACTAAAACACCTTGAAGATCAAGATTTTGCCCTTTTTATTACCATATATACTGACCAAATTCATGTCAAGAGAGTCATGATCAATGGGGGAGCTAATATTAATATTATTTCCACCTGTGCCTACAAATAACTATCCCTTCCTGACAATTACATGTCTCAAACCGACGTGGTACTCTACACCTTTAACGTTACCATAACTACTATGGTGGGCACTATTGTCTTACATATCCATGTAGGTCCCTTCACTATTTTCAAGTTATTATATTTTATAGAAGGATATTTATAATATAACATACTACTTGGATGACCTTGGTTACGTGCTATGGCATGTGTACCCTCAACTTTGTATTGTTGTGTCAAATTTGAACATGATGGACAAGTACATGTTATACTTGTTGACCCACCTCCATTTAAAACATGAAACATGACTTATAGTCCCAATGATGTTCTCATTCCATTTAAAATATTGTCTTCCCCATATGATAATTTTGAATCTTCCACAAGCTCCACTCTCATGGTTACACAAATACTGGTAACACAAATTCCTTACAAGGATCCTATGGAGGAGACTTTTCAATGTTTGTTACTTGACAAATATTGTTTGTTGACACTCAAGATATTCTATACTTCATAAGAGTATGGAAGACTTCACATGCACAAAAATTATGATCCGCACATTAGGATGGTCATCCCTTATGGCCCCCCTAACCTTCAAACCAATTTCACATATGGGGGAATTGATCAGGCTCTCACTGCTAGTAATCCATCTTCTTTTCCACAACCATTTACCTATGACTTCTCTTTCTTGAGTAAGCCTATATTTTATCATACCTATCTTTATTAGTGTGCTTGGAAAGTATTTGGTTTTGGTAATTATGAATAAGGTATCCATATGCATATTGAATATCCGATTAGAAATTCCATTGAAAATGCCAAAAAGAGGCATGGAGTGGGATATGATGAACTAACTAAACTCTTTAAAACTTCTCATTTACCAATTATCGAAGTGTCAGTCTCTCCTTTTCCACCTTCTTATCCATCATCACCTACTAAATCATAGGTATCTATACCTCCTAGTTTTTTTTCAATAAATACCATCCATTTGGGGCCTCTCACCTATCCTCAGGGTGAGGAAATAATGTCCCTTCCTCTCATTCATCTTGAGATAATTGATAAAGACTCTCCCACTATTAACACTATCTAATGTCAAGATGATGATGTAATTCTCATAAATATTGGTTTGGATGATTCCTATATCTAATTATCTCTCCCATCTAAAACACAAGGAATGTTAAATGAATCAACCATTAAAATCAACCTACCCTCTCATGATAACCCTTGCATCCTCAAGATTGGCCAATCTTTAGATTCCTCTAAGAAATATAATTATGCCACATTTCTTAATGCCAATAGAAAATCCTTCACTTGGTCACTAATTGAGATGCTAAACCAGTTAAGTAGAATCTTCAAAAGATGCATCCTTGTATTGCTCTCCTTGTCAAAGAAGATCTCTAATTCCTACTTTATGTTAACTTTATCCAACCCATTGAATACCTGCAATGGATTTCTAATATTGTTGCTATCAAAAAAGTGATTGGGGTAATCTCTATTTGCATTAACTATCATGACTTAAAACTCACTTCTCCAAAAGATGACTTCCCATTACCAAATATCGACCAACTTTTTGATCTAACAATTGACCATGAGATGTTATCACTTATGGATGGGTTCTCTAGACAATCAAATCTTGATTGCTCCTGAGGATCAACATAAGACACCATTCATTACCCCACGGGGGACTTTTTTATCAGGTCATGTCTTTTGTCCTGAAGAATGTTGGTGTAACCTACCAATTCACCATGAATTACATTTTCCATGATCTCCTACACAAAATTATGGAAGATTACATGTATTACTTAATCAATAAATCTAAACTTCATCAAGACAACTTGATGATTCTCAAAACCATATTTACTCATTTCCTCCAATATAACATTTGATTAAACCCAAAGAAATGTGTCTTTGGTGTTCTTTTTGGTAAGCTCTTAGGTTTTATCATTTGTCTTTGTGGTATCAAGGTTAATGCTACTAAGGTTAGAGAAATCCAAGAGATTCCTCCACCTACTAATATTAAACAATTCTTTAGCCTATAGGGCAAACTTTAGTTAATTCACCACTTCATTTCCCAATTGTTAGATCATTACCAACCCTTTCACCATCTCCTCAAAAAGGATATCTCCTTCTATTAGAATATATATTTCCAAGAAGCTTTTGATGCACTTAAATAATATCTCCTTTCTCCATCAGTTCTTATTCCACCTAAGGAAAATAAGCCTTTCTACCTATATATCTCTGTAACAGACCATTCTCTAGGTGATCTAATTGGATATCAAGATTACCAACATTGAGAGCAAACAATTTACTACATAAACCACACACTTATTATTTATGAGACTTGATATACCTATACTAAAAAACTTTGCCTTGCATTGGTATTTTCTACCTCTAAGCTTCACCATTATCTCTTAAGTCACAAAATCTATGTGGTCACCCATACTGATCTCCTCAAATAGATGCATTCCAAACCATATCAAAACCAATGTGTAGCTCTATGGCTCATGTTTCTTACTAAATTCAACTTAGAACCTAGTTAGTAAAAGTCTATTAAGGGGTAAACAATCAATGACCAATTACCAATTTCCCCTTTACCTAACAATCAACCTTCAAACCTCAAGTTCCTTGATGAATCCATTACAACTCTCTCCACTGATGACATCTCCTATCAAATTATTGTGTTCTTTGATGGATCTAAATGTCAACATGGTGGGGCTGTAAGAGTCATTCTTATTCCTCTAGATGGTGAGCACATGCATTTGTCATTTAAAATAGATTTTGAATGCACTAATAATATGGCTGAATATGAGGCTTTGATCTTAGGACTTCAAATAGATCTCTTCTTGGGTATCAAATCCATAACCATTTTTAGTGATTCTCAACTAGTAGTTAACCAAGTTAATCTATTCCTACCTATGCAAAAAAAATTTATAGTGGTATAAACATCATGTAGATACGCTATTGGGATCATTTGACTCTTATCTCTTACAAACTATTCCCCTATCTAAGAAAAAGTTTACGAACATGATGACTTCACTTGATTCACACATACCCTCTTCGTTCTCTTCCTCAAGAATCTATGTCACCATGCATCACTTAATATTACCTTCTTATATATCAATTAACATCCTCTTCATTGGAAATGTAACAATTGACCCACATGACTCATGGTACAAGCAACTCAAAGATTATCTTTCCTTATCTATTACCCCTTATGATCTCTCCAATAATGGGAGACGTTCCTCCATAAAATGTGCTACTCATTACACTATGCTAGGGGGACTTCTCTACAAGTGAAGTTTTAATGGTGTTCTCCTTAGATGCCTCACTAATAATGAGACTCCCTTCATTGTTAAAGAAGCCCATGATAGGATTTGTGGTGGGAATTTCAATGGTCATGTAGTTGCCAAGAGTATCCTTCAACTTGGCTATTATTGGCCCACACATCATCAAGAATGTGCTGATTACATTTAGCATTGCCTCAAGTTACAAAAAAATGCTAACCTCCTTCATGTTCTAAGTCATGCATTACAAGTTTCCAAAGACTTTTATCCCTTCTCCCAATGGGGCTTAGATCTAATCAGGGAGATTAACCCTTATTCATCCCTCTATCATCATTTTATCATTACTACCACTGAATAATTCACAAAGTGCATCAAGGCCATCCCTCTCATCTCCACTAAAGATGAAAAAATTGTTGACTTCAACAACCATCACATCATCTATCATTTTGGTTTTCCTCATAAAATTATAATAGATAATGGTAAATATTTCAAAAATAAGATTGTTCAAAGTCTTTATGATACATTTGGAATGAAATTAAATTTATCATCACCGTACTATCCACAAGCTAATGGACAGGTAGAATCTTATAATAAAAAATTGGCCAAAATTCCCATTAAGGTAGTCAATGATACTAGTAAGGATTGGCACACACACATTCCTTTTTCTATATGGGCTTATCACACTAGCATTCAAACCCCTATAGGTGCTACACCTTTTTCCTTGCTATATTGGATGGAGGTTGTTTTACCTCTTGAAGTCTAGATTCCTTCTCTTCACATTTCTCTACAATAAATACTTACTAATAATGACTTTCACCAAAAATATTTGGCTCAACTTGAATTGCTTGATGAATGCCATCTCATAACCCTTAACCACCTCCAAATCTATCAAGAGCATATCAAATGTGATTATAACAAAAACCTCAAAGAGCAATATTTCAATGTAGGAGATCTCATCTTAAAATAAAATCAACATGTGATGAACATGGAGAAAATAAAATGGTGTAATTTTTCTCCTAATTGGCTTGGAACTTATATCATAACTCACAAATATGGCTAATAACTTATCACTTGTATTATCTTGAAGGAAGGAAAAAACCAAAGCCTTTAAATGCCTTACACTTATGACCATTATTTTGTTAAACAAGCATCGGTTTGCCTCATATTTAACTTGAGCTCATCCCTTAAGCATCCCTATTTCATTCATTTCCCTTCCTCTTCACCCCTACTCCTATACAATTAGTTAACTTACATAGTTGTATGGTTTTTTCATCAAAGTGGAAAACTCCTAAGCTTTTATAGTCTTATCCATGACTAAAAGCACAAAAAAATGAGATATGTGACAAAGTTATAAAGTCTTAGGTCATGTTTCCCAATGTAGATTTCTCCCCTGAAGGATAGTTACGTAACTTCCCTTGGCTACTAGCAATAGACTACTCCCTTGAAGGACACCTATTTAAACATAAAAATGAATACTTAGACCACTTCCTTAAAGGATGGCTAAGCCAAGATTTTTTCTCAAAGGTAAATATAAATAAAGAATGCTTCTCACATTGATCATCTTTATACGACCTTAACCCATACAAAATCCCATTGTAGGCTTCCCTCATTGATCAACTTACACAAAAAAAAACTTTAAGTCATAGACTTGCCTATAGTAGCTCTTGGGTCACCCACAAACAAGGGCATATCATTCCCACTTTTTAGGTTATGCTACTCAAACATTTTCCCTCATTTTACCCTTTTTTTCCTTCATAATATTTCAAGGGACTATGACGCTCACTTAATATAAGGTAAACATGATGATTCAATAACAAAAACAATGGTTCAAAGATATAAGGCATGAAAGAGGCTCATTTTCATGAGCTTATTTATGTTTTGATTATGGTCTTTGCCGGTGCATGAACATTATACCTCTTTATTTTCCCATCCACATCACATGTTAATTTCTCTATTAATATGAAGAAACAATGTCATAACAACACTATCAAAAATGTAAAAATGCTACTCAATTTATTTTACAAATACACCATCACAAATATGGAAAAATTCTAAAATAAAAAAAACATAACTAGTTTATTCATTTTAAGCATACACTATCATAAAATATGGAAAAATGCTAAGATGAAACTAGAAAACCAACTATTCATATACCATCACATATATGGGAAAGGCTAGTATAACTCAAATAACATGATTAACATTAACATCAAAATTAATATGGCATAAAATAATCATCATACGTATCATCATCATCTATCACAATACATGCATCTAAAAATCACAATAAATGAACATCTCATATATATATATATATATGATCAATACATGTCCATAACTACATCATCATAATATCATCTCTCTCTCAAAATATACATCTCACATCTTTGGATTGTAGGTCAATATACATGTAACATATATAATCAAAAATATCAAACTCTAACATAGGGTCCTTGAGGATCTCTATGTGGTCATGAGGAAGTAGTGTCATCACCACTATGTACCCATCTACGTCTACATGAGCTATAAGTTATGGCATGTGATATAGACCTCTCTTGATCTCTAAACTATGAATATATTTGAATCTTTAAAAACTCTATAATCACCCTCTCATGGTAGGCAATCTCATCTATGATAGCCCAGCCTGTACTAATCCCTATGGTGGTGGAGGAGGAGGAGTATCTTGACCTACTACCCTTAGAATGTCTCTCTCTACTATCATTATAGTCACCTGACCCTTTAAGACTAAAACTTGGAACTATAGTGCTCTAACCTAGCCCCGTAATGCCCCAACCCAACCATGCAATGTCACCACCCACCCATGTAAGGTTAATACCTATGCCTAGGCTTTATCTCTAGCCTACACTACTACATCTCAAACTTGTACCACTACATCTCTCTCTCGCCAACCCCTATAAATCTAGTGTGGCCTCGTGATCTCTATCACAAGATGTAAACCTACCCACAAAGCTACATATATGCCACTATGTATCTTGGATCTCCAACACTTATACCTACTAATAGCTCCTCAAAATTTGGTCCATCTATCTCCTAGGGTAATGGCATGGTTGCATTTATTTCATCCCTCCTATATCAAGGGAAGGCAGGTAGAATATCCTAGACTAGACTAAACTACCTCCTGACCCATCCCACAGGTACCATCTCCAAGTCACCATCTTGTCTCGCCCTTACCTATAGTGAGATCTTCAAACCAACAAGCTATTGTTCCTATCCTCTAAAAATTTGGTATGTTAGGTATGGTTTCCATAAAATATTAGTAGGGATCAAGCCCTTAGTCATGTACCTATAATAAGAAATGTCCCACACCACACCATCCACTTGAGTCTATGTCATGCTCTCTCTCCACCATCTGAAACCAACCCTGAAGGTGGATTTGATCATGGTAGGTAACCCCAATGGTGATGTCACCATGATGTGCTCATATGCACAATAGTGTAGTAGATGGACAACACACAAACTATATCACTATCGTAGTCTCAAACCCTACAACTCTTTATATAAATATGCTAAGAATACTAGACCCTAGGTAAAAATAGTCCATTTCTCAACCGTCTATGAAAGCACACCTATCAATTAAATTGGAAATATTCCACCATTTACATGTAGTAATGTATATACCATGGTCTTAATCATCATCAGGATACTCAATTGATGTTGCTCTTCATTAGCCATATAGAGTGGCTCATACGTGAAACTCGTCAAATGGTAGGTCACCTCACTAACTTGCTCTCAATATAATATGACCATATGTATATCATTTTCCTCTCTCAAGCATGCAAAGAGATCCTCACCCTAGATTGGTAGCCATAAAATCCTATAAATATCTCCCTAAGTCACTATTAACTCTCTAGTCAGTAGATGGAAGGTGTTGGTAGTGTGATCCCACATCTCAATCAATACTATCATAACTGACACATCTCAGGTGACTCTATAATATAATCACACTCCTCCTAAATCCATGTATACCATGTGCTCCCACTCATTAGGAGTGATATCCATCCTCATACATGTCAAAAGCCTCGATAAATGATCCCATAATGTTAGTTCCATCCTCCCATGCATCCATACACAAACAAATCAAGTCACATACCTTTTAATATACTCTATCACTACCTTTTTACCTTCTTTTTAGGAGAACTACATTGGTCTAAGGCCTAAATCAGGCTATGTAGGTATCACTCAGTTGACACAGGGTCTTTTAAGGTTAGCTTGACCATATACTCACCTAACTAACTAACCTACTCTTTTCTCTCTACCTTAGGTTTCACTACCTCTCTCTCAAACCTAGGCTTTCCTACCTCTTCTCTCTCCCTACCCTAGGTCTCATGACTTATATCCCTAACTCTTGACACTATGCATTGTCTTTTTAGCCCTAGACCTCTTGACCTATTTTAACCTACCTTTTAACCATTTCCCCTAACACACACTTTTACCATGCCTTAGATCTTTTTCCTAGGCTCTAGGATAGCTACATTACCCTGAGGCCCTAAACTAGGCTATGTAGGTAGCACTCAATCGACATAAGGTCTTCTGAGGCTAGCTCGGCCATTAGGCTAGTTGACCAATTACACTAGGGATCAAAATTGACCCTTTTTCCTATTTTTTTAGTTACTCATTGTCACTAACATTAGCATTAATGTTGATGTCAATGCTTTGTAGGTCTGAGTTTTGGCCAACATTGGTAGACACCTACCAACCTAGGTGTTATGTTGATTGATGTTAGTGGACCTCATCAATGTCAACAACTAGTTTAGCCCTAGGGACAAATGACCCAAACCCAAAATTACCAAGTTAACTTACAAATCTACCCAAAAAAAACCCCAACTTATATTATAACTACCCTTCCTTATTTTTACCCCTCTATTAATGTTTTACATACCCCCATCTCTAAATTAGCCTAAAAACTACAAATACCCAGATCAAATTTCACAACAACTAGTAGATACTCTTACCTCATCTATCTATCTCCTCTTAGTTGGCACAACTAGCTCTTTTCATTTTCTGCCTCTTGCTGGGTGCTCTCCATGATCTTCTATCTCAATCACTCTGCAAGATCTATTTTTTTTTCTCTCTAATCACAAAGTTCCAAATGAGTTTAGTCAGTCACTCAACCCATTTTTATTAGGTTTGGTTAGCTGTCAACATTAGCATTCTTGACATAATTAGTCGATGTTGGTATTTATGCATGTTAACATTGGAAACATTGCCCTAATATGTTGACATTAGTACTATTTATTACTGATATTAGCAATGTAATTGATGTTGGTACCATTACAATAATGTTTTCCCCAAAAAGGTAACCCCAACTTTTTAGACTTTACCCATATACTAGGGCATTTGGAGATCAGATATATCTCCCCAACCATGAAAAATTCCATTAGAGATCAGTTAAATATTCACCCATGATGAATTTTCTTAGAGATCATGAATATCTACTTATTTACTGACCCTTTTACACCAACCTTTCATTGCTTGTCTTGACTGCATATGTTATTCCACTATAGTTGGCTATTGTGCACACACATGTATATTAGGTATTTTGGATGGAAACTAAGCTCGTCCTATCACCTTAAACTCTTTTGTGTTTCCTATGGGTACTTCCTACCTTAGATACTTGGGACACATCAACCATTGCAGCTACAACTTTGATTGTTTTGACCTATCAACTATCACTTATAAGTTGTGCTTTAGTTATTTCTATCTGAGTCCTCCTTAACCTTGCATTTTCTTGACTTTGTAAACCATATCTCATCATAGTATACATATATGAAGTGATACTCAATTCTTCACCACTCACCCAATTACCTTTTTATCAAACTGGTACCCAATTCTGGTTTCTCCTCTATTGATTTCCATTTTGAGGGGGGATACCTTATCCAATACTTAGAGAATCTAAATCTTGTTTTTGTGTTGTAAACTTATCAGTACAAATTACAAGACAAAAATGGGAAAATGTAGAAACCAAAATTACATCACACACACATGTGTAACTCCCTATGTTAAAACCCCTTTTAGCCCATTTTTCAATAATAACAATTAAACTCCCTAAGCCATGCTTTTACCCCTCACACATTTAATTAATTTAAAATACTTCATTAAGCTAATTAAAAACCCCTTTTACCACCTTACCTGGCCATTTACCCCTATGACTAATTCTCACCTGATGAGTCACCTCAAGACCTAGTCCCCTCATCTTAACTACCCAAGACTCATTCTCACTTTTAAACTAAATTCCTAATCAACTAACTTCATCTTAACCTCTTATTTTTACAATTTTGTAATGGGTGCCACACTTGGCATAAAGAGAAATAGAAAGCAGGCCAAAAATAGTAATTTTTACCTATTCTAGGGATGTTGATGTTGGTCAACCCACGATTGACGTTGATGGGATTTTTTACGTTAAAAATATAAACCAAACTCCAACCTCAGGTTTAGGTCAACAAAAATCAATGAAATTCATTCCTACTTACATTCAAGCTCTAGGAATTCAAATTTTGACATTCTGGCTTACTATCATTTTTCATAAGTCAAATCATTATTAGAAACTAATCTCTTGAAGACCAATATCACCCATTTGTTCTCTTTATTTAGGCCATCACTTTGAACTACCTGATAGGGACCATCAATCTAGCACTTATCATTCAGTGACTACTATAGCTAAGTATATCACTTATTATGTAGGTCTTTTAAGTATTTACTTTGATATCACTTCATATCTGATGTGTATTACTTTACACACTCCTGACCAAAACCCCATGAGGGAGTTATAAAGCTTCCTTACTTGTTTCCCCTTTCCCTAACACACCAAACGTTAGAGCAGATCTACCCAAACCATACTCTCTCCTAACTCTCCCCAACCTCTCAAACCTTATCAAAACCATTTCCCAAACCTAGAAAATCCTTTTTTAAGCCCCTAGACAATTATTTACCCTACCAACCTTGGTAGCCTAACCAACATTAGTCACTTTCACCACCAACCTTGACATTATAGCTAATATCGATCACTCCCCTATCGATGTCAACAACTATGGATTTCCTAACCTCCAAAACTTCCCAAAAAACTTCTAAAATATAAACAAAATATACCACATGTACCCTATCACTTTTTGATATGCTCAAGTTGTAAATAATGGTAATATTATCTCTCTTTTACTATCTTTTTACCTCTCTTTCAGTTATTTATTAGTCGTTTATCTCTCAAAAGTGGACTGTCATCTCTAAGGAGGTTTCACACTTCCTTGAACAAGCATGTAGCTTGGCAGCCAACTCATTTAACTATTACCAAACATCTTGTGGTGGTGCTTTCTTACTTGTAGGTAGTCCTCCCCAGCTAAAGAAGAGTACTCACAACATCTAGATATGATGCAAAAAATAATTTGAGTTCATTTTAATCTCTTATCCCCATCATTCTTTTCTATTTTCCTTTAGACTTAAAATAGACAAAATTTAGAGAAACAATATCTACACATAACTTGACCTGAATATAGGTTTACTATAGATTAAAAAACCAATCTCATTTATTTATTTTCCTATAGCTATCATGTTAATGAGAACTTGCAAGCTGTATAGTCTTGTTTTTAAACTATATTAGGCTTAAATAAACCTAATTTATCTCTAAAACCTATGGGGGTCGATAATCCACTACACATATATATCTTCCTTCTAAAATTAGTAAAAAACCCACTAATGGAATGACCCTAAAAATTTTAGAGAATTGGGTACATAGGTTTTAAATTATTGACCAGAGGTCTTTTATGAGTTTAATGGTGATGAAGCTCTATTATTAACAATCCTAACTATATGACTTCATTTCCTTGATATTATTTGACTGATCTCTAGTGGTGGCATATCTCTTTTAAGCATTTACCCATGTTTGACCTAGATCTTGTCTAAACTTGGCTCCTGTACATTTGCTTACCTAGGTCAAAAATAACATTATAGACCTCCACCAAAACTTTCTTACGATCACTTTTGTTTATTTATCATGAACTTATTGATTTAATATTATCAAATTTAAACACTTGGTAGCCTCACACTTAATCTGAGATCCATTAAATTATTGACCTTTCTCACACTATTGATCTTTCTTGGTTTGAATGAATTTAATTCATAGATCTTCTTCTAGTTTAATGTGAATAATAAACTTGTCACCTGTGCATTTACTTTTAGGATCCACTAACATCTTGACTCATCATTCACCATTGATCTTTGATCATATGATTAAACACAATCCATTGGATCTTCAAGACCCACTGACATCAATAATCACCCACTCATAATTAATCTACTTTGGTATGGTGGATCACTCATCATTGATCAACTTACACCCACTTACTTTATCAATCACTGCATACTATTATATCTTTGATGCATGATCAAATACACACCATTATATCTTTAGGAACATTTGAATTAAAATGTCTATTTCATGAGGCCTAAATTTGATATCTACATGCATGTTCCACTCTACAAGTTATTATTTTTAATATTATATATTGGGATAAATAAATCATCAAGATATAAAATTTGTAGAGGATGTTGGGATCAAAATCATCATGCCCATGTGATCCTTCGACTTTGCGAGGCCTTATAGGTAAACTTATGAACTGCATAATCAAGTTGACTAGTCTATTTCTTCATGACATGTGATGAGAATATAGCTCTTTAAATCTTTATTTTCCCATATTTTGATCATTTATGGTTCAATAAATCTACTCAACTTATTTATCTAGGTAGAATCATGGTATGTAGGCTACAATTGGCCAATAGATCCTACTTACACTTTTGATTAAGGATACATTAGATAATTGGGAACATGACTAAATGTGGATATTATAGGTCCAGTTATGCAATCTATTATCATAAAATTAATAATATGGATGGTTCCAAAGCCTCTAGTCAAGCACAATCACACAATAACCCTAGCTAAGCCCTATGTTTTTATATTCACTATAATAATAACAAGTAAAGTGAAAAAATCTAATCTAGTGCTCACTAAATATTGTAGAAAAATATGAGGGTTAGTAAACAAATGAAAAAAATGCATAAGATAATATCAATTAAGTTATGTATAAGTAAGACCCTAATTCATGGAGAAGAAGAGTAATATTATTTGAAAGCCATTACTTATGCTACTTCTATGTATTAAAGAGAGGAGCAAAGTTTAGAGAATACTTACCTAAAAGATGAAACCATCAAGACTCAATCTCTCTCTTATTCAAAGGGGATTCATAATAGGTTGTTATGGTTTTTATGGATCACTAAGAAAGGCCAAAGCATCTAAGACTTCTCTACAAGACTAGATTCTCCAAGTAGAAACCCTAAGTTAAGAATCCTTAAGTAGAATGGCAGAAGAGTATATTATAAATAAGTGAAAATGAATAATAAATCTTGATTTATTTTTAATAAAGGAAAAATTATATTTTATATATATTCATATTTATGCCTAATCCCTTCTAAAAATTTTGATCGACATGGTCAACCTAGTCAACCTAGTACTGTTATTGATAAGAATTTACTAGGTCATAGGCTAGGTCAACCAAAAGGCAACATAGAACCTAAATGAGTTTCACCAATAAGAGTATACAGTTTACCTAGTCAACTTAGTCTTGTAAACTATTGAAATGGGTTTTAGGTTAGGAAAAGGGGTACTAAATGTGGTAAATCATTGGAGTGTGCAAAATAAGAGTAATAACTTAGGGGAATGTTTTTAGAAGCTAGTTGTATTGTTAATAAATGGTAATAAGGGAAAATAATCATGTGAATCATCAATGGTATATTCACCCCTTTCCCCATATTTCCCTTAGGGTGTGCATTTAGAGAGATTGAGTCTTGAATTATCCCTACACGATTGGAAACATCAATAATTGATAACAATTGAAAGTATTATGTGTATACACATGGATCCTTAAATACCTTAATTATGAAATCAAATACATCCGCATCATCATCCTATATCAACTATCTCTTATCATGCTAAAAATGGTTGTCTAGAGTTTAGGTTTATAAATTTAACAAATGACTAAATGATTTACATTTTGGCCTATTTATACCTCTTAATAATGGATTTTACCTCTAAATGTCAAATTTTTATTATATATTTATTTCCATACATACTTTTTATGAATCAAAAGAAGTGTTAGGATCCTTTAAAAGTAGACTTTTTTATGCTAATGATTTTTTATATAAATTTATATTTTCTCTCATTTTTTTATGTCTATCTATCAAGCTTATATGTTGGTGCTTTACATTGTTTGCATCACATGCACCATCATAACTAGATTTTTTAAGTTATATTAAGGTATGTATTTATCTTTAATTATTTATAGTTACTCTTATTTTCTATTATTATATAATTTACTGATATGCTTTATTTTTGTTATGTATCTTTCCCAAAGAACCATCCAAAATTACTCCCATGTGATGAGATTTGGGTGGGGCATATGTACAAAAATAATATTTTTCATCTTTGTCATTTTACTAACAATTTATCTTATAATATTTATTCATGCATCAATTTCCTTAAGTGCACATCATAAGGAGTGCATAGGGAAAGGGGTAAAGTTGGATCGTGTTACTTTGAGAGAGATGTTTGTATAATATTTTGTTATACCTTCATTACTATAAATCTAAGCTCATATGAGTCTCTTTTCATCCTCCATATAATTTATATCCATTTTTTATATCCAAACTATATTATTAACATATTTTCATAACCAATATAGTTTATTTATTTCATGATCTTACATGTACTATATCAATGTGATAAATATAACTCTTAGTCTATCCCTATCTTCCTAATTATATCAACTTGGGTGATATGATTGTAAGTCAACTGAAATCCTATTCAAATATATCATTCTAATCAATATCATCAGATTATTTTTAGGGTTATTTTAGGGTTTGGATCCATATTTATATGGGTCATAATTATCATTTCCAACACACAAAAGACTCATATGCTCTTATTATGCTCATACATATAATAAAAAGAGGAGTTAGAAGTTAAATTATTATTATTATTATTATTATTTGAGGTAAATTCTTGATCAAGGTATTTTAAGCTCAATATAAGTAAAAAAAATAGGTACACCTAGCCTTGGAGTCTAAAACTAAGGATACATAGGCCTTCATCTTGATATTTGAGGTCTTCATCCAACAATATATTTTGTAAAGTTATACTAGGGCCATGAAGGATATTAATGCATTAATGAGTCAACCCAAAGAGAAGTATCTTTATCCCCATTCTCTTTCCTTTATATAATTAGTAGATAGGATTAATTTTTTTATTGTTATATTAGAACAAATATTATTATTCTTTATTAGTTTCCCCTATACCAAATTAGTCAGTGTAATATATGGATCATAGGCTTTCCATTAGCACTTGAGGACATTTAGAATATACTTATGGTATACCATTACTCCATTTATATCTTATTTATTTTATTTTATTTTTTTATTTAGTTTTCCCTTATGTGTTAGTTCCTTTTAATAGGTTTCCCTATTTTATCCTTAATACCCATTTTTTGACACTTTTAGATCATTTATTTATCTTTTGAAATAATTAGAGACATAACACATATCTTAGGCATAGGATTTTAAACCTTATACATTTAAAAATGATTGTGGATCACCCTCTCCTACATATAAATCAACCCCAAGCATACTTATTATATTTTCCAAGTATATGTAGGTTATATATTATTTCATATCTCCATTAATAAGACCTTATTTTTATGTTTTCATATTTTTCATAGACACAAGGTTATACTAAGAATACTTAGTAGTTGACTACTTATATTATTTTATTATGTGAGATTTCAAATGTGTGATTAATATATTAATTATATTAATATACTTTTATGAATTTTATTATTGTTTAATAGTTATCATTGTACAATTAGTTGTATATATATTTTTGGATTGAGAATTATTGATGTTCTTTACATTATTTGTAGGTGCCTAGATTTTCTAATAAAGATATATTGAATGTGAGGTTTTTTGTAAAATTTAAGGTAAGTTATGAGTGAGTGAGAGAGACAGATAATATCATTATTTTACCTTTATATGTTAATACATTCATGCATGTACTTGTGTCACTCAACTATTTTACTTGTGCATAATATTGTGTTCACATCAGTAGAAACTTGCATTTAACCACGTTGGTTGTAAATTTATGTTTACTAACAATGCATAACATTAAGGATTAATTTTTACCTAATATATTAAGTTATGATTTTTTACTATATTGAATAGAAAAAATAAGACCCATCTTTCACTACTTGAGGTTGGAACATGATTATCTATCAACATAAAAAAGCACTAGCATGACCTAAGAATTAAGGTCATGATATGAGGATTTGTTATATTAATATAATAAAAAATTTAATATATCATGAAATAATATTATGATGAAATATATAAATGGATAAGCAAAAATGGGAACTTCAGGAATTTAGCATAAATTCAAGCCATTATACAACATTGAATTATAACATTAGGGGTATATGTTTATTAATCCATTGTATATTTTACTTAAATATGAAAATAAGGGTTAAAAAAATCCTAATCCAACCCAAACATTTAATTATAGTTAAAATACATCAAAATTTCTCTATCATTTTTAGTATTGGTAAACTAGGAGGTCAGGTCGACAAGAAGATAAATAAGAAGAACAAGGGGTTTAATATTAGTTTATAAAATCATGCATGGATTCAACTCATTATCATTGGATTTATGATTAAAACTACATCGAATCAATTTCTCATGGATAACTAAACTTTTCATGAAAATTATGAAGACTACATCTTTGCATTCACCAATGGAAGCCATGCTCATGAGGAACTTGAATTTCATGGACTTTGAAAGACCTAGTTTGAAAGTTAATAACAAGAGAAAAAGGGCTGAGTGACACAACCAAATAGAGTTTAACAATAAAATAATGTTTGAGAGTGTAAGGGAAAATAAAAAACTAAAGGTTAGTAGGCATTTAAATTTATTTATTTATTTAAAAACAAGTAATGTGCTTTACTATTGATATTGTAGAGTTATTAGGAATTATATAGTTTTATTAAACTATTAAAATGGAATTTTGTATGGATATTATTAATGGATTTTTTTATTTTTTAAAAACCTAGGTAAAACATGTAAGGTGAATTTGGATAATTTTATCAATTTAAATATTATATGGTTGATAGAAGTTATTAGCTATAAAAGTATGCCCTTACTGCATAAACATTATACCATTCAAATTAAATATTGTGCATGAAACCAACACTAATAAAAATTATCTTGAAAAATTAGTAAATAATATAAGATGATTAATACAAATTATCCTCAAACCTAAATGCCTTAGGGAATAGTATAATTAAATATTGTGCTTTCGGGTGGTTGTAATTTTATAATGTAGTGATTTTTCTATTAATAGGAAATAAACCTACACATTGACTAAAGGCATACAATCGATATATTGGATTTTATCCATGATTTGATAATCATAATGAAAGTGTGTGATAATATTGTAACCAACCTCAAATAAACTAGTAAGACATGAATTTATATTTTTAATTAGAATGTAAGTATTTAATTATTGAAACCATAGCTAAGGTAGGTATTAAGGGAAGTCATTAAGGTCATACATTATAACAAGGATTTATTAAATGGTGTAAATTTATATCCACCATAAAATTTTACTCTAATGCCTATTGTGGCAAAGTTGATAAGCACAATTAGGAAAAGACAAATGTTTCTGGGTTAGCTAAAGCTAATTAAGGTTCATAGTTCAATAATAAATGAACATGATGGAAAAGAATAAGGATAATTTAAAAAAAAACCTTGTATATAAGGATTAAATATATAACTAGAGTGGATGATAATTTCAAGAAGAAAGGTATGAACTCTAACTAGTGTATTAACATGGTGAAAACAAGAACATAAAGTTAAAAATAATAAGTAACCAATGAGGTGAAGGTTATATACAACCTTTAATAAAACCCTAAATTGTAAATACTAATTAATATTATGAATAAATAAGTTTAATCATATATTTACAAAACATTATGTAACCTAAAGGTTAAATATATATTAAATAGATATAAATGATTGATTGATTAGAGACCAAGTTAAAAAAGTTGTTAATGAAGTATGCATGTATTTTGAGCTCAATAAAAATTCATATAAGCCTTATTTCTCTCTTTCTCTCTTTATTTTATTTACACTATTATTTTCAAGGAAGTTTCTCACACATGCTAATGGTTTGGTGGTTAGATCCAATATTATTCCAGTGATGGATGGGCTTATCTTGGCCAATCTATGTTTAAGTTCAGTGATAAATTAATTCATAGTTTATTGGAAATGGATGTAGTGTGATTTATTTATCTTTTTTAATTTATATATTCTCTATTGTATTTCTTAATATTTCATATAATCTTTCTCTTGCATTATCTTGTATGGCACAACTCCTTAAGGATATATAATTTTTTACTTTTATATTTATAAGTATGTAATTTTTTGTGATAAAGTACATATTAAAAAAAATTCTAGGACATTAGTTTAATTTTGAATTAGTTAGTTTATGTATTCATTTGTACCTTTATATATAAGATTGTAAAATCTGTTTGTGCATACTATGTGATTTATAAAATAAATCTTATTAATTTTTATTTATTTCAAGTTTATATTTGGAAGTTGGGTTTTTTCTTAAATTTAATTAAATATTAATAGGTTGATAATTTATATAATGATTCTAGTATATAGCACTAGATTATAAATTGAATAATTAATTAAGATATATGTGTTATTAATCTTAGATTCTAAACTATACTATTATAAGTTCAATGACTAATTT
The DNA here is from genome assembly GCA_037957365.1 of Torreya grandis. Taxonomy (NCBI): domain Eukaryota; kingdom Viridiplantae; phylum Streptophyta; class Pinopsida; order Cupressales; family Taxaceae; genus Torreya; species Torreya grandis. The sequence goes on along the minus strand of JARHVA010006673.1, from coordinate 531,162 downwards.
TAAAATATTGAACTCATTTAGTGCCTTAAATTAAAGTAAATATGATAATATGATGCAAGCATCTAGATAGAAATATAATATTGTGATATTTTGTGCATGATGGGATCACTTACAAGTGATCAATAATTAATACTTGTATTAAATATGAAATGGAATTATTTGGTACACTATCATTACTTGGGTTATTTATATGTGGTTATAATTTATTATTAATAACTTTGATTTGAATTATTATGAGTAATATGTTTGAGTATCATTTATAGTTATGTACCTTATCGATAATTTTATGTGGGTGAAGATAAATAGTTCCTTTGATTCAACAAATTAAATTATTGTGATGTTGGTTAATATAAAATAGTTAAACATTTTGTAAAAGTCCTTAAATATTGATGTATTATTTCATTATTAGGCCTTATAGGATTTGCACTTAGATTTGTATTTTGTTACACATAGAATATGAACACAAATAAGATAAATGGAATTAAATTAAGTGGTCAAAATCAATGCATAGTCTAAACTATATAGTATAATATGGAATATAGCTAACATGAAAATAATACTTTATATTTGGTTAATGTAAACCAATGACTATAATAAGTTGTTATACCTTAGATGTTTTGAGAAAGAATAATAAGTTTTGTTTACTTTTAAAAAAAAAATACATATGAATTAAGTATAAAATAATCTGTCTATAGGCATTAATGCATTCCTACTTAATTATAAAGAGTGTATCTAGCCTAAATCTTACTTAAGCTTAAATATGTACTTACTCAGTACATGCACTCTTTTGATTTTTATAAGTTAAAGATATAGTTCATTTGATATAATATTTAGTTATTTATATAATTAATATAAAGGGAAATAAGTGAATTTAGTGATATAATGATCAAGTAATTGTTGAAAATAAGTTTGGAAATTGACAACAATGTTATGTGATTTATTTGTTTATATTAGTATTAAGCTGAATTATCCTTAAAAATGGTAAAATATTATATTATTTAAGAGATAAATTAATTAAAAAAAAACAAATTGATTATGTTAAGGGACTTATGCTTGTTCAATAAATCAAAAAATAGACTTAGTCAAGAACCTTAGTTGACACAAGTTCTGATAAATCAAGATAAAATAGATAATTAGAAACAATGTATCAAAAAACTGGAAATCCACCTTAATGATATTTATTTAGATTAAACTATAACTAGATTTTTTTGGATTTAAGATTATTTTTAAGTGGATGTTAAACTTGGTATTAGAGATCTAGGTTCAAACACTAAGGAATTCATAGACTAAAAGCTAACTCAATCATAATTATATATTTGTGTTTACCAAGAAATAGTGAGGACATAAAGTGGAAATGTAGGAAATGGTCTAAACCAAGTAATATGGTAGTCTAAGGAAAAATAAAGAGCCTAGGATTATAGGGGAGGCAAAAATAAAAAATAATATTAAGATTTGGACAAAATCATAATTAGGAATAGAAATAAAATCCTCATCTACCCCCTAATGTATAAAATTAAAAAGTCCTCAAAGGCATTCTAAGAGTTTTATGAACTCTCCAAGCTATGAATGCAGAAAAACAATATATTATGGACATAATATTTTACAACTAAAACCTAAACCTTGAGGAAAATTGGCATGAATGGATTATGAAATTAGAAAATAAGGACCAAGTTGTTAAATAAATGAGCTTATTGTTATGAAAACTTAATAAGGTTCCTCTACCAAGTATAAGGGAATGGAGATATAAAATCTAGAATCTATGTATAATTATTTATTTATCTTTTAGAAAAAATTTGAGATACATGATATCAACTCAAACATGTAATATTGAATTTCCACATACTATTTGGAGGGTGATGCATTACTATAGTTGGTCCATATATAAAGAAAATGAAAGCCCATGATAAATTATACATCACTTGGGAAAATTTTTAATAAAAATTCAAGATAAGGTATTTCTCATCCAATCCCAAGGTAAAAAATAAGATAAATTTTATTTATTGTAGAAAAACAACTTTCAGTATCTAAATTTCAAATTAAAATTTATGACCTTATCTGCAATGTCAATTAAACTCAAGACGAATAAACTAAAGTTACTAATTTTATATTTGGTATATATGAAGTGATAATAAATTATTTAAATATTATAAAATAGAAAACATTGGATAATGCTATAGATTCACCCTATGTTGTTGAGGAAAAATAAAATTCAAGACTAAATTACAGGAAATAAATGAAGAATAAAGCTTTGGAGAATAATAAAAATTAACTTATAAAAGGGTTAACAATAAGATAATTTAAGTAGAGAAGAGTTATGTTATAGAATAATTATGGTAATTTTTATGTAAATATGAAATAATGCTAAAGGCATCAATGTTATCAAAATAATAATCCACCTCTTACCCGTAATCCCAATTCTATTAAATAATCCAAATAACATTCCATTACCACCATGTGGTCCAAATAATTTTTTATTTATTTTTATAAATAATAAATTTAATAAAATAAACACTAAGTAATACATAAATAAATAGGACAACCATGTGGTTTTTATGATAATATATAACTACTAGGTAGAATTGTAGGATACTCCAATAAAAACTAGAGTTATTATATCTAGTTTTTATTTATTATTATTAATGTTTTATTTGATGAGGTAAATATAAATGTTTTATAGGGATCATAAAACCACCAATTTAAACATAAAAATAGTAGTAAATAAATATATAAAATAAAAATAAGCCCCTTGGGTTATCAAACAAGGAGAGTCATTAGCCAAACATATGTCAACCTTTCACTAAAATAGGAAGAGACACCAAAACAATAATGAATAAAAATAAAATATAAATTAAATATTAAATATAATACCCTTTGGATTAAAAATATTCCATGAGTGTGGCTTGTTCAATTTTACATTTTTTATCCTTCAACTTATCTTGCATGATTCTTCCCCTGGTGTGCTTGCTTGGGCCTTCAATAGAATCCTTTTGGCCTTTCTTTAGTAGGGTCATGGCTTCTTTATCCATGGGAGTTTTATTTTATTTATTTACCTTCATATAAAATTTAATCCTCCCAATATTAATGTTTTTATTGGAAGGGGATTTGGTAAAATATAAGTTTTTATCCCAACTTCCTTTTCTTTCATGGGGGTCATGGTTTCCACTGCTTCAATCAATTTTCCACCCTTTTAGATTTCAAGGTTGCCTAAGTCCATTATTAAATTATTATTTTTGGATTTCATTATGTTTCATTCCTCCATCCACATGACCATTAAATGACCCATGTCTTGTACTTTATCCTCAAATTCATTCAATTTATTCTTGTGGTCTGTGAGGTCCTCCTAAGTCACTATTTTACTCCTTTATTTTAGCTACCTTTTTAGGTTAAGTTTTAATGACATATTTGTATTTATTCCCCTTTATGACTATGGGGTTTCATTTTTTCATTTTCCCTTCTCAGTCTCAACCTACGTCTATAGAATTTGAAAACTTGTTGAAGGGGAGGTGGTCATATATATTTTAAAGATTTTGGGGTTATCCATAATATCCTCTCGATTTATAGAATCCTCCTATGATTTTCATTCCCAATATATCTAAACAATCTAAACCTCATTCCCTTACAAAAAATCCCCACTCTTGACAAGGAGTAAAATCAATCCCTTATAGATAAGGTCATTTGCCATGTTTTCTTATAAATACTAAACTAAGATTTCAAAGGATTTGAATAAAACATAAGGGAGGATAATTTTGTGTCCCATAAAATAATTTAACAAGAGGAAGTGATGAGAGAAGATAATAGTGAACTTACCTTATAATGTGACATACTTTATTATTTAAAGGCACACGTTGGGACACTTCCTTGGCAAGTTCAACCTTGGATATCCTTTCTTTTATTTTTTAATGACAACATTCATTTTGAATAATGTATATATTAGTTTTTGTTTCCTGTATTTATATTTGAGTATTTAGTGCCTTCACAACTCATTCCCATTTCTTCCCCCATCAATTCTTCTATGATGTCTATCTTCAACCCTTGCATGCAAACCATGCCTTGATTCCAACCAAGGAAAAAGTCCTTGGAAACCTTGTCATCATTACACACTATCACAAAATTTATTAGTATTAATTAATTATTAATATTATGAAAGTTTCATTTCACTAAATAAATATTTCTAATATAAAATTAAACCTAATAAAATTAAAGATATTTGAAAAGTAGAATTTGTCATGGAAAAAATATATTATGTAACATAATATTTAGATTAAGTGGAACTATATTAAGGAGACTATAATACTATGAAAAATACATTTATCCCCATTATGAACATATGATTTTATCTTAGGAATTAATTGGCTTAATTTTCATTAGACCCATTTAAATTATTTTTAAAATAGGTTCCAATATTTGGATGATAGGGGAAATTTATTACACCTTCAAAGAATTAATAGTGTAATATACCCATAAATTATTTCATCATTATATCTCTTTAAATTAATGAGTAATGGATGTATATTCTAAAATGTGTAGGTAGAAGAGTAGACTAAGGATTTAAAATCCAAGTTGAGTAATCATCCCATGTTGAAATATTTCAAGGATGTTTTTATAGAATAATGATTATTGGGTTTTCTTATAATAATGGAATTTGACTTTGGCATATTTATTATGCCAGGTTTTACACCTAATTAGAGTCCCCATGAGTGATGAATATTTTATGTTTATAGGAACTTGAGTCTCACTTACAAGGGATTATGGCTAAAAGTATCTTAAGTCTAAGTTTTTTAAAATGGGGATAATCTATTGTGTTTGTGTAGATACTAAAATATGATTTTATATGACATTAATATTGTACTATTGAAAAAATCCAACCATGGATAAACCCTTTCATTTATGACATTGTCACAATTGAAAGGATCATGTTTTCTATCTCACCATGCCTAATTACTTATCCTACATTCTCACCCTAAAATTATGATGACAGAGACTAGCTTTAGTATACAATCTACATAAAACCTATTTTGCATCTTATAAATATAGTTATAGGTCTTTATAAGGTTTTTAATCTATAGTAAATTACCATCTAGATTAGGACATTAACGTTTATGCTAGTGTCCCAAATCTGATGCTTGTATCCATGCCTTCCAAATGGCCAAAATTGAAAATATCCTGATATGTATGTCTTAGACTATGTGTATTATTTAACCCTCCCTTGAGATTATTTCAAAAGGTGTACTATAAATACAAATAAATGTCCATTATTTATATATCTAACAATCACCTCTCAAGCTCACATTACACTACTAATATTCATTTTCACAACTAAGTTGTATTTCCCTATTATTCCATGTTTCCAAATTAATCATATGAGAATTATTATTACATGTTTAAATCATTAAAAGTGTATCACATTATTATTATTTTTCAAGTACAAGATATATCACTAGATGCACTTACATATATCATATTACATAATTGTTCACACATAATCCCACATAAAGGGGAGAACTACATCAATATGAGGCCCTCTTTAGACTGTATCTCTATGTAGGTAGTGATAATTTATAAAAGGTTATTTTAGGTTAGATTGAATTCAATTTAGCCTACTAACCAATGTTTTCCAAAGTAACATGCCCAAATTTTAGGGCTTAGGGTTTTAAGAAAAATATTAATTTTGGTAACTTGTCTATGTGATTTGAACTAATAACCTATAAGGTGATAACAAACCCTAACATGTGTAACTAGCTCTTATATATATATATATATATATATATATATATATATATATATATATATATATATATATATATATATATATATATATATATATATATATTCAATCTAACCTAGAATAACCTTTTATAAATTATCACTACCTACATAGAGCTACAGTCTAAAAAGGGCGTCATATTGATGTAGTTCTCCCCTTTATGTGGGATTATGTGTGAAAAATTGTGTAATATGATATATGTAAGTGCATCTAGTGATATATCTTGTAACTAGAAAATAATAATAATGGGATACCCTTTTAATGATTTAAAAATGTAATAATAATTCTTTTATGATTAATTTGGAAACATGGAATAATAGGGAAATACAACTTAGTTATGAAAATGAATATTATTAGAGTAATGTGAGCTTGAAAGGTGATAGTTAGATATATAAGTAATGGCCATTTAATTGTATTTATAATACACCTTTTGAAATAATCTCATGGGAGGGTTAAATAATACACATAGGCTGAGACATACATATCAGGAGATTTTCAATTTTTACCATTTTGAAGGCATGGGTACGAGCATCAGATTTGGGACACCATCATAAAAATTAATGTCTTGATCTAGATGGTAATGTCCTAATAATTATACTTCTTTATATCTATATATATATATATATATATATATATATATATATATATATATACATATATATATATATACATATATATATATATATATACATACATATATATATATATATATAGTTAGATATAAATAAGTATTAAAATTAGGACATAAGCATCATGCTAGTGTCTAGAATCTAACACTAATGTCACAACTGAAAAAATATAATTTATAAAATATGATGAATCAAAGTGAATTATTAGACTTTATTCTTCCATTCATGTGACTATTAGATATAATTTGCTATCATTGCATAATATAAGTGTTATTTATAACTCATATTATTACTTTGATAATATTTTTTGGCATTGTACTTTTCTATATTTAAAATATTCTCAAATTCATTATATTTATCATAATTTTGGAAATCTAAACTATTTAATTGGCCTAATTTATAATATTTTTTTACAAAATCCATTAGGATATTCCCTCTAACATTAGTACAAATTTTTTTAACAATGATAAAAAATGTAAATAAAAGGTAATTCCCTTTTCTAGGTAGATGTTACTTGATATTTCACTACATCAAAGATACATAATGGACTCCACAAATCCCTCATTGACACCTACATGACCCAACTAGATGCTAAGAGAAGATCAACATTTTTTAGAGAGGGTACAAAGACCCAAAATTATATTTGCATCGAATAAGTCATAAAACACTATGTAATTGGTTCCACGAACCACTATAACTTATACTACTACTACTTCACAACTACATAGTCCTATGAGACATAGACATAATATCACAAATTATATCGTTCCATATTTGGAACATATAAATGATCCTAGGTAGTATGAACACTTTATTTTACCCTATCATGAGTCTAGAGCACCCTATGATCATCCTTTAGATGTTATCATAAACTAGCCTTGTCTCTTTTAAAATTTAAATATGAAAATATTCAAAAAAATAAATGATCAAAAATATATAAAAAATTCAAATAAACTAAAAATAAAATTAAAAAATTAGCATATACATGTTTACTATCTTTTGCATATATGTTTTTTAATTTTTGTTAGTAGATAGAATATATTTTCCTTTATACACACATATGTTTAAAGGATTACTAAATATGAAATAGGAATACACTAGATACATTATAATAATTATATAATTTTGGACCTTTTTGTCCACTTGCATGACACACTACATTAGTTGCATCTATTACATTGATCATGATTGATACAATTTGCATTGTTTTCTTATCACTTTACATTATCATGTTGTAATTATATATTAACTCTCACACATGTCTACATTCATGTTTAAATCTTACACATTATATTATATAAGCTATACTACATGACATTTTACTAACACATTCAAGTAGGAACTAATTTTCTATGCTTATGGTTATTGTTTATATATTTCACTTATTAATCTTATTACATGGCTTACTTGAGTGTACTTATTGTTTATTACCTTATTTTGAATATATAAAATATTATCACATTCATTGTTTATTAGATATAATGAACCTTTTTTTTTTTTTTGGTGTGCTAAAATTTGAGCATGTCCTCCCCTTGAGTGTGCATAATTTTAACATGCCCATTGCTTTTAATCTCCTTAGATCCCTTTTTGTGACATTGAGTTCTCTTATGTTTTTTCTTGATTATTTTATGAGATTGTTCTTATTAATAATATATGTTTTCATGATATTTATCATGCATATTAGGAATTTTTGTGATTGGGTAATGTGACCTTCATTGATATATCTACTTTGACATGATACAACTATATGCTTGATTAGTACATGATTGATGCAAATATGACATGGTTATGTTATCTTTTTGAGATAATGTTACTACTAGGTTACATTCCCATCACCTCAAAATTTAGGGCATATCAATGGGGTCATGTTGTAGAGACATGATTATACACACACAATTGGAATAATTCAATATAATTTACATGATTTAGATATACACTTGTGATAAAATATTATACATTTGTCACCTATTTTCACAAATTTGGGACAACATTTTTAAGATTTGAGATAAATATTATATAGAGTTTATAAATAAGAGGTTTCATTTTGAGATATAATTCATCCTAAGACAAATTAGAGATGAATATGCCATGAAAATTCACCAAATCACATATACATATCTATATTATACATAATTTATAGTATATTTTATGAGTGGGAATGAACAAAGTTCATTCCTTTCTCACCATACATTGATGCACCAAATTTTCCAAGATGCACCAATCAAGCATTTATTTATCTATAATAGTTGGATCTGTTGAGTGGTGTGGT